>JAHSUH010000613.1:0-22937 GCA_025388415.1 Cynanchum wilfordii | reverse complement strand
TTTATTGTCTTCCACAAGAAGAATCTTAAGGAAGATTTTACTATACAAAAGTATGTTGCTAGAGGAACATTCCGAACTTCTGTTCGATTGTAGTAATAATTTGATGGGTATGGATGAGAAGCAGTAATTTACGAAATTACGCCTCCTTCGTGAGTGGAATTTCTAGGAATATGAAGAATCAATACATGTGGGTATTAATCTCAACACTCCCCCGTTGATATGAACTCTCAAGATCTTTTAACCGACGCAAACCAATTTTATATCTCAATTTCTCAAAGGTTGCGGTCGGAAGAGCCTTAGTGAATAAATCTGTAAGATTATCACATGACCGATTTGAAGCACATCAATATCACCATTCTTTTGAAGTTCATGACTAAAGAAAAATTTGGGTGAAATGTGTTTTGTCCTATCTCCTTTGATAATTCCCTCCTTTCAATTGGGCATACAAGCCGCATTATCTTCATATAGAGGAGTTGGAATCTCACTTCGGGGAGATAAACCACAACTCTCTCTAATATAATGTATTATTGACCTCAACCATACACATTCTCGACTTGCTTCATGAATGGCTATTATCTCAAAGATGATTAGAAGAAGTTGCCGCTATAGTTTGCTTTGTAGAGCGCCATGATATAGCAATAGTTGCCATATGTAAATAAATAGCCAGTTTGAGAACGTGCCTTATGCGGATCGGAAAGATAACCGGCATCCGCATACCCAATTAATATTGGATCATTTTTATTTGAATAAAATAATCCGAGGTCAATAGTTCCTTGGAGGTATCTAAGGACATGTTTAACACCATTCCAATGTCGTCGTGTTGGTGAAGAACTAAATCTTGCCAATAGATTTATAGCAAATGCTATATCGGGTCGAGTGCTATTTGCTAGATACATTAATGCACCAATAGCACTTAAATATGGTACTTCAGGACCAAGTAGTTCTTCATCATTTTCTCGAGGTCTAAAAATATCCTTATTTACATCCAGTGACCTCACGACCATTGGAATACTTAATGGATATGCTTTGTCCATGAAAAATCTTTTCAAAACTTTAGCTGTATATGTTGACCGATGAACAAAAATTCCATCTTCCACATGTTCAATTTGAAGCCCAAGACAAAACTTGGTTTTCCCAAAATCTTTAACTTCAAATTCTCGCTTCAAACAATCTATAGCTTCTCGGAGCTCTTCTGGAGTTCCGATGAGATTAATATCGTCAACATATATAGCAAGAATCACAAAACCAAAATCTGATTTCTTAATAAATACGCATGGACAGAGTTGGTCATTTTTATATCCCGAATTCAATAAGAATTCACTAAGGCGATTGTACCACATGCGTCCAGATTGTTTAAGCCCATATAATGATTTCTGTAATTTTACGGAATAATTCTCACGAGGGCCATTAGAAGCCTTTGGTAATTTTAATCCTTCAGGGATTTTCATATAAATTTCCTTTTCAAGGCTTCCATATAGATAAGTCGTAACAACATCCATTAGACGCATGTCCACCTTTTCATGAACTGCCAAACTTATAAGATATCGGAGTGTAATAGCATCAATAACGGGTGAATAAGTTTGATCATAATCAATTCCTGGCTTTTGTGAAAAGCCTTGTGCGACGAGTCGTGCTTTATATCTTACGACTTCATTATTCTCATTTCGTTTTCGCACAAACACCCATTTATAACCAACAGGTTTTACACCATCCGGCGTTTGGACTACAGGTCCAAAAACTTCTCGCTTTGCAAGCGAATTTAACTCCGATTGAATCGCATCTTTCCATTGAGGCCAATCAATTCTATGCCGACATTCTTCAACTGATGAAGGATCTAAATCCTCATTATCCTTGACAATATCAAGGGCTACATTATATGCAAAAGCATTATCAATAGAAATTTTACTTCGATCCCAACTTTTATTCGAAGTTGTATAATTAATAGAGATTTCTGAATTCTCTTCATCATTTGTAGTTGGAATCTTTTCATCAGTTGTCCCTTGGTTTTCATCATGATCTTCTGGATCATTTAATCCTCTTTTCTTTCGAGGATTTTTATTTTTAGAACCAAGGGGTCGGCCACGCTTCTGGCGTGCTTTTGATTCAACAACTATAGGATTTACTTTTTGTTCTTCAGGAACTTCTATTCGTATAGGAGCATCTATAGCTGGAATATGCGATTTAGTGACTCTTCCGGAGTCAAAGAAAAGAATCGGCAGTTGATTTGCAATTTGTTGCAAATGAATTATCTTTTGAACTTCGAGTTCACTCACATTTGTGCGTGGATCTAAATGATTCAATGATGTTCTCCACGCAAGTTCAATTTTATGCCATTTATTCTCTCCCCCTAATTTGGGAAACAAATTCTCATCAAAATGGCAATCAACAAATCTTGCTGTAAAAACGTCCCCTGTCAAAGGTTCAAGATACCTTATAATAGACGGGGAGTCATACCCAACATATATCCCCAATCTTCTTTGAGGACCCATTTTTGTTCGTTGGGTTGGTTCAATAGGAACATATACAACACACCCAAAAATTCTCAAATAAGAAATATTAGGCTCTGAACCAAAAGCCAACTGTAGTGGAGAAAATTTATGATAACTCGATGGCCTTAAACGCACAAGTGTTGCAACGATGTAAAATAGCATGCCCCCAGGCTGTGTAGGGAGATTTGTTTTCATCAATAACGGTCTAGCAATTAACTGTAGCCTTTTGATAAATGATTCAGCTAGACCATTCTGTGTGTGAACATGAGCTACAGGATGTTCCACAATTATGCCAATCGACATGCAATAAGAATCAAATGCATGCGAAGAAAATTCACCAAAGATTATCTAGACGGATTCGTTTAATAGGATAATCAGGAAATTGCGCTCTCAAGCCGAATTATTTGGGCAAGTAATCTCGAAAACGCCAGAGTTGCGAGTAGATAATAAACAAACATGCGACCATCGGGTCGATGCATCAATCAAAACCATAAAATATCGAAACCGCCCACAAGGTGGACTAATCGGTCCACATATATCTCCATGAATCCGTTCTAGAAATGTAGGACTTTCAACTCCTACTTTTAATGGTGATGGCCTTATAATCAATTTCCCTTTGGAACATGCAGCACATGAAAGCTTATCAGCAGTCAAAACCCTTTGATTCTTCAAAGGATGACCGTGCGTTGTCTCGATAATTTTTCGCATCATAATTGATCCCGGATGACCCAAACGATCATGCCAAATTTTAAAAGTAACGGGATTAGTAAACTTCGTGTTTACTAAATGATGCGTCTCAATGACATTAATTTTAGCATAATATAGGCCGGAGGATAAAGATGGTAGCTTTTCCAACAAATGCTTATTACCGGGGGGTCATTTTCGTAATAGCCAAATATTCATGACCGTTATCTTCCATAGTCTCAATATGATATCCATTATGTCGGATATCCTTAAAACTCAATAGATTTCTTCGAGACTTCGAGGAAAAAAGTGCTTTATCAATAGCAATCATAGTTCCTCCCGGTAATATTATATTAGCTCTTCCGGAGCCTTCAATAAGTTTTACACTACCATTTATTGTGGTAACACTTGTTTCTCCCACATTCAAATGAGAAAAATTTATTTCGTATTTCAATATGGTGTGCGTAGTTCCACCGTCAATTAGACATACACTTTCAATGTCATCATTCAACCCATAAAAGGGGACTATAGCCATTTGGTAATCTCACAAACTTCAGAGTTGTGAGGTAATAATATGCAATGTAAATAATCCACAAACTTCCGTTGTGAATTAAGCAAATAATCTCACAAACTTCAGGTTGTGAGTTAATAATAAGCTCATTATAATAAAAATATAAACATTAAATATAAGATAATAAAAAATTTAAAAAGGTGAAATATATTACATTAAAATATTAAATAACAAAAGATAATATATTACATATACCATAAAATATCATATTCTAGTTCTTTTGGACACTTCCATCCCCGATCAAATGATCAATTTTTCCTTCCTGGATGTTCAAAAAAGTCACCTACATCCGGGTGAGCCACATCAACATTTTCAAGATCATCATCATCATCATCATTATTTCTTTCATAAGTGAAATTTTGAGAAGTAAAGTTTACTTCGACATCTTTGCTTTTCTTTTCAATAGATGCTTGATATAAGTCAACAAGATGTCTTGTCGTATGACAAATACGGGCCCAATGACCTTTCATGCCACAATCGATAACATTTTTCTTCATAATTTTTCGGAACAATATTTCTTTTCTCATTATTTTTTGTCCATTTCGGGTGGTCATCATTTTTGGCACCTGAATTACGATTATAAGGGCCAAATTTATCACGAGTTTGTCCATGATCATATTTACGACCACGACCCACGGAAGGACCCACGACCACGGCCACGACCATGATCTCTTCCGGGATCATGTTTTCTAACAGCATTCACTTCCGGGAATGGAGTAGAGCCTATTGGTCGAGTTTCATGATTTTTCATCAACAATTCATTATTTTGTTCCGCAACAAGAAGACAAGAAATTAACTCAGAATATTTCTTGAAGCCTTTTTCACGATATTGTTGCTGCAGGATAATATTAGTGGCATGGAAAGTGGAGAATGTTTTCTCCAACATATCATCATTTGTTATATCAACTCCACATAATTTTAATTGTGAAACAATTTTAAACATCGCAGAATTATAGTTACTTACGGATTTGAAATCTTGCAACCTCAAGTGCAACCAATCATACCGTGCTTTAGGGAGAACGACCATCTTCCGGTGGTCGAATCTATCTTTCAAATTTCCCCACAAAATAAGGGGATTTTTCACGGTAAGATATTCATTTTTCAAATCCTCATGAAGATGATGACGGAGAAAAATCATAGCTTTGGCACGATCTTGTGCTGTTGTGACATTATTTTGTACAATGGTGTCTACCGGACCCATTGCAGCAAGATGCATCTCGGCATCTAATATCCACGATAAATAGTTTTTTCCGGTAACATCAAGAGCCACAAAGTCAAGCTTAGTGAGATTTGCCATAATGGTAAATAACGTACCCGATTATTCTTCAAATAAACTTCAAAATATGTTACTCGGTAGTAGAGCCTCGTGCTAGTTTCAGTTGGTTAGAGACTCGTGCTAATAACGTGTTATAAAACTATTGTTACTAAAAGAAATATAGAACAAAATGTAAGTTTGAGATCAAAGAGAAGATAAACTTTCTTGAGAGAAGCTTTCTTGTATATTTCATATATATTCTTGTGTACAAAACTACACATTTTAACCCCTATTTATAGGGATGAAGAGGTAGTAGAGATAATGTAAATAATAACCATAATGGAGATAGTGAAATAATTAGGTATGAAGATAGTGAAAGTAATTAGGTATGAATATAGTGAAAGTAATGGAGATAATTTAGGTATGGAGATAGTGAAGGTAATTGACATACAAATATTCATAATAAAAAGTCAATAAACCGCCTCATTTTTTTTTTTAATTATTAAAAAGAACACATTCAACCAGAGGCATGTGGTGGAGCGGTAGATGCTCCTCCTTCCTTAACCAATGATTCAGGTGCCGCCCCTCGGTGACGGGATCCACCCAAGACACCCGTGCGATAAACAAAAAAAAAAAAAAAAAAAGAACACATTCAATTAATATTTATGCCATTCACAAGTGCGGGTATACTCGCACTGTTGAGCCTTCCTAGGTGGATTAGTCCGGGTCGGAAGGGCCTGTGATACCCCTCAACAAAAAAAAAAAAAAAAAAAAATTTATGCCGGAATGCAATTATTACCCCTAATTTTTTTTCCTTCCTCTTTCACCTTGCAAGAAAAAAAAATCTTTAAAATAAAACGAATTTATATATATATTTTTATAGAAAGTTAAGAATATTAAAAAAAAAAAAGAAAAAAAGAAAGGAATCTTATAGGTACTTTGAGTGTGAGATGGAATTCAAGTAACATAAAAAAAAATCTTTAAATTCAACGAATTTTGTAAGTCAATAATAATAATAAAAAGTTATCATCGGATACAATTTAAATTGGATAATCCATGTAATTTATTCAAAATATCTTCATCTTGTTTTGGAAAAAATAATAATAATAAGAAAAAAGATAATCGCACGAGGTTATTTGTTCTTGTCCGACAAGAATTATTGTGATTTTTTTTAAAATGGAAAATCTGATTAAAATAATAACTTTAAATAATAATAAATCATATAACTTACCAAAAAAAAAAAAAAAAAAATCATATAAAATAATTATTTTGATATCTTTCAATCAAAATAATATCTCCTAATTCGATTCAAATTATATTATTACTAAAAACTAATCTGTTATATTAACCTAATTACCTTTGTACTATATATATATATATATAAACGAACGAATCTTCAATTTCATTACTGTATTCTCCAGTTTTTCTTCTCTGTTCTCAGTTGATCATCAAGAAAAAGATGGTAATGAAGCGCAAGTTAACTTCTTCTTCTTCGTATTCTTACGTTGTAAGAAGAAGGCTTATGAAGAAGCGCGTTAAGGCAGCATTACTCAGGGCCGTGCTGAAGAAGAAGAAGCAGCAGCAGGATCAAGATCAGGTTGATGAAGCTTGTTCTCCTGAGGTTCAGCAGCGGGTGCCCGGGCCCGTCCTGGAAGAAGGAGGTTTTCTTGAATGTGTATTTGGGTTCTTCTTGAATGGAGAATTCGTCCAGCAGACGAGAGGGTTTCTGGTAAACATGGGTGCCGGCCTTCCGCCGTATTATTTTCCTGTTGTTGATAACCATGGATTCTTGTTGGGGGAATTCAGAAAATTGGACGATGATCTTAATTTGGTTCAAGAAGAAGACAAGAACCCTGTTTCGTATACTTCCTTTTTACCTCCGGGACTTAATTTCTAAATTTACCATCTTAGCTTTTATATAAAAGATTTGTATATATATATATCATATATGTATGGTTTCCTTGTTTGATTTAAGGCCCAAAACAGGGGATTATAGTTACCAACCATGTAATAAGAATGGGAACTGTGAAATTCTTAGATTTTGCTATTTTGGGGTTGTTAGTTTGTAAGTTGTAACAGAGATTTTGGAAATACAAATCTTCATTATTCATGTTCAACTAAGGATAAAGAACAGAGAAAGAACACTGATTGTCAATTCGGACTTGAATGAAACAGAGTACGAGAAAATATCATTAAAACAGCAATCCTTTTTTCTTTCTTTAACTTTACTCATAGGAAACCTTTGTCTTGGAAACTTTTGATGCAGTCCTCAAACATTTGATCAATAGATTTCAAAGGCGGGAGTCCCAGTTTCTTGATTTTTGTGCTGTCCATAATATGTGGATTGTTGTCTCCTTTCTTGTTACTACATCTACAACAAATTAAGAAACAATAATCATATTCTTTGTCTAAAAAATCTGCAGTCACAGAATTTCTTACATGTCTTAGGTTTGTTTGTTTCTTAGACATATATGAAAAAACATGTTTTTCGTTTTCGTTTAACTTACTTGTCTACATAAGGGTAGTATGGATACTTGGACTTCAATTTTTCAATGATTTCTGACCAATGTGCTACTGAATTTGAACACACAAGTCTACCAGATGCTTTACTTTCTTCCATCGCCAAAATATGTGCTGCCACAACGTCATCTATATGCACAAATCCTATGCTCGTGTTTGGATATTCCGGTATCAGTCCTAAAATCATCAGTTCCAGAGTAAGATTTTTATTTGATGACAAATATATATATGTATGTATGTATGTATGTATGGTGTTGAAGTTGAAAGCATATTTTTTATACCTTTGACTATTGCCAGCACCAGTTGCAGTGTACTGGTTGGTTGGGGCATAAGCAAAGGGCCAACAACAAAAGAAGGGTTCACCACCACCAGCTCAATTCCACTTTCTTCTGCTATTCTCCAAGCCTCTTTTTCTGCTATGGTTTTTGCATAAGCATACCAGAGCTGAAACCAAAGTTAAATCAACATTTGTATACATACATACATACATATATATATATATATATATATATATATATATATATATATATATATAGCACTAGCTTTTTACATATTTATTATTACATTGTAACTTTTACAATATTCGATGTCGGACCAGTGTGATTCATTAAGGGAAGAAGCTTGCTGGACATCATCTCGATATCTAATAGCAGAGCAAGATGAGGTTAGGACAACCCTTTTCACTGTTCTTGATGATCTTTTGCATGAACCTAACACATTCAAAGTTCCCTTTATGCAAGGATCAACTAAATTTTCCTGCAAGAGGTTAAAAAAAAAAATGAATGAATGCCAAAATTTCTATGAACTTGCAAGTGAAATCACAGATTCTAGTAAACTTTCCTTAATGTTTTCATCTTCCGGAACGAGCACCGGCGATGCAGTATGGAATACCCCATCTACTCCATTAATGGCCTGATCAAAACTTCCTTCAACCAGCAGATCAGCTTTCAGAACTTTCAGCCTTTCCTTGGCTCCATCTAGCTCCCAAAGGAACCCTACTTTCCTCACATTTTCTAAATAAAAGATTAAAACAAAAAAGTTCGCTATTTTCCTTGTCCAAACATAAATGAAAACTCTAAGATTGATTCAAGAAAATGTCCTTTGAACATGATTTTTAAGTGCCCATTTTGACATGTGTCATTTCCCAAGCAGGCAAAGCAATTGAATCCAATATATGTATGTATTATATTTACCTGGATCTCGCAGGGTGGTTCTTACAGTGTGACCATTTTCAAGTAAGGATTTGATAAGGTAAGTAGCAATGAAACCAGAACCCCCTGATACACAGTACTCTGGCATGGCTTCTCCTTTTCTTTAATTTTTTACTGTTTCTTACTGCATTTCCATCTATGCAATTGCTAAATATATACAGACGTTGGACTGAAATAATATAATATATATATATATATATATATATAATATATATATTTACAAAACCAAGAAATGTAATAATACTAATAAGAAAAAAAAGTCTGATAACAAATTGTCAAGAAAGGACAGAATATCTCTGCACCAAGGTTGTCGGTAATTTGGAGATTTTTTTAATTTGGAATTCAAGTTTTAGTACAGAAACATGAATGTTAATAAAAATTGAAGAAAATAATTTTAACTCTCGCTTGATTATGATTAGTTTTAGAACACAATTAATATGATAGATTTTTGGAAAAAATTAGGTAATCAACGGATTCTACATTGAGTTTGAATATTGTAGTAACAGACAATTACCATTTTTTTGGATTAGGTTTGTTTAATCCATTTATTTATATATTGTGAAGAAAGTAAAAAATGCATGACTCACTTTTCCCCATTGTTGATGAAAGGTGAATCATACTTAATTTTTGTGACCTTTTTTCTATTAATAAAATTCTATCTCCATTTTTTTTTTAAATTTTAAAAAACGTAGACTAATCAAGAATTGAGTTGTATTTTTTTTTCTTAAGCATCCGGTATCCGAACCCACACGGGTCGACTAATCCGGATTCGGTTTGGGGTGCGCTCGCAGAGTCCAACTCTTACTCGAGGGTGAGGGCATGACCCAGAGGTTTTTAACGTGATGCTAACCAGCTCAGGGGGATTCGAACCTTAGACCATCCACTCTGAGAAGAAATATTAAAAGTCTGCTTACCAACTCCCCCCAAACTGTTGGGTTAATTGAGTTGTATTTGACTTGTTTAACATCTTGGTATCTGCACTCACTTTTGTACTCTGACCGATTTAGACTCGAATTGCGTCATACTTTTTTTAAGGATATTTTTTTTCAACACTAATTTTTTTTCATACTTAAAAATTCGAATTTGATATCTTATTTAATATATTCTTCAAGTTGAATAATTTTTTTTTTTAGTAATTTATCCGTGTCCGATAATCACTTTGAACCCCAACTAAATTAAAATTGAGATGTATCCAACTCTTATTAAGAAAAACTCCCATACACATATCTCTTTATACCCAAATTTAGAACTCCTATCATAATATCATATCATACTATGCCCAAGTATCCCTTTCTCATTAGATTGGGCTTGGGAAAAAGAACATATGGGCTTTAGTAAGTGCCCTTCTTTTCTTTTAATGGTTTTTCTTATTTTGGGAAGAAAAACTAGGAAAAAAAAAAAAAAGGGGAAAAGTTATTTAGAATTCATATAAAGTTTTTATTATTGTTTATTAATTTAATTCATTGGTTTTATGAAAGAGAAGTAATGATTATTCTGTTGTAAAATTTTTCAAATGATAACAAAAGAACAAATTATAGAAAATGCCAATAAATTATCTAATTAAAGAAATATGTAAACTCGGTAGTTTGAGGGAGTTGATGCGCGGACTCTTAATACTTCCCCCGAGTGGATGATCGAGGTTTCGAATCCCTTGAGGTGGTTAGCACCATGTTAAAAAGCTCTTGGGTTAGACCCTCACCCTCGAGTAAGAGTTGAACTTTGTGAGTAATCCGCAAGCCGAGTCCGGATTAGTCTCACCAAATAAGGTGGGACACCGGATACCCAAGTGGGTATAAAAAAGAAAAAAAAAAAAAAAAAAAGAAAAATATGTAAAGTTCATGGAACTTATTTTCATAATGGGTTGGTTTGGTAACTGGTTGCAACCAATTTTTTCTTCGCCATATCCTTTCCATATCCTTCAATCTCACATAAGAGTGTGACTTTTAACTACATAGAATTGTCGCATAAGAGTGAGTTCATGGAACTTATTTTCATAATGGGTTGGTTTGGTAACTGGTTGCAACCAATTTTTTCTTCGCCATAAAGACCTTTCCATATCCTTTCCATATCCTTCAATCTCACATAAGAGTGTGACTTTTAACTACATAGAATTGTCGCATAAGAGTGCGACCCGAGCTAGAAATTAACTCCATGCCGCAGATGAGCTGATAATGAGTTTTCTTGCCTTAAGTGAGATTAAAGTTTTAAATCTTAACTTATGTATGCAACTGTTTTAAATGCAAGAGACCAACCCGACTCAAACAAGATTAGTTTTGATGTGAATTTAGCTTAAATGTGTCTTTCCATACTTTAAGACTCATCTAGGACACCTTTTTTTAAAAAAAATAAAAATAAAAATAGACACACACATATATATATATATATATATATATATATATATAAATTGAACTTTTTATTTATTTTTTTATTGATGAAGTCGGGAAATGATTGGACTAATTGAAAGTTCTCTGTAAATAAAACAAAATGTGAAACAGAAATATTAAAAAATAAATATATAAAATTATTAGATAGTATGGTTGGTTAGACCATTCATTATTTGAATTCATGAGGATTTAGAGTTATATCTCCAAAATTTAATTTTTACTTAAAAGAAAATCTTATTTTTGACTCTTATATATAATTGTTTAGTGAATATCAAACTCATAATCTCTTATAATATTTACAATGCATTGGAAGATAGAAGAAAGATGATAGACACTATGAATTAGAAGAAAAAGTCAAGGAGGGTTCAGTCAGGATACTAAGAATTAGGAGTTTCTCCCTCAACCAAAAGGTTGAGGGTTCGAATCTCTCATGATCATTGATCTAGGAGTTTCTCCCTTACCTCTTGACTTGTCAAGAGGTTAAGGGTTTAAACTTCACATGGGGTTCCATAGTTCGAGATATATTCGCAAGTGCGAGTATACCTGCACTGTTGAGCCTTCCCGGGTGGATTAATCTGGGCCGGAAGGGCCCGGGATACCACCTCAAAAAATTTTTTTTTTTTAATAGTGCTGGAACTTCAATGTTCTATTTTTATTAATTTATTTTATTAATGATATTCTTCTTATTAATATTATTCGGAAATAGTTTCTTAAGAAATGTCAAATTCTTAACATACTGGATACTTTCATTATTTTATTTATTTAGTTGTTTTTATTAATATAATTTAGTCTCCTCTAAAAAAAAGGAAAGATATAAGTTTGGTTCAATTTAGTTAGAAGTAAGTTGGGGGAAAATGTTCCAAATTATAAGTTATGAAACCATTGAACATGGTGAAAAAGCTCTACTGTTATAAGTTTTGGCCTCCTTAGCGGGATTAACAGCTATGATCAATATCGATTAAAACAAACTAATGACTACTTACTTGTGCCTCATAAAAAGAAAATGGAATTGAATTGAAATTCCTTTTTGTTCTGTTGAGTAAAAGCTATATGTAATAAGTGTTTTGACTTTTCTATTGGAAGTTATATTTGAATCTGGATTTTATCATACTCTTAGTATTTTTGAGATTTGACGTCTGTCTTCACGATTTAATAGTTTTGTTTGTTTTAAAATTTATGTTCCGTTTATTTACTTGGGCTTTTAGCTCATACCCCTCCCTCTTATATCCCTTTTTGCAGATACTATTGAGGAATAATAAGACGATGTGAGGAACTTGAGTTATGATAAATGAACTTTTATTTACTTGTTCTTTTGTTTAGTTGGAGTTGGAAACTTTATTTGGATTTAGTTTTGTTTTTACTAATAATTGGGGTTGCATCCTTACACTCGTTATCCGTAGTTAGAGTAATTTCTTTGACAATTGAAATTATTTTAAGAATATTTATTTGAGAGTATGAATTTAAGTTATTTGATTGATATATTATTGTGGAGAATATTCTTTAGTGGCTGTTAAGAGACCTTATGTTTTCGAGGGAAACCTTGAGGGCATGGTCGTGTTACAACCTGGATTCAGAGCGTGGCAGAATGATTATAGATACCATGATATTTGCAGTTATCTAAAGCAAATTGCGGAATATGTTGGACCATCATTACCACCAATTTCATCGACTCTTGTTGGTGATGAAGGTATTGATCATACTCTACTTGATGATCCATCTCCTACCACTCATGATGATCATGATCCTTGATGCTCTTCTAAGTCACTATTTCATTGATATTTTGAGAATGACATTTATTTAGAATGTTTTGTTGTTTGAAATTTATATATTATTAGTATAATGACATTTTTAGAATGTTTAATTTTTCAAATTTTTTATATATATTGTTGATAACAATAAATTTGATAATGTTTTTGAAGGATAATTGTGCATAATTGTTGAGGATTATTGTATTAAATTGAGATAAATTGATCGAATTTGGGTTTAATTGCAAATATTCTGTTTCATGTTACTTCCCCGCAAAATTGAAGTAAAAAGATAAATTAAGGATGCAAAATGCAATTTTCCCGAAGATTGGCTACGCCCTTTGCGTATGGATTACACCCATAGCAAGTAACGCCTCTCCTACGCCCGCTGCCCTTTAAGCTCTACGCCTGTCCTTAACTACCTTACGCCCAGAAGATCAAAGGAGGCTACGCCCGTAGAGAGAATAACTACACTAATACGCCCGTATAGAATAAAGGGCACAACACCCGTAGTCTAACCGTAATCATTGCTTTTCCTTGTAAAATGAAGATTTTACCCCCGTTTCAGCTTATCTATAAATTATAGGATTTTTACCATTATTTGAGGTTGGCTTGCGTAATGGATGGTTGCTTTGTTTATACTTAGATTATCATTTAGAGCATTGTTGGTTAGATTTTGAGATTAGATCTATAATTTGTAATTTCCATTTCTCTTGAGATCTTTCTCTACATTGTTGTAATTGTAAGAATCTCTTGTGAGTCTTTGTGTGAAGTTGCCTCGAATCGTAAGGAATTTCCTTGAAGTTTGCAAGAGAGGATTCAACTATCTCAACTTGAAGATTTGAAGAAGAACAAGAAGATTTACAAGGAGGGAGTTGAAGAGGTTTCTCTACTTCTATTACTTTTTGTAATTTCTATCTTGTATCTAGCTACCAACCTTAGGAACTCTTCTCTCTACATTTCTCTTAGGTAGAAATGGTTGGTTTTATGTTACTTATTACTTTGGGCATTTTATGATTTTCATGGATGATTGTTGTAGTTTTATTAATTCGAATTGCAATTTCTATTTTAGCTTTGGATCTGAATTTTATCTTTAGTTTGAGCTTTGATTCGAATTGTGGTTTTCGGATTAACACTAATTGTTAGAATTCAATCTTATCATTCTTGATAAAGGTTGGATTACTTGATGATTGATTCATACTTCCAAATCATATTCATAATTGATTTAATTATATTTTCCACACTAAAAATTAATAGACGTCTTTGGGAAAACGATTTTATAAATATTAAAATATGAATACTAAACCTTTATTTACTAAACTATTTCGATATGTTCTCTGTCTAGTTGAGTTTATTTTATTAGTGACAATCTTATTTTAATCTTGAGAATTCCTATTATTTTTAGTATTATTTATTCGATTATTTATATTATTTTTTTATATATAAAACTAAAACATCAATTGTAATAGAATACTATTATTTGAGACTTTTATTGTTATTTGATTTAGTTATATTTAAATAGTTTTTTTTTATATGTTTCTATAAATTTTTACGTATTTTAATAAATAATTTTATAAAAATATTTAATTAAAAATAATTAAAATAAAATTTGTAAAAATAAAAATAGCGACGGCCTAGACCATGATCGTCGCGCAAATATTGACGACTAGAACCGTCGCAAATAGCTATAGCCACGACCGTCGCAAAATTCATCGCAAACAACGACGATCTAGACCCTTGCAAATAGTGACGACCATGATCGTTGTAAATAGTAACAAATTTACTTTGTCGTAGTTAATAGCGATTTAAAATTTTATAACGGTCAAATCCATCACAACATGTGATTTGCTACGGATTTAGCCGCCGCAAATCTTGATTTTTCTCGTAATGTATACACAATAATTTACAAAAATAAAATTAAGAGAAAATAAAGATGATATATTTAGCATATAATGAATCCTTTATATAGGTAAAATATTACACGATAAATACCTATTTACTCTTAAAATTAAGCTACTAACCACTCTTAATTTTGTGACTAATTAACATATTCAAAATAATTGTACGAGTTAGTTTTGACTTCTTCAATATACAAACAAATTACTCTATGTGCCAAGTTTAAGGACTAAGCAAGTGGAACATTTAAAGTTCTAGCTTCTTCACATATTTTGTACTTTTCATATATAATTGTACACTTTTTGCTTCAAATTATCTCACATTATTAGTAAAATTTTGTATTGTTTTATGTGTAACATTATGAATTTAATATGGGCAAATTAATTACCATATCCTTTATTTATATTTATTTAGTACAATCTTTTTTTTTTTTTTTTTAAATACAATTTTAAAATTATGTCTTTTTTTTTTATTTATCTATTTGTTTTTTTAGATAAATTTTTTGCAAGCAACAGTTAGATTCTAATATGACAATTCACTAATTTCACATTAATAGAAGCAATAATATAAGATATTAGATGATCTTATATTATACTAATTTCACATATTTTTTTGACAAAATTATAATTTTTATATTAATTTCAAAAAATTAATTAGATTAACATATGTATAATTAAGGCAAATTGACATAAATAATCCCCAAACTATTTTTTTGTGAGATTGGTCCTGAACTATAAAAAATTGTGACATCGACATAGTTACCGTGGAATCCATTAGATCTGGCTAATCTAATTGAAGAATCAATGAAAACCTTCCTAGAAGCTTGATTGATTGACTAGCCATGACCGCGGAGGCACTCACAATGTGGAAAGGCTTAGAGAGGATTTCTGCATATGGAAATTCCCCAATCATCATTGAAAGGGATTGTCAACAGGAGGTCCAAGTCCAACAGCTCCTATCAGTGGGGAAAATTTATCTATGCTGGGTGTTGTAATGGATAATCTCAAGCAGGCACTGGAGCGCAAGGGAATTGGGACAGGTTTCTTCTACCTATGCATGCTTTACTAGTGTGCATGTTGTTATTGATTATCCCGGGGGTTGATTTCCGGCTAAAATAATTATTACACGGTAAAGGGGATGGAAGAATTTTCGATTCAAGACACTTTGCATTTTCTAGAGAGAGAGAGAGTCTTGAAATATAATAATTCAAAAATATAATAGTTCGGTTCCGCTCTAGAAAGATGATGTGGCCTCCAATCTCTAAATACCTTAATCTCAATCTTCCAAATCTTCGTTTCTGTCAAAAGCCAAACGGAGATTGCTCCCATAAAGCTCCTCCGATACTTAGTTAGAAAAAAAACCAAAGAAAAAATGTCAAAAGACTTGGGTTTTTTAGAGAAGAATTCTACTTACTGTTCCTTTGTTTGGTCTTGTATTTATAATAATATACGATTTCCTAATCAGAGTAGACTTTTGATTGAATAAGGAATAATATGATATATCTAAATATAAAAGATAAATATTAAAATAAATATTAGGATATCTACCATAATTTAAAATAAAATAAATGGAGTATGATATTTACCATAATGCCTTTAAAAAATAAAATAAAATAAATGGAGTATAATATCTACCATAATGTCCTTTAAAAAAGGGAACATGAAATAATATGGGTTGTATGTATGCATGAAATGAAACAACTGATGATTTGTTGGAGGAGCACGACAATCGAAGAACCTGCCGTAAGAATGACTTATAATTTCAGAGTATTGTTAGGGTAATCTGAGCCATTCATTGTTAATAGTTTGTTGGGCTTAGATAACGGCCCAGGTTGCGGCCTAGTACGTGAGAAGGAGTATAAAAGGGAAATGATGCGTATTTTGAGTTATATATAATATTACTATAAATAATCGAATAAATAATACTAAAATAATAAGATTTTCTATGATTAAAATAGATTTGTCACTAATAAAATAACTCAATCAGGTAGAAGCCTGGTGATATTCGGATTTTAAATTTATAAAAATTGTTTTTCCCTTAAGACTTCTATTAAATTCTAGTGTGGAAAATATAATCAAACTAATTATGAATATGATTTGTGAATAAGAATCATTCAACAAGTAGTCCAACCATTATCAAAAATGATAAGATTGAAATCTAAATCCTAGAAAGCAAAGTAAAGAACAATGTAATGAATAAAGCAAGTAAAAATGTTGGGAGGAATTTTTAGTAAAATATAGGTGAGATAAGAGGATACAAAATACCAAGTATAGGATAATCTTGGATCTAGTATCATAGCTCCACCAAAATCAAGTCTAAAGTAGAATCTCTTCCATACGGATCGTGGCAAGAAATTCCTAGATTAAGAACACTTGAATGTTAACAAGATCAAATCTCCCATCAATCATCCCGGTTCCGGGTCCATCAATAGGAAACTAATCACATCAACTTGGCACTAATCGTATATCCCGGTTCCAGCCTAACAATTAGTGTTAATCCGAAACCACAATCTCAAATCAAAGCTTGTACTAAATATAAAATTCAGATCTAAAGTCATCAATGAAATTGCAATTCGAATTAATAAAACCACAATCATTCAATCCAAGAACATCACAATATCTCAAGTAATTTGTAAAATAAAACCAACCAAATCTACCTATAAGAAATGTAGAAATGAGAATTCCTAAGGTTGGTTAACTAATTACAAAGAATAACAAGGAATAATAGAAGAAAAGGGGAAAGTGAAACATAGACATTAAACCTTCTTCCTCTTCAACTCCTTCTCTTGATTCTTCTTTGCTTCTTCAACTTGGATCTTCAATTTGTGTAGCCCAAATACCCTAGAATATATTCAGTATATCTCCTTACGGATTGAGGCAAACCTACCTAATTAATCCCAAGATACTCAATACTACAACAAGTAGAGAGTAATCTCTAAGAAAATTGGAAAATCAAAGTTAGATCTCTCTCTAAGTTCTACCAAACCTTTACAATTACTTAGCTATTCATCCTAATCAAACCTCTATCCAACCTCAAATAATGGCAAAAATCCCAATATTTATAGATAACCAAAACAGGGGTAAAATAGTCATTTTACACAAAATTCTCTAAAATCTCGAACAGAGCCCAACACGGGCTCAGTGACAGGTTTATCACCGAGCGCGTGTTCTTCCGGCCGTGTTTTTTCTTCTGTCTGGGCGTGTTCATTCAATGAGCGCGTGTTCAATAGCTTGTCAGGACGTGTTCATCCTTCTTGCTGGCCGTGTTCTTGGTCCGAGCGCGTGTTGCCGGACTGGATTTGCATATCTTTCCGGAAATTGCATATTTAGTCCCCGAACTTCGCTCTTTTGATCAATTAACTCCACAAACTTCCCGAAAACAGAAATATCACAATTAAGTGCACAATTAACATATTTATCTCAATTTACTCTAATAATCCTCAACAATTATGCACAAATACCCTTCCAAAACATTACCAAATTTAGCGTTATCAGGAAGTAACA
Source organism: Cynanchum wilfordii (assembly GCA_025388415.1). NCBI lineage: Eukaryota > Viridiplantae > Streptophyta > Magnoliopsida > Gentianales > Apocynaceae > Cynanchum > Cynanchum wilfordii. The sequence goes on along the minus strand of JAHSUH010000613.1, from coordinate 4,679 downwards.
TCTACGTCTTTCAATTGCATCTTACTTCACTTAAAGTTCAAAAGAGAAAAGCGGTTGAGGAGCTCCGACTTGGGAAGCGTGCAATTTTTCCGATCAGCAAGATATTTCCGACCGGTGAGTTAGATCCTGTGAACTCACGTCTAATCGTAATATATGTGTTTTTGGTTTATTGTCTTTGTGTGGGGTCTTGCGTCTCTTATATTACCTTGTGTTTCTATCATCATGTATGCATACGATTCTTGGCTTGCGTCCGTGAGATTTGTTAGAAGTCTAAGAACAACTTGTTATTTTGCGAATTCTTATCGTTTGTTTACTAGCTTGCGTCTCATAATGTCTTCCACCGATAAACCTGCAAGTATTTTCTTTTCCTTCTTTTATTAAAATGTCATCTAGTTCATCTGCTTTGCTGAGAGTGGGCATGTGAGTGAAAAGGAATCATCTATGATGAGTGCACAAAATAAAACATCTAGAATATCAACGGATGAAAGTTCTACAGCAATTCAGATGAAAGATTAAGGAATGAATTGTTAGTAGCGTCTAAGGACGTAATAGAATCACAACGAGATGTAGGAGATGCATCTGTTGCAACTAAAAGTCATGTGAGTGGTAGTGCAACGGATGAAGGCTTGCGGTTTCCAAGAGAAGAAAGAAGAGAATATAATTTTGAGAATATAAAAGTAGTAATGTCGGGTTATAAGAGGAGGAAAGACGGCAAGGCATATAAGACGATGTATAGATGTTGGGGACAAGAATGGTCATTTCCATCCGTAAATGAAGCAGAAGAAGATATCATAGAGCGTTATGTCCCTCCAAAACAAAGTGAAGTGAAGGAATGTCCCGACATTCGCCTATCAATTCATAAAGAGAACTTAGTCAAGCACAATATTTGAATGTATGTTCCAAATTATGTCAAGAAAAAGAGGAAGGGTTGAGAGCTGATTTAGATATTGGTGCAGAATATGAATTGATTTTTCCAGATGAAAAAACTCCGAGTATCGTTTGTGCCACCTAGATATCTATCTCGTATATTTAGCGCAATTTCGGGCTGGTCTAAGGTTTCCCTCTACATTCGTTGTTTGTTGATGTGTTAAAGTTTTGGAAGATTCAACTAGGTCAATTGACTCCAAATGGTGTACGAGTGATTATTGGATTCATTATGTTATGTAAGACGCAAGGGGTACCAGTGATTTTGGAAGCATTTAGGCATTACTTTTACATTTCGCAAAAGTTTGGGACGAAGGAAGGTCGTGGTTATTTTTTAGTTTACCAAAAGGCCACGTTCCGTAAGTTTGATGGATCAACCAACGAGTAATCATGGCTGGAAGCAATTTTTTATGTTTGTGAGACATCCAAGCTTTCAGACGCAAGATATAGTTCACCCATGGAATATACGAAACCAATTTGACAATTCATATGATCGATACAAGGATGATGACATTAGAACGAGTATAGCTGCTCGATTAAATGCTATTGGCTTTGTTTTAAATATGTATTTGGATTGGCCAGAAGAACTTCCGAGGATGAGCGGTTTAACTGGAAATCGTATTTCCAATGTGGAAATATTAAGTAAGGATGTTATATGCAAGCTAAATAAGAAGTTGTATATTGTTCTTCTTTCGTCTAACTTGTAATTTATTTTGCAGGAGCCTCATTCCTTAGTTATATTGCTCAAATGATGGAAAAACCAGCAAAAAGGAAGAATGAGAGTGAGTCTCTTGTCTATTCCTTTAAGGTATCCGATGTCCCTCCCAATAGTGGAGGTTATTCTTTTGATGGCATATTCTATTATATTTCAGGCAAGTATAGGGAGAGTAACAAGAAGACGAAGGTGCCAGAACCAACCGAGGCGTCGTCTAAAAAAGTAAAAAATTCTGAAGATGCGACTCTTCCTTTGGTTACAATATCCAAGGAGAAAGATAATGACGCAACGAAGGTGCGACCGAAAAAACTTAAAGCAATTTCATCGGCGGCTCAAAAACAGAAGGAGCGTCCGTCCAAAGAATCTGTTCCTTCAGTGAAGGGAAAAGAGAAAGTCTGTAACTGAAGAGAGTCCTGCTGGAGAAGTGCCTACCAAATTCATTCCAAATTGGAATATTACGGAAGGAATGAAATTATCATCCGGTCAACAATATATGGAGTATTTGATGGCTAGCGTGCCTCCAGCTGAAAGTGTATCATTAACAATTCAAGATTCTGCTTTGTTTACGTCGATGTGGGCTCAACGGAAATGTGAGGTATCATGTTAAAATTGTTTAAGTTATAGTATATATATATATATATAATCCAAACATGAATGAATTTTATGTTCTTTGTTGAAGGCATGGTGGGCGGATGCGGAGATGATTCTTAGAAGTCAAGCTTTAGAGAATCGTCTAGAAAAAGAGAGGGGCTTGCGCCAAATTTTGAAGACCGAGAACCGAAAATTGAAAACAAAAAATGAATCAATGATAACCGAGAAGGAGAAGCATGTGGCTGAATTGCAGTTGGTAAAGGAGGAAACATCTGCCTTGAAGAAAAAGATGGAAGACATGGAATTGAAGTTGTTGAAGTTGGAAGAAGAATGTGAAGAAGAAAGGTCGGTGAAGAAGAAATGGGAGGTGGCTGCCGAGGAAATAAAAAAGAAATATGAAGACGAAAAAGGGGATATACGGAGCGAATTGGCGGATGAATGCATAGAGAAGTTCTTGAAATGTTAAAAGTGTAAATTCTTCTATGCCGGAATGAATTATGGTACAGTTACTTCAGTTTTTAAGACTGTTGAAGAATGTATTCATGAGAAGCATCCAGATTTCAAATTTCCAAACAAGTATCAGCAATACTTGGATCCTCGCCAATGCTGAAAAGTATGTAGTACCATGGCATGATTCTTTTGAATCGTCTAAGTACTTTCAGCCATTTCCAACACCGCCTTCATTAGATGCTAAGATGATGAAGATGAAGCTATATCCGAAGGTGATGGAGATGAAGACAACCCCGAAGGTAGAGCAAATGAAGTTGTAGATGATATTACTAGAACAAATCCAACAACGACAAACAAAACTATGGCTAGAATAGTTCTATGGAAAAAAGAGAAAAATGAAAGAGTGCCTTCATCCGAAGGACTTAAGCATAATATTTTTGCAAATTTATAGCATTCCATATTCTGGCAACCTCTCGGCCATCTATGTCTTGTAACTTGTAACTTCCATTTCCATAATCAGTTTTGATGATATATGGACCTTCACAACTCCGATCCAATTTCCTGGACGGTTCCTGTCGGCTAACAACATTTTTCCGTAAAACTAAATCTCCTTTAACTAAAGGACGCAACCAGATTTCTTATCATGTTGTTTTGCCAACTGCATCTTGCTGCGAGTCTCTTTAGCCACAATATCTTGTCGCTTGGTTTCCAACAACACTAAATTTTCTATCAATTTTTTATCATTGACGTCTGCATTAGCAAAGTCGATACGCGTGTATGGACTTCATATTTCCACTGGCACTACTGCCTCTGTTCCAAAACATAAGGTAAAAGGAGATTCACCAATTCTTGCATTTGGAGTAGTGCGATAAGACCATAATACATTAGGTAATTCATCAACCCATTTGGTTTTGCAATCATCTAAACGTTTCTTCAAACCTTGCTTTATAATTCTATTTCTAGTAACTTCAACAAGACCATTCGTCCGATGACACTCACCGTGGTAATTTATGGGTCGATTTGTAAAGATCATCGCGATAAGGCCTCAAATTAATGCAGCTTCAAATCAAGTTTGGTCAAGTATAGATAAAATACCAGGAACATGACTCAATCACTTCAAAACGAGCGAGCACATGTTTCCCAAAAGACGTACTTGTCGCGATGGTTGCGGGTCAGCTTTCGTTGTCTCCCATTTTGGTAGAAAAATAGTCGTAAGAACAACAAACAAAAACTCTTCTCGGCTTCTATATAAAAGGGCTAACAATATCCACTCCCATTGGTAGAAAGGAATCGCTAAGCTGACGAGAATGTAATTCATGAAGTCGGGAAGACGCGTAGATCGGGTACGTTAATCCTGGACATTTACGACATTTCTCGTGACCTAAATCAGCTGTTTTGAGCAGTAGCAAAAATTAATATCAAATAAGGAAAATAATCTCACAAAAAAGTGTCACATAATCAAATACAACTAAGGCAGTACTCATCGTATGTAGACAGGAACATCGAGTACCACGATTTTAAATTTATCAATATCGTATCCACAGAACGTTGGTGACTACCGTTAGCAAATCACTCACGGTCTTTTGTTCGTGGGAATTAGTCCTATGGTCCCATTCAATTCGTATAAGTTTCGAAAACAATAATTAAAACAACAAGAACAGAAAATAATTGACTAAGATCTCTATCATACGATGTGATTAATTAAGTCGAACAATGTTCAACGTGTAGCTTGCAAGCGTATCTAAGGCAATTATGACCATAATCAGTTTTTACGCTCATACCCAGTTACGAATTATTAATTTCAATATGGTGGTTGCAAGTAATCCCAAAACCTTTTTAGATTAGAAGCATTCAGGCCAATTCAACAACATAATCTTAAGATCTGTATTGATTCCAAACCCGAGATTACAAAGCCCCACCTCGCATTGCCGCCAAGTTATTTTTGGTTCCAATCTCGCAATCTGTTAAATTTCCTAAGTGGTGGGGACTCATTAATAAA
>JAHSUH010000611.1:0-12360 GCA_025388415.1 Cynanchum wilfordii | reverse complement strand
AACCTAATCGAAATCAATTAATAAGAGAATAAAACAATAAAAGAGGGATTTTTAGATTGGGAAATTGTAGAAAACAATTAACTAATAAGAAAAACGCAAGTATCATATTTAAATATTTCGGTCCTAGGGTAATGATTCAATCCAAGTTCTTCCTCGTTCCTTAATGAATTTCCAATTAATAAGCCAATTCCTTGATTGAATAATAAATGGGATTCCTTAATTAGCATTCGTATCACCTACTAACAATGAGCTAGAATTCGATTAAAAACAAAAAGGATATCATAGACGATCGCCCAATCAATCAATCCAAGTTTAATCTAAGAACCGTGATAATGTCAAGGCAATTCGTCCAATCAACAAAATTGTCCAAAATTGAAATCAATCGAAAATATTAAAAATCTCAACTTAATCCAATCAACAATCATCAAAAGAATCAAGTAAAAACACCTCTTCAATATATAGTCAATCGATCTAAAAAATTGAATTGTTAAAGTATTGAATTCAAAATTGGAAATTAGCTTAGAACCCGAATTTGTGTAGATTATGAACTCAACTTGTCTTGGAATCATTCCCCAGCTGAATCGAAGCTTAGGCGGCCATTGCGATCTCCATCTCTCTTCTCTTTCTAAATCTTGAAAACTTGGTTGAGAAAAGAATGTAGAGTAGGCCTATTTATAAAAGTTTTCCTAACTTCTCGTAATCCTAATAGAATAATAACTTCTGTACTAATTTCATAAAAAATAAAAAAAAAATAAAAAACAATTATTATGTTTCTTATTCTAATTTAATCCTTTCTAAAAGACATCTTCGTAATAATTGATGACTTAAAATTTGATAAAATTTGGTAATGTTTTGGAAGGGTATTTGTGCATAATTGTTGAGGATTATTAGAGTAAATTGAGATAAATATATTAATTGTGCACTTGATTGTGATATTTTATGTTTTCAGGACGTTTGTGGAGCTAATTGATCAAAGGAGTGAAGCTCAGGGACTAAATATGCAATTTCTGGAAAGATGTACAAAAACAGCCCAAGAACACGCGCTCAGCAGGATGAACACGCGCTCAGCATCCTGAACACGCCCAGCCAACAGCATGAACACGCCCAGCCAGCAGCATGAACACGGGCGTGTTTAGTTTGCATTTTTTTTTTTTTTTTTTTTTTTTACGCCCGTTGCCCTAACTGCCTCATTACGCCCGTAATGCACAAGGGGCCACGCCCGTAATGATGCTCTGTCCAAAATCTTTTTTTGTAAAAACTACTATTTTACCCCTGTTTTGGTTATCTATAAATATTGGGATTTTTACCATTATTTGAGGTTAGATAGAAGTTGGATTAGGTGGGATTAGGGTTGTATTAGATTGGCTTGAGGATCAGATTATATTTCACATTGTTCTTAGATATTGAATATCATATTAGGTTTTCCTTCAATTTCATATATTTTTGGTAGAGACTTTGGGGAATTTCTATTACTTTGATTGAATAACTTTGATTAGATAATTCCCTAGGTTGTTTTAGTGAATAAATGTTTCTAGTTAGGTTATGAAATCTCTCCTTGGTCTATGAGGTAGAGTTTTGTGACTTGATCAAGAGGATTTTGAGCTACTTCAACCATTCAAGCTTCAAGGAACAAGAAGAGGATTCAAGAAGAAAGTTGAGGTGAAGAGATCTTTCCGGATTCAATTGACAACTGGTTTTGGAATTATTTTCTTACCTTCTTCAAGTATTTTTGTTGATAATTCTTGTAATCTAGTTTACCAACCTAATAGGAACTCTCTTCTCCTACATTTCTTTAGGGTAGAAGTGGTTGGTTTTATGTTATGCTTTCACTATGGGATTGATCTATTGTGAGTTGATTGTTATGATTTCATTAACTTGAATTGCAATTTCAATTATGGCTTTGATTTGATTGTTTATCTTGAGATGAGCTATGATTCGATCTTGTGGTTCGGGTTAACACTAATTGTTAAGCCGGACCTTGGATATACGATTAGTGCTAGGTTAGTTGGATTGTCTTCCTATTGATGTACCGGACCTTGGATGATTAGTAGGGATTTGATCTTACTAATATATTCGAGTTGTTCTTCACGTATGAATTTCTTTCAACGACACGTATTGAGGAAGTTCATCTTTAGACTCGGATTCGGTGAAATTGTAATAGTTGAATCATGATACTTGATTTTGTTGTGAAGTATATCCTCCACTCTCTCTAATGTGTTTAGTGAGTTCTTCACATATTCAATATTACCTCATCCATGATTTTACTTTACTTGCTTTTAATTTGCTTTCTAGGATTTAGAAATCAATCTTATCATTCTTGATATTGGTTGGTTTACTTGTTGAATGATCCTTATTCACAAATCATATTCATAATTAGTTTGATTATATTTTCCACACTAGAATTTAATAGAAGTCTTAGGGAAAAACGATTTTTATAAATTTAAAATCTGAATATCACCTTATTTACTAAACTATTTCGATAGGTGCTCTGCCTAATTGAGTTATTTTATTAAGTGACAAACCTATTTTAATCTTAGAGATTCTTATTATTTTTTAGTATTATTTATTCGATTATTTTTATTATTTATATTAATATTATTTATAACTCAAATAACACATCAGATTTTTGGCGGCGTTGTTGGGAATCCTATTAATTTTCGTGATGTTTTTCCTCTAAGTTCGTTTGTAATTTTTGGGAAAAATTTTCATCAACGGTGTGAAATTTATAACGAATTAATTTTGATATGATTTGTTTTAAGATATCATTCTCAAGTAACTTTTACTTTTCATGTCTAATTCTTAGAATATCTTTTATCTCTTTGATAGATCTTGGATATTTGCTTGATCGATTTTAGTTCATTTAGTTTAGTTGTTTTAGATTTCATTTGTTTCTTATTTTTAGTTGAGTAGTTTAATTTTGATTCTTTGATTCGTCTTTTTCTTACTTTAGTAGTTTTCTTATGTTACTTGTATTTTGTTTCTCTTGCTTTCATATTGATTTGTTTTTCTTAGAATTTTTCTTACTTAGATTATAGATTTTTGGATTTAGATCTTAGATTAGATGATTTAGTATCATGATTTTTATGTTTAGTTAGTGTTTTGGTTAATTTAGATCCCTTAGGTAAACCTTTACTTAGAGATTTTGGTTAGATATAGCCTAGATATTTTAGATTTAGGTTAACTTTAGTTGATTTAGAATAGATAGCTTAGTTAGTTTAGTGCTTTAGATTAGGTTAGCTTTTGATTCTTTAGATCCTTATCCTTTAGAATAACTTAGATCTTTAGGTTTAACATCTTAGTTTGATCTCTAGTTTAGAATTTTTAGATCTAATTGTTTTTCCTAATCTCTAACTTGACTTAGTTTGTTCTAATCTTCTCTAACTTGATCTAACTAGTTCTTAGGTATGGATAGTATAGGATCTAACTAGTTTTCTAACTTGATTCTTTCTTTGATTGATTTCTATTTCATGTTCTTAGATATATTTCCATGCTTTCATTTTATGATTTTCGATAGTTGTTATAGATTTTATCTTGATTCTTAGGTATTATGTTTAGAGTAGTTTAGTTTACTTCTCTTCTTAATCTTAGTTTCATTACTTGTCATTTACTTGTTTTGTATCTTCTTTAGTTGTCTTACATTTCTTAGTTAGTTTTGCATGATCTTCATTCATTTTATCTTCTTTCCTTTATTTTCTTTAAGTGCTTTCTAGTTTAGTTAGTATTCTAATAATATCTTCAATTCATGAAGATTATTATCTAGATACTTACTTTTGTTAGGAATTGATGTTGTATGTTTTTCTTATTTTCTACCTTTTATTTGTTAGCCTTACTTTGCATTTGATATAAGTTTTGGTATAGCGTTGCTTTTAATTTCTTCTTTTGAAATTTTTGTTAGATTTTGCATATAGTAGATTTTTCAATAAATGGTCACCATTGTTATTTTTAGATTTGCATCTTTAGGAATTTATCTAGTATTCTTTTAATTCTTTAGGTAATAAATATGTATAGCTTTTTATTGAAAAGTAAGCATTCTTAGAAATTAATTCTAAGAAATGCTAGTTTAGTGACCAACATTTTTAGTTTAGTTATTTAATTCACTTCATTAGCTTTGTTACATTTCATTTTTCAGATTTCAAGTATCTTGTATTGATTGTTTTTTGCATACGATTTAGTTAGTTTGCATGTTTTGTTTTTCTTTGCAATTGATTTAATATACTCGTATGAATATGCATATGATGTTTTGTCTCATATTATGTTGAATTCCAGTAGTTAGTTTTGTGCTTGCATGAATTTGCTGTTCTTTGTTTTCCTTTACTTAGCATATGTTTTAGTTGTTTTGATGGTTTCACCAAATTGCATATTATTTTGTAGTAGTACAGTTTGCATAGCTTTTACTTAGGTATAGTTTGCATGTTGATTTAGGTAAATATTATTACATGGATTTCTCCTTAATTACCTTTTTGCATTCCAGTAGTTAGATTTAGGTTAATATGTTCTAATAGGTTAGTACTGCATGTTTTGTTTTTATAATTTGCATTTGCATGCTTTTGCCTTGCTTATATATATATATATGTATGTATTATTAATTGCAGCTTGATCTTCCAGTAGTTCTTTTTGCATGTACTTTATTATAGGAATAGATGTATATATATATTATGTATTCTCATTTCCAGTAGGTAGAAGTTTGTTCTTTGTGTTCTTTGATTTCGCATGGTTAATTTAGTTAGCAAATGCATGATTTTCCTTGTTCTTATTTTCATTTTCCAGTAGGTTAGTGTATCGTTTCTTTTGTGAATTCAGTTTTTGCATGATATTGTAAATAATGGTACATAGATTTGTTAGCTGATGTAATTACATTTCTTTTTGTTCTTCATGAATAGCATATAGTTTGTATGTATATGTTTCACTTCTATCATATAGACATTTTGCATGCAATTAGAAATTCAAATGCATGAACCTTTTTGTTCTATTTTCCAGTAGCTAGATGATTTTGTACACTGAATTTTCAGTAAAATTAATTGTGGGCAGTCCAGTAACATTTGGTTTGCACTACTGCTGAAATGTTTAATTCTGAAATTTGTGGTATATTTGTTTTTGTTCAGTTTTTGCTGAAATTTTGGGCAGTACAGTGGCAGATTTTTACATCATTGCTGCCTTATATTTAATCCAGTAGATGTTACATGTCTTGTTTTGTTTTTGTGCAAAATTTCAGAGAGTTTTCTTCAATGTTTTTGATGAAAGTGCCCAGAAATTTGTGAGTTGCAATTTATTTTGGTCATTCTGAAAATTCCAGCAGGCATTCTCCTCTGTTTTGAAGAGAAATCCAGTAGCTATAAAGTTAATTCCTCTGTTTTATTCAAAATTCCAGTAGATAATTATTGTGTATCTCTGTATTTTTCCTCTATTTTGTACAAATTCCATAACTAGAATTTCAATTTCCCCTGCTTTCTCCCCTGTTTTTGCACTACCCGAGAGCATGCAAATTTTCCTTCTCAATTTTATTTCTTCAAATTTTCGTTCAGATTCCTTTTGCATTCCATTTCTCTTCCATTTTTTTTCTTTTCTATTAAAACTCCGTTTTGGCTGCTATTTAATTCTTTTTCTTTCTTTCCTCCTTTTCGTTCGTTCATTCTATTCTTTTTCATTTCCTTTTCTTTTTTTTTTTTTTCTTCACGAGTTTCATTTTTAATTCTTTTAAGCGTCCTTTTACTGTATGCATTATTTAATTTATTCTTCAATTCTTTCGCGTGGATGTTCTTTCCAATTCTTATTCTTTCATTCTTTTTCTTCTTTCTTTCATTCAATTAATTTAATTCATTTTCTTTTCCTTATTTTTTATTAGATTAGCATTATTTAATAATCTTATATTTTATTTTCTTTTATCCTTACTAATCTCTCTTTTCTTGTTTTGTAGGTATTCTGATTTCCTTCTTTAATTTTTCTTGTTTTTGTGTTTTCCTTACTAGATCGTTTGTAGTAGGACATTTTTAATTTTGTAATTTCTTTCTTTCTTTGTTTTGTTCTATTCTATCTTTCTTAATTGTTTGTTGAAGGTAAAACAGGAATCAATAGGCTTCGCTACAAAACCCGGAAATGCAAGTGAGACAATTGTCCAGGCAATTTTTAGAACGAGGAAAATGATTACTCTCTAACAACACCGAACAAAATTCCATCGAATAAATCAAAAGATGAGGTTGTTAGGGAGGAAAAAGCGAGCCTTATAAAAGTCATTGAAGAAGGAAGAAGTTCCTAAGAAAGGAACAAAATAAGTTCCAAGCATGTTTGCTCGGAAACAAGATTTGTCTTTCCTCCCTTTCCTTTTACCGCTTTTATCGAGTCATACTTGGTTTTTGGCGTTCAATTATTGTCTATATCGCTTTCTTAGTCCGGATGTTCGGGTTAGGGTTTATTTGTTTTTTTTATTTACTTTTATTTGAGTTTTTACTTGGTTTGTACTATTTGATTTATTTGGATTTATATGATTATCTTTTGTGTTCATAGTATACTTTCCCGTTTTGAATAAAATTTTCTTGTTTTTATTTTATTTTTGTAGTTTTTCGCACTTATTCCCGTTTTGTATTTATAGTTTTCTCGCACTTATTTATTTTTCAAATAAGTTGTGGGGTATTAGCTTTTACACCGAGGACATGCGCAATTTCCAAGTTGTGGGGTAGGTGTGTACTCGTTTTATCTCAATTTTCAAATATTTTCAAAAAATTGCTAAATTTTTCGAATTTTTCGAATTTTTCAAAACGATTAGTTTACTTGAAAAGATTATTTTGTGAACTTTGTTTTGGAATTTGATTTTCTTAGCCGATGATAGATATCGGTTGTTGATTGTTGAAAGTCTCGAGATTTGATTTAGTTCATTTTGTTGATACTTGATACGAGCATGATTATAGGAAAATCCTGAAAAACCTTCTTTTGACACATGCTATTCTTGGTTGGTTGTTCCGATTAGTGGACTACTTTTTGACATTTATTTGAATAGTATTAAGTCTTTTGGGAATGGAAATGACTTGAATTTTCACTTGAAAAATTCTTTGAGAGACTTGCCACACTTTTAATTTTCGTTGAATAAATTGTTGAATAAAAGGTTGTTTTGCATGTATCCTTTGCTACTTGAGCACCACTTCTTATGGGAATTGAATGCCCGGTGCCCTAAGGTCCTCGGGATCTGGGAGTCATCGGAGTGGAACTCGTTACAAGGGTAGTTAAAGTTGATATTGTTAAGCAAACAATAAAAACCTTGAATAAAAGAGAATAAATTGAATAAAAATTTACTTTTGAATAAGTGGCTTGTTTCTTGAGATTTGATTGTGATTATGTCTCGTTGTTGAAGTTTTCGATCGAAGAACCGCTATTTGAGTAATTTGCTTCGGGAAGAAATTTGCTATTTGGATCACTAATTGAGATAGAGCACACACTTCACTCAGGATGCTTTTATGATCATTTCTTGTATTTAAGTTGAAAATGATTTGTTCAAATTGATTTTTCTTGACTTAAACATGAAAACACTTGATGAGGTATAGAAGTGAATCATTCCTTAAACACTTTGTTTATGAGATCTTTGAAAAGTAAACTAGTTAGTTTGAATTCTTTGAGAAAACATTTATGCACTTCTCTTCAAAGATTTGTTTGTTCAAAATTCTTTCTTTGATTTGCTTGAGGACAAGCAAAGGTTAAGTTGTGGGGTATTATGATAACGCTAAATTTGGTAATGTTTTGGAAGGGTATTTGTGCATAATTGTTGAGGATTATTAGAGTAAATTGAGATAAATATATTAATTGTGCACTTGATTGTGATATTTTATGTTTTCAGGAAGTTTGTGGAGCTAATTGATCAAAGGACTGAAGTTCAGGGACTAAATATGCAATTTCTGGAAAGATGTACAAAAACAGCCCATGAACACGCGCTCAGCAGGATGAACACGCTCTCAGCATCATGAACACGCCCAGCCAGCAGCATGAACACGGGCGTGTTTATTTTGCATTTTTTTTTTTTTTTTTATTTTTCGCGTTTTTTTTTTCTAACTGCCTCATTACGCCCGTAATGCACAAGGGGCCACGCCCGTAATGATGCTCTGTCCAGAATCTTTTTTTGTAAAAATTACTATTTTACCCCTGTTTTGGTTATCTATAAATATTGGGATTTTTACCATTATTTGAGGTTAGATTTGGATTAGGTGGGATTAGGGTTGTATTAGATTGGCTTGAGGATCAGATTATATTACACATTGTTCTTAGATATTGAATATCATATTAGGTTTTCCTTCAATTTCATATATTTTTGGTAGAGACTTTGGGGAATTTCTATTACTTTGATTGAATAACTTTGATTAGATAATTCCCTAGGTTGTTTTAGTGAATAAATGTTTCTAGTTAGGTTATGAAATCTCTCCTTGGTCTATGAGGTAGAGTTTTGTGACTTGATCAAGAGGATTTTGAGCTACTTCAACCATTCAAGCTTCAAGGAACAAGAAGAGGATTCAAGAAGAAAGTTGAGGTGAAGAGATCTTTCCGGATTCAATTGACAACTGGTTTTGGAATTATTTTCTTACCTTCTTCAAGTATTTTTGTTGATAATTCTTGTAATCTAGTTTACCAACCTAATAGGAACTCTCTTCTCCTACATTTCTTTAGGGTAGAAGTGGTTGGTTTTATGTTATGCTTTCACTATGGGATTGATCTATTGTGAGTTGATTGTTATGATTTCATTAACTTGAATTGCAATTTCAATTATGGCTTTGATTTGATTGTTTATCTTGAGATGAGCTATGATTCGATCTTGTGGTTCGGGTTAACACTAATTGTTAAGCCGGACCTTGGATATACGATTAGTGCTAGGTTAGTTGGATTGTCTTCCTATTGATGTACCGGACCTTGGATGATTAGTAGGGATTTGATCTTACTAATATATTCGAGTTGTTCTTCACGTATGAATTTCTTTCAACGACACGTATTGAGGAAGTTCATCTTTAGACTCGGATTCGGTGAAATTTTTTTTTTTTAATTAATTTTTTTTTTTTTTGTTGGGAAGTATTCCCCCCCCTTTTTTTTGTTTTTTTAGTGGGTTCTTCACATATTTAATTTTACCCCATCCATGTTTTTACTTTTCTTGTTTTTAATTTGTTTTCTAGGATTTAGAAATCAATCTTATCATTCTTGATATTGGTTGGTTTACTTGTTGAATGATCCTTATTCACAAATCATATTCATAATTAGTTTGATTATATTTTCCACACTAGAATTTAATAGAAGTCTTAGGGAAAAACGATTTTTATAAATTTAAAATCTGAATATCACCTTATTTACTAAACTATTTCGATAGGTGCTCTGCCTAATTGAGTTATTTTATTAAGTGACAAACCTATTTTAATCTTAGAGATTCTTATTATTTTTAGTATTATTTATTCGATTATTTTTATTATTTATATTAATATTATTTATAACTCAAATAACACATCAGTTTCTTCTTCAAGCTTCAAGTAATCAAGAATACTCCTGCAACTAACCTTATTATTATTTAGTGCAATGGATGTTGTTTTACTTTCAATTTGAACTACCCAAGTAGCGAAGTTCCACTCGCAGCTCCGTGATCATAAGGACTTTAGGGTACTAGGCATTAAGTCTCCCAACTTAAGTGATTCTCCAGCAGTCAAATCAATTTTTCTTTTCTTTATTAAAATCAATTTATATTGGTGGCATTTTTTCTTCCAAATCCTTTCAAGCAACCACGATACTCATCACAAACCCCAAATGATCTAATACCATCAACCAAGTGTTTCAAGAGTGATCCATCAATCAAACAACTCATCAAAACTAGATGTGCGCAAATAATCAGAGATTTTCTATAACCAAGCTAGTATCAAGCGCCAACAAATTTAACTAAATCAACCCCTCGTAGTCGTAGCATTCTGATAATTAGCAAATATCATAATTACTCATCAATATATCTTCTCCTCGTAAGCTAAAAGTTTTGAAAAAGCTCAAAAAAAATTTAGAAAATAACAAAAAAATAAAAAATTAAAAAAATAAAATAAAATAAAAGATAAATGCGAAGCATAATAAAATGTTCTTCCCCCACACTTGAATTCAACATTGTCCTCAATGTAAAACAAATATATAGATATAGGAAAAAATAAAACAAGAGAAGGGAAAATAAACATCCCGGGTGGTATCGTATGTAGGAGGTGGATTGAAGTTGGAGCTCCTCCACCGTGTGCTCCCGAAAATCTGCATAAAATTTCTTAAGCCTTTGTCCATTGACTTGAAAATGCTTTCTAGTGGTCTCGCCATAATCTCAATTGCACCATAAGGATAAACATTAGTAACAATAAAAGGACCAAGCCACCTAGAACGTAACTTACTGTGCATCAATCTAAGACGTGAATTGTGGAGGACTTTGTCTCCATTCTCGGAATTCCTTTTTCCAATCATTTTGTCATGAGCAACTTTAGTTCTTTCTTTGTAGATTCTCGAATTTTCATAAGATGCTAATCGAATTTCCTCTAGCTCTTGAAGTTGAAGTTTTCGATGAGTACCACCGGGTTGATGTCCACATTGCATTGTTTAACCGCCCAATACGTTTTATGTTCCAAATCAACTGGTAAACGACAAGCTTTACCAAATACTATCCGGCATGGGGACATGCCAACGGGAGTTTTAAATGCAGTACGGTATGCCCATAATGCATCATCTAATCGCTTACCCCAATCCTTGCGGTTAGGTTGGACTCTCTTTTCTAAAATTTGTTTTATCTCCCTATTGGAAACTTCTGCTTGGCCATTCGCTTGTGGATGGTAGGCCGAGGATACCTTATGAACAACTCCATATTTTCTGAAAAGAGCCTCAATATTCCTATTACAAAAATGAGAACCTTGATCGCTAATAATGCTTTAGGAATACCAAACCCGCAGAAAATATGAGTTCTAACAAAAAATCTACAACCACAACGGCATCATTAGTTCGAGTAGCTTTTGCTTCCACCCACTTAGAAACATAATCGCATGCAAGGAGAATGTACACAAAACCAAAAGAACATGGAAAAGGACCCATAAAGTCAATACCCCAAACATCAAAAACTTCACAGAATAATATTGGTTGTTGAGGCATCTCATTCCTCCTAGTCATATTTCCAGTGTTTTGGCAATGTGTACAACATTTACAATAATCATATGAATCACGGAATAAAGTAGGCCAATATAATCCGGAATCTAATATTTTCCTAACAGTTCTTTGAGAACCAAAATGACCACCACATGCAAGTGTATGACAAAATTTTAAAACATAAGAGAATTCAAAATCGGGAACACAACTCCGAATGACTTGATCACTACAAATACGCCACAAATAGGGATCATCCCAAACATAATATTTAGATTCACTCCTTAACTTATTAACTTGATGCCTACTAAAATGTGCAGGTATTTCATGAGAAACTAGAAAATTAACAATATCTGCATACCATGGATCCTTACCTTTTAGCCGATAAAGTTGTTCATCTGGAAAAGTATCTCGAAGGGGTACTTGTTCCATTGCATCGATGGGAGAGACTATTTCTGCTCACATGATCAACAACTAAATTTTCAGCACCACTTTTATCTTTGATCTCAATGTCAAATTCTTGGAGAAGTAACATCCATCGGATAAGTCCGGTTTTGCTTCAGGTTTCTTCAACAAGAATTTTAAAGATGCATGATCAGAATAAACAATAACTTTAGTACCAAGTAAATAAGATCGGAATTTATCTAAAGAAAACACCACAGCTAAAAATTCTTTTTCCGTAGTGGTGTAGTCGGCTTGAGCAGAATTTAAAGTTCGCGAAGCATAAGCTATAACATGAGAAATTTTATCAACTCTTTGGGACAAAACTGCTCCCAATGCATAATTGGAAGCATCACACATCAACTCAAAAGGAAGATCCCATCGTGGTGGTTGAATAACGGTGGAGAGGTAAGTCTCCCTTCAAGTCATCAAACGATTCTTTGCAATGATTATCAAAAACAAAATCAATCCTTTTTGCAACAATCGTGAAAGAGGAAGTGCAATGTTAATCAAATCCTTAATAAATCTTCTATAAAACCCGCATGACCAAGAAAAGAACGCAGACATCCCCAACACAAGTAGGATAGGGTAAGGAAGTAATTACATCAACTTTAGATTTATCAACCTTAATACCATCTTTGGAAATGACATGACCTAACACAATGCCTTGCTCTACCATAAAATGACATTTTTCAAAATTTAAAACTAAATTCTTTTCAACGCATCTCGGTTAAAAAAAACCCAAGATGTTCTAAACATTCATCAAAAGAATTTCCATAGACCAGGAAAAATCATCCATGAATACTTCTACCT
>JAHSUH010000610.1:0-23766 GCA_025388415.1 Cynanchum wilfordii | reverse complement strand
TTTTTCTACTTTGCTTTATTTTACTTTGCTTTCTAGGATTTAGAAATCAATCCTATCATTCTTGATATTGGTTGGTTTACTTGTTGAATGATCCTTATTCACAAATCATATTCATAATTAGTTTGATTATATTTTCCACACTAGAATTTAATAGAAGTCTTAGGGAAAAACGATTTTTATAAATTTAAAATCCGAATACCACCTTATTTACTAAACTATTTCGATAGGTGCTCTGCCTAATTGAGTTATTTTATTAGTGACATACCTATTTTAATCTTAAAGATTCTTATTATTTTTAGTATTATTTATTCGATTATATTTATTATTTATATATAACTCAAAATACACAACAGATTTTTGGCGCCGTTGCCGGGAAAGCCTATTAATTGTCGTGATGTTTTTCCTCTAAGTTCGTTGTAATTTTTGGGAAAAAGTTTCATCAACGGTGTGAAATTTATAACGAATTAATTTTGATATGATTTGTTTTATGATATCATTCTCAAGTAACTTTTACTTTTCATGTCTAATTCTTAGAATATCTTTTATCTCTTTGATAGATCTTGGATATTTGCTTGATCGATTTTATTTCATTTAGTTTAGAGTTTTCAATTTCATTCGTTTCTTATTCTTAGTTGAGTAGTTTAATTTTGATTCTTTGATTCTTCTTATTCTTACTTTAGTAGTTTTCTTATGTTACTTGTATTTTGTTTCTCTTGTTTTCATTTAAATTTGTTTTTCTTAGAATTTTTCTTACTTAGATTATAGATTTTTGGATTTAGATCTTAGGTTAGATGATTTAGTATCATGATTTTTAGGTTTAGTTAGTGTTTTGGTTAGTTTAGATCCCTTAGGTAAATTTTTACTTAGAGATTTTGGTTAGATATAACCTAGATATTTTAGATGTAGGTTAACTTTAGTTGATTTAGATTAGATAGCTTATTTAGTTTAGTGCTTTAGATTAGGTTAGCTATTGATTCTTTAGATCCTTATCCTTTAGAATAACTTAGATCTTTGGTTTTAACATCTTAGTTTGATCTTTAGTTTAGAATTTTTATATATAATTGTTTTTCCTACTTTCTAACTTTACTTAGTTTGTTCTAATCTTTCTAACTTGTTCTAACTAGTTCTTAGGTATGGTTAGTATAAGATCTAACTAGTCTTCTGGTAGGGTTTTAGAATTACACGATTGTCGTCAAATCGGCCAAGATTAATTCAATTAAATCAATGAGCAGTTTAGGGTGTTCACCGAGTCGTTTCCCTAAGAAACCTAATCGTAATCAATTAATAAGAGAATAGAAAACAATGAAAGAGGGATGTTTAGATTGAGAAATTGTAGAAAACAATTAACTAATAAGAAAAACGCAAGTATCAGATTTAAATATTTCAGTCCTAGGGTAATGATTCAATTTAAGTTCTTCCTCGTTCCTTAATGAATTTCCAGATTTCAAAACTAATTCCTTGATTGACTACTAAATGGAAGCCCTAATTAGTATTCGTATCACCTACTAACGAAGCCGTTAGAATTCGATTAAACAACAAAAGTATATTCTAGGACAAGCGCCTAATCAATAAATTCAAGTTTAACCTAAGACCCGTGATAATATCAAGGCAATTCGTGAAGCCACAAAACTGTCCAAAATTAAATTCAATCATAAATAATAAAATCTCAACTCAATTCAATCAAAAAGCATCAAAAGAATTAAGTAAAACCTCATCAATATTCAATCACGCAATCTAAATATTGAATTGTTAAAAGTAATGAATTCAAAATTGGAAATTAGCTTAAAAACCCGGAATTTGTGTAGATCATGAACTCAGAACTTGTCTTGGAATCATTCCCCGGACTGAATCAAAGCTTAGGCGGCCATCGCAGTCTCCATCTCTCTTTTCTTTCTAAATCTTGAAAACTTGGTAAAGAAAAAGAATGTAGAGTAGGCCTATTTATAAAGTTTTTCCTAACTTCTCGAATCCTAATAAAATAATAACTTCTTACTAATTTCTCATCGGAATCCTAATAGAATAATAATAAATAAATAAAAATCCTAATTAAAATAGGAGATAATTATCTCTCTCTAATAACTAATAAAATAATAAAGATAAGATAATTTGAATATATCTTTAAATATCTTGGGAATTGTTGATAGTCATCCATTCAAATTTTAATTCTTCCTCTAAAAGACATCTTCGTAATAATTGATGACTAAGAATAAGTCTTTTAGCCAAATTCCGCTTAATCTTTGACTTTCCACCACTATCATCAAAACAAACATAAATTCCACAAATTAGCTTGATATCTAATCTAAATGTAAGAGAATTAAATATAATAATTACGAAAATTTATGACTTATCAAATTCCCCTACACTTAAATCATGCTTGTCCTCAAGCAAACTACTAAACATAGTTTCGTGAAAAATCATTCAGTTTATTATTCAATGAGTCTATCCTTCAAGAACATAGTAGGTAAAGAATGAAAGTACTCATAGTTGCCTCATCAATTATCTTTATGCATAAATAAAGAGAAATCAATCTAGAAAAACTCATATCCATTCAATACTCGCTCAATCATAAAATTTCTCCGAGGTGTAGTGTGTGTTCCAATTTTGACTTATCATTCAATCAACGACTTCCCCTCTCAACAACTTAATACAATAGTAACTCAATCAATCGGAATTCATAACAACTAATCACAATCACCCTTCGAATCTCAAGTTTGGTGCCACTTTTAATTAGTACTCATAATCAATTTTTGTGGTTTCGTCTACTTTCACATATTAACTTAAATTACCCATGTAACGAGTTCCACTCGGCGGCTCCCCCGATCACAAGGACCTTAGGGTACCGGGCATTAAGTTCCCGTCGAAGCGGTTCTCAAGTAATCAAGAATACTCGCAGACTAACCTTATTATTATTTAGTGCAGTGGATGTTGTTTTACTTTCAATTTGAACTACCCATGTAGCGAGTTCCACTCCGACAGCTCCCGGATCACAAGGATCTTAGGGTACCGGGCATTAAGTTCCCATTAGAAGTGATTCTCGAGTAGTCAAATCAATTTTTCTTTTCTTTATTAAAATCAATTTATATTGGTGGCATTTTTTCTCAAAATCCTTCCAAGAAACTATGACAGTCATCACAAACCCCAAATATATAGATAAAGGAAAAAATAAAACAAGAGAAGGGAAAAGAAACAGCCTGGTGGTATCGGATGTAGGAGACAGATTGAAGATGGAGCTCTTCCACTGTGTGCTCCTGGAAATCTGCATAAAATTTCTTAAGCCTTTGTCCATTGACTTGAAAATGCTTTCCAGTGGTCTCGCTCATAATCTCAACTGCACCATAAGGATAAACATTAGTAACAATAAAGGGACCAAGCCACCTAGAACGTAACTTACCGGGCATCAATCTAAGACGTGAATTGTAAAGGAGGACTTTGTCTCCATTCCGGAATTCCTTTTTCTGAATTATGTTGTCATGAGCAACTTTAGTTCTTTCTTTGTAGATTCTCGAATTTTCATAAGCTGCTAATCGAATTTCCTCTAGCTCTTGAAGTTGAAGTTTTCGATGAGTACCAGCTGGGTTGATGTCCATATTGCATTGTTTAACCGCCCAATACGTTTTATGTTCCAACTCAACTGGTAAATGACAAGCTTTACCAAATACTATCCGGTATGGGGACATGCCAATGGGAGTTTTAAATGCAGTACGATATGCCCATAATGCATCATCTAATCGTTTACTCCAATCCTTGCGGTTAGGTTGGACTGTCTTTTCTAAAATTTGTTTTATCTCCCTATTGGAAACTTCGCTTGGCCATTCGTTTGTGGATGGTAGGCTGAGGATACCTTATGAACAACTCCATATTTTCCGAAAAGAGCTTCGAGACTACGATTACAAAAATGAGAACCTTGATCGCTGATAATTGCTTTAGGAATACCAAACCTGCAGAAAATATGAGTTCTAACAAAATCTACAACCACAACAAAGCATCATTAGTTCGAGTAGCTTTTGCTTCCACCCACTTAGAAACATAATCGCATGCAAGGAGAATGTACACAAAACCAAAAGAACATGGAAAAGGACCCATAAAGTCAATACCCCAAACATCAAAAACTTCACAGAATAATATTGGTTGTTGAGGCATCTCATTCCTCCTAGTCATATTTCCAGTGTTTTGGCAACGTGTACAACATTTACAATAATCATATGAATCACGGAATAAAGTAGGCCAATATAATCCAGAATCTAATATTTTCCTAGCAGTTCTTTGAGAACCAAAATGACCACCACATGCAAGTGTATGACAAAATTTTAAAACAGAAGAGAATTCAAAATCGGGAACACATCTCCGAATGACTTGATCACTACAAATACGCCACAAATAGGGATCATCCCAAACATAATATTTAGATTCACTCCTTAACTTATTAACTTGATGCCTACTAAAATGTGCAGGTATTTCATGAGAAACTAGAAAATTAACAATATCTGCATACCATGGATCCTTACCTTTTAGCCGATAAAGTTGTTCATCCGGAAAAGTGTCTCGAAGGGGTACTTGTTCCATTGCATCAGTGGGAGAGACTATTCTCTCACATGATCGTCAACTAAATTTTCAGCACCACTCTTATCTTTGATCTCAATGTCAAATTCTTGGAGAAGTAACATCCATCGGATAAGTCTGGGTTTTGCTTCAGGTTTCTTCAACAAGAATTTTAAAGCTGCATGATCGGAATAAACAATAACTTTAGTACCAAGTAAATAAGATCGGAATTTATCTAAAGCAAATACCACAGCTAAAAATTCTTTTTCCGTAGTGGTATAGTTGGTTTGAGCAGAATCTAAAGTTCGCGAGGCATAAGCTATAACATGAGAAATTTTATCAACTCTTTGAGACAAAACTGCTCCCCAATGCATAATTGGAAGCATCACACATTAACTCAAAAGGAAGATCCCATAGTGGTGGTTGAATAACAGGTGGAGAGGTAAGTCTCTCCTTCAACTTATCAAACGATTCTTTGCAGTGATTATCAAAAACAAAATCAGTCTCCTTTTGCAACAACCGTGAAAGAGGAAGTGCAATTTTACTGAAATCCTTAATAAATCTTCTATAAAAACCTGCATGACCAAGAAAAGAACGCACATCCCGAACACAAGTAGGATATGGTAAGGAAGTAATTACATCAACTTTAGATTTATCAACCTTAATACCATCTTTGGAAATGACATGGCCTAACACAATGCCTTGCTCTACCATAAAATGACATTTTTCAAAATTTAAAACTAAATTCTTTTCAATGCATCTATTTAAAACAGCTCCAAGATGTTCTAAACATTCATCAAAAGAATTTCCATAAACAGTAAAATCATCCATGAATACTTCCATACAATGTTCTAAAAAATCAGAAAAAATACTAACCATACATCGTTGAAAAGTACCCGGAGCATTGCAAAGTCCAAAAGGCATTCTTCTATAAGCAAATGTACCAAAAGGACAAGTAAATGTTGTTTTCTCCTGATCCTCGGGAGCTATATGAATCTGAAAGTAACCAGAGAATCCATCTAAAAAACAATAATGAGACTTACCTGCTAATCTTTCGAGCATTTGATCGATAAATGGTAAAGGAAAATGATCTTTCCTCGTTGCTTGATTCAACTTCCTATAGTCAATACAAACTCTCCAACTGTTTTGTATTCCGGTAGGCACAAGTTCATTCTTCTCATTCTTTACCACTGTAATTCCTGTCTTTTTAGGAACAACTTGCACTGGACTCACCCATTTACTATCGGAAATAGGATAAATAATACCAGCAGAAAGTAATTTACTCACCTCTTTCTTAACAACATCTAAGATTGTGGGGTTTAGTCTTCGTTGAGGTTGTCTCACTGTTTTAGCTCCATCCTCTAAAAGGATCCTATGCATGCATACAGAAGGACTAATACCGGGAATATCAGCTAATGTCCACCCAATTGCTTTCTTATTATTTTGTAACAACTTTAGCAACTTACTTTCTTGATCGGATTCAAGGTTATTAGCAATAATGACAGGGTAATTTTTCTCCCCCTTCTAGATAAGCATACTTAAGATTGTTTGGTAAAGGCTTAAGTTCTAGTGTAGGTGGTTCTTGAATAGATGGAACTATTCTAGTGGATTTTACTTCATTAAAATTTTGAACATGTGCACTATAACAATCATCATCCACATAATCATCAATAAAATCAACACAATTTATAACTTGAGAAGAATTTAAATGAGGAACATCCTCATTCGAAACACACTTCAAGTTATCATCAATTTCACAACATGCATGTTCCTCAGGAAAATCAACAGTATCATCTATCCCAACTAAATCAGTAAAATCAGTAAACGAATCAATACTCGGAGAATCATCAAAAGAATATTCGGATGGCAAATCTAACATATTTACGTGGAAAGTAGAATGTTCCTCTGTGGGATATTTCATGGCATCAAGTATATTAAAATGAACTATATCACCACCAAATTCCATAGTAAGAGTACCATTTTGCACATTAATTATAGTTTTTGCAGTTTTTAAGAAAGGTCTGCCCAAAATTAATGGTGCATGTTCGTTTACCTTATCATCTTCCATCTCCAAAACATAGAAATCAGCAGGAAAAATAAGGTTTTTTACTCTTACCAGAACATCTTCCAAGACACCTATAGGGTATGTTGTGCTTCTATTTGCTAACTGAATCACCACACCTGTACGTTTAAGCTCTCCAACCTGTAAAGAAGAATAAACAGAGTGAGGCATAACATTAATTGAAGCACCTAAATCTAACATAGCATTAGTGAAGTGAAGTTCTCCAATGGTGCAAGGTATAGTGAATGTTCCAGGATCTTTGCACTTTGTAGGCATAGCTGGTTGAATTAATGCTGAAACATTCCTTCCTAAACTGACTCTTTCATTCCCTTTCAATTTCCTCTTGTGAGTGCACAATTCCTTCAGAAACTTGGCATACTTAGGAATTTGTTTAATTGCTTCTAATAAAGGAATGTTCACTTCTACTCTTCTAAATGTGTCCATAATCTCTTTTTCTAGATTTGCTTCAATTTGTTTCTTAGATTGAGTCATTCTGTTTGGAAATGGTAGAGGTCTGCTAGAAGACTCTACAACCTTACTATCTACTTCGGAATCCATTGTTTGATTTGTAGGATTCACTGGATCCTTCAACTCTTCTCCACTTCTTAATGTAACAGCACTTACATTACCTCTTGGATTCGGAATTGGTTGAGATGGCAACTGTCCAGAACCTTGACTTTTTACCTCATTAAGACCAGTAGCAAGTTGACTAATCTGTGTTTGCAAATCCTGTATACTAGATTCTGTTCTCTGTTGAAATTGAAGATTATTTGTTGCCATCTGCTTCACTAAATCCTCAAGACTAGGCTCATGTTTTGAATTTTGCTGTTGTTGTGATGGTCTTGATTGTTGTTGTTGTCCTGAAGTATTCCCATATCTAAAATTTGGATGATCTCTCCATCCAGGATTATAAGTTGATGAATATGGATCATATCTTTGATGTTGATTTTGCTGGAATGGTCTACCAGGAAAAATTCCAGCACAACTTTTCGTAGTATCCTGAATTTGAGGACATTGATCCGTGGGATAGCATATATGATGCACATATACCACAAAGAGTGGCAGGAACTTGTGTTTGCGTCTGTCCCAATGCAAACTGCCTAATCAAACTAGCTAACTCCTCAATCCTATTCTCAATTCTTAACCGATCGGTTGTAGAAGACGAAAGTTCATTCACGGTTCTAGTCGGATATGATGCTCTAGTGCCAAACTGTTGTGCATTCCGAGCCATATTTGCTATTAAATTCCTAGCTGCAATAGGTGTCTTATCTACTAAAGCTCCTCCTGCAGCTGCATCTATCATACTTCTATCAATAGGTGAAAGACCTTCATAGAAATACTGAATCAATAACCGATCACTAATCCGATGATGAGGACAACTTGCACAAAGTTTTTTAAACCTTTCCCAATATTCATGTAAAGTTTCCCCATGATTACTGTCCGATACCACATATATCCTTTCTAATTGCAGCAGTTCTAGATGCTGGAAAAAATTTCTCTAAAAATGATTTCTTTAAATCATTCCAACTTGTAATGGAAGTTGGTTCAAGATAGTACAACCAATCCTTCGCCACTCCATCCAAAGAGAAAGGAAATGCCCTCGGCTTAATCTGTTCTCCTCTGTAATCTCCCTAGGTTTCATTGTAGAGCAAACAATATGAAATTCCTTAAGATGCTTATGAGGATCTTCACCTGCAAGACCATGAAATCTAGGCAACAATTGTATTAGACCGGATTTAAGTTCAAAATTAGCTTGTACTTCGGATACTCTATGCAAGCATGTTGTAAATTCATATCGGGAGTTGCTAATTCCTTAAGTGTCCTATTATCATTATTATTTCCAGCCATGATTTCACAATCAACAACTTGTTTAGAATTATCAATTGTCAAATCTTTAAACAATTCACTAACAATTTCAACACTAGGAGATTTTTCTTGTTCGTTCTTCTTATCCCTAAGTTGTTTATGAAAAGTTCTATCAATTTCAGGATTAAAATCAGCTAACTTACTAGTAGATGACCTGGTCATAAACAAAGTTCAAAGAAAAAAACATAAGGAGATGCAAGCAACTAATCTAAAAACACCAAAAATTACTAAAATTAAAGCAAAAAATACTTAAAAATTCGAAACAGTGGTCAAAACGACGAAATTTGGCCAAAACGTGGCTTGGGTCACTGCCTCAAGGCAGTGAGTATTTCTCCCCACGACCCAAAACCTTTGGACACCAAATATCAGCTCAATCGGCGATAACAATTCTGACCAGAACAGTGTGAACAGTAAAATAAACGGAAATTTTCAAATTTCTACCTAAACACACAACCAAAACGCGAATAAAAAGTTTCAAACAACTAAAAACAAATAAAAGACAGATTCTTATTATGATTTAACGATTATGGCTTCCCCGGCAACGGCGCCAAAATCTTGGTAGGGTTTTAGAATTACACGATTGTCGTCAAATCGGCCAAGATTAATTCAATTAAATCAATGAGCAGGTTTAGGTGTGTTCACCGGAGTCGTTTCCCTAAGAAACCTAATCGTAATCAATTAATAAGAGAATAGAAAACAATGAAAGAGGGATGTTTAGATTGAGAAATTGTAGAAAACAATTAACTAATAAGAAAAACGCAAGTATCGGATTTAAATATTTCAGTCCTAGGGTAATGATTCAATTTAAGTTCTTCCTCGTTCCTTAATGAATTTCCGAGTTTCAAAACTAATTCCTTGATTGACTACTAAATGGAAGCCCTAATTAGTATTCGTATCACCTACTAACGAAGCCGTTAGAATTCGATTAAACAACAAAAGTATATTCGGATATCAAGCTAATTTGTGGAATTTAAGTTCTTCCTCGTTCCTTAATGAATTTCCAGATTTCAAAACTAATTCCTTGATTGACTACTAAATGGAAGCCCTAATTAGTATTCGTATCACCTACTAACGAAGCCGTTAGAATTCGATTAAACAACAAAAGTATATTCTAGGACAAGCGCCTAATCAATAAATTCAAGTTTAACCTAAGACCCGTGATAATATCAAGGCAATTCGTGAAGCCACAAAACTGTCCAAAATTAAATTCAATCATAAATAATAAAATCTCAACTCAATTCAATCAAAAAGCATCAAAAGAATTAAGTAAAACCTCATCAATATTCAATCACGCAATCTAAATATTGAATTGTTAAAAGTAATGAATTCAAAATTGGAAATTAGCTTAAAAACCCGGAATTTGTGTAGATCATGAACTCAGAACTTGTCTTGGAATCATTCCCCGGACTGAATCAAAGCTTAGGCGGCCATCGCAGTCTCCATCTCTCTTTTCTTTCTAAATCTTGAAAACTTGGTAAAGAAAAAGAATGTAGAGTAGGCCTATTTATAAAGTTTTTCCTAACTTCTCGGAATCCTAATAAAATAATAACTTCTTACTAATTTCTCATCAGAATCCTAATAGAATAATAATAAATAAATAAAAATCCTAATTAAAATAGGAGATAATTATCTCTCTCTAATAACTAATAAAATAATAAAGATAAGATAATTTGAATATATCTTTAAATATCTTGGGAATTGTTGATAGTCATCCATTCAAATTTTAATTCTTCCTCTAAAAGACATCTTCGTAATAATTGATGACTAAGAATAAGTCTTTTAGCCAAATTCCGCTTAATCTTTGACTTTCCACCACTATCATCAAAACAAACATAAATTCCACAAATTAGCTTGATATCTAATCTAAATGTAAGAGAATTAAATATAATAATTACGAAAATTTATGACTTATCATCTTCTAACTTGACTCTTTCTTTGATTGATTTCTATTTCATGTTCTTAGATGTATTTCCATGCTTTCGTTTTATGATTTTTGATAGTTGTAATAGATATTATCTTGATTTTTAGGTATTTTGTTAGTGTAGTTTAGTTTACTTCTCTTCTTAATCTTAGTCTCATTACTTGTCATTTACTTGTTTTGCATTTTCATTAGTTGTCTTACATTTCTTAGTTAGTTTTTCATTTTCATATCATTTTATCTTTATTCCTATATTTTCTTTAAGAGCTTTCTAGTTTAGTTAGTATTTTAATAATATCTTCAATTCATGAAGAATATTATCTAGATACTTACTTTTGCTAAGCATTGATGTTAGATGTTTTCATATTTTCTATCTTTTATTTGTTAGCCTTAATATGTGCTTGATAGGAATTTAGGTATGGCTTTGCATTTAGATTTCTTCTTTTGCAATTTTTGTTAGATTTTGCATGTAGTAGGTTGAAGAGGTTACTCTTCTTTCTTTGATTTGTTTGAATTTCAATCTTGTAATTAGACACCAACCCTAGGAACTCTTCTCTCTACATTTCTTTTAGGTAGAAGTGGTTGGTAT
This sequence comes from Cynanchum wilfordii, assembly GCA_025388415.1. Lineage (NCBI taxonomy): Eukaryota > Viridiplantae > Streptophyta > Magnoliopsida > Gentianales > Apocynaceae > Cynanchum > Cynanchum wilfordii. Next base: position 12,792 of record JAHSUH010000610.1, on the reverse strand, counting down.
TATTCTACAATTACTTTGGGCAAATTATGGTTTTCATGGATGATTGTTGTAGTGTTATTAATTTGAATTGCAATTTCATTCATAGCTTTGGATCTGAATTTTATCTTGAGTGTTAAGCTTTGATTTGAGGTTGTAGTTCCAGATTAACACTAATTGTTAGGCCGAGCTAGGACAACAATTAGTGCCAAGTTGATTCGATTAGATTTCCTTTTGATGAACCGAACTAGGATGATTGATGGGAGATTTGATCTCAAGTGTTCTTAAATCAATCAGTTTCTTGCCACAATCCGTATGGAAGAAATTCTACTCTAGACTCGAATATTGGTGAGATTATGATAGTTATTTCATGATTAATCTTGCCCTAGTAGTTTGTATCCTTCATTTCTCCTATTATTTCTTATGAGTTTCTACCTTCCATTACTTGCTTGATTTTCTACTTTGCTTTATTTTACTTTGCTTTCTAGGATTTAGAAATCAATCCTATCATTCTTGGTATTGGTTGGTTTACTTGTTGAATGATCCTTATTCACAAATCATATTTATAAAAAGTTTGATTATATTTTCCACACTAGAATTTAATAGAAGTCTTAGGGAAAAACGATTTTTATAAATTTAAACTCTGAATACCACCTTATTTACTAAACTATTTCGATAGGTGCTCTGCCTAATTGAGTTATTTTATTAGTGACACAACTATTTTAATATTAAAGATTCCTATTATTTTTAGTATTATTTATTCGATTATTTTTATTATTTATATATAACTCAAAATACACATCGATTTTTGGCGCCGTTGTCGGGGAAGCCTATTAATTGTCGTGATGTTTTTCCTCTAAGTTCGTTTTTAATTTTTGGGAAAAATTTTCATCAACGGTGTGAAATTTATAACGAATTAATTTTGATATGATTTGTTTTATGATATCATTCTCAAGTAACTTTTACTTTTCATGTCTAATTCTTAGAATATCTTTTATCTCTTTGATAGATCTTGGATATTTGCTTGATCGATTTTATTACATTTAGTTTAGATGTTTCAATTTCATTCGTTTCTTATTCTTAGTTGAGTAGTTTAATTTTGATTCTTTGATTCTTCTTATTCTTACTTTAGTAGTTTTCTTATGTTACTTGTATTTTGTTTCTCTTGTTTTCATTTAAATTTGTTTTTCTTAGAATTTTTCTTACTTAGATTATAGATTTTTGGATTTAGATCTTAGGCTAGATGATTTAGTATCATGATATTTAGGTTTAGTTAGTGTTTTGGGCAAGTAAAAGTAGTTTTATGTTGGTCTTCGGAAGCAATAGGAATTTGAAAATAACCCGAAAATCCATCTAAAAAGCAATAATAAGAATGTCCGGCAAGTCTTTCATGCATTTGATCAATGAAAGGGAGAGGGAAATGATCTTTCCTAGTAGCACTATTCAATTTACGGTAATCAATACAAACACGATGTCCAGTCACAGTTCTAGTAGGAATAAGTTCATTATTGTCATTCTTGACAACCGTAATACCTCCTTTTTTTAGGCACAACTTGCACGGGACTTACCCACTCACTATCCGAGATAGGATAGATCAAACCTGCATCCAACAATTTAAAAACCTCTTTCTTTACTACCTCACACATGTTTGGATTCAATCTTCTTTGAGGTTGTACACAAGGTTTGTAATCATTTTCAAGTAAAATCTTGTGAGAACAAAAGCTTGGACTTATACCTGGAATATCCACAATTTTAAATGCAAAAGCTTGCTTATACCTTTTGAGTATACCTAATGTGAGCTCCTTTTGTTCTTCCGTTAAATTTGAAGCAAGTATTACCGGAAGCTTCTTGTTTTCATCAAGGAAGCCTTAGCATAAATGACTTGGCAATTCCTTTAATTCAAGATCCGGAGGATTCACAAAGGAAGTTTGCTTCTTTTGAAGTTCCTTGCAATTTGCATAAAAGTCCAAAGAATCATCATCTTCACAAATAGCAACATGATTAGAATCTTCTAACAAAATTTTATTCATGCTATTTTCCACAAGTTGATCAATTAAATCCAATGAAAACAACTCATCATTTAATTCCATAGGTTGCATAAGAATAGAATTCAAATTGTAAGACATACTTTTCTCATCTATTCTTATTTTGATATGATCATTGAGAACTTCATTCAATGCTTTGATAGTAACTAGAAAGGAATTTCCAAAAATGAGAGGAGCATCATTATGCATGTCTAGAACAATAAAATCTATAGGACAAATCAAAGAATTTATTTTCACAAGCAAATTTGTGGTAATTCCTAAAGGAAAATGAATTGTTTTATTATCACATTGCACTCTCATATTGGTAGATTGTAAATCATTCAATCCTAGCTGTTTGAACAAAATGAGAGGCATGAAATTTACACTTGTACTAGCATCCACTAAAGCATGAAAATCATGTATGTTCCCTATAGTACAAGATAGAGACAAGTGATTAGGAAAATTTTGAATTGAAGAACATCCTTTCAATAGTGCTATAGAACATACTTTATTCAAAGTTACTCCATCAAGCTCCAAAGAATATTTCTTAGCACAAATATCTTTAAGAAATTTAGCATACTTGGGCACACTATTGATCAACTCAAGTAATGGTAAATTCAAAGAGATGCTTTTAAGAGAATTAAAGAAATGATTGAAGACCTCCCTTTCTCTTTCTCCCTTAGACTTAGCCATGTGGGATGTTATATTTTGTGTCATGAATTCCATTCCTTTTCTTCCAAGCTGCAAGAACAACTTACTCAAATATTCTTTCCAAATCCCTTCAAATGGGATTTGGACATCAAATCGAAGAAATGAAGTTGAAAGGAAAATTACGCATGCTATCGGGTGGTATAAAAACAGAGGAAAATTCAGGGGAAAAGAAATTTCAGTTCTGAAATTTTTGTTCAAAACAGAGAAAATACAGAGTTGTACATAAATTAGCTACTGGAATTTGTATAAAACTGAGGAATTAACCATTATAGCTACTGGATTTCTCTGCAAAACAGAGGAAATTACATACTGGAATTTTCATAGTGAACAGGGCAGTTTGCATACTGCAAATACTAGAAAGAAAATGCAGCAGGGGCAGTAAGAATGCTTGCTGGAATTTTACACCAAAAACAAAACAAAACAAAACACACAAAAACTACTGGATTCAATATTCAGCAGCAGTAAGGCATACAAAATGCTGCTGGACTGCCCGAAAATTTACTCCAAAAACAGTATACAAAAGTAACTCATTAAGCTACTGGAATTGGAAAACAAAAGATAAGAGATTATATATAACTAATGTATCTATATATCACCATTGCAACTCTATGAAATTGAAAAGAAACTAAATACTACCCTACTGGAAATTGTAGTAAAGACAAGAAATATCATGCAATTGCTAACTAAATTAACCATGCAAAATCATAAAGAATAAAGAACGTATTCTACCTACTGGAAATGGAAATACATAATATATATACATCTATTCCTATAGTAAAGTACATGCAAAAAGAACTACTGGAAAATCAAGTTGCAATTAATAATACCTACATAAATATATAAGCCATGCAAAAGCATGCAAATGCATATTATAAAAACAAAGCATGCAGTACTAACCTATTAGAACATAGTAACCTAAATCTAACTACTGGAATGCAAAAGGAAAAATCCATGTAATAATATTTACCTAAATCACCATGCAAACTATACTTAAGTAAAAGTTATACAAATTGTACTACTACAAAGTAATATGCAGTTTGGTAAAACCATCAAAACAACTAAATCATATGCTAAGTAAAAGAAAACAAAGAACAGCAAATTCATGTAAGCACAAAACAAAACATGCAAATTCATGCAAGTCTACTAAATAACATGCACAGAAAAGCAAGACATACAAATCGATCAAAGCTACTGGAATAATAATCTAAGAATTGAAGATGGAAATGGAATAAAACTACGGGAATGAAATGTTGGTCACCGATAACTCGATTTTATATCGTGTTTTTATACATTAATTAGTGTTCAATTCGAGTTAATTATGGAGTTAATTGGAATTAATTGAATGGAAATTACGCAAATTTGCTCTATTTTCGATTCCAGAAGTTTCAGGGACCAAAATTGAAGAAAGGAAGAAATCAAAGACTAAAAGTGCAATTTTTGGAAAAAAAAGATCAACACGGGCGTGTTCCTGCCCGTGTTGCAGCCCGTGTTGAAGGCAGATTTGGCGTCCCACATCGAATTTTCACTCTTTTCAGCCCCTTTTCTACTCCTATAAATAGATGCACTCCCCCAGTTGTTGAAGCACACCAGAATCACTCGGAACAGGAGCATTCCCGAGTTCCTAGCCAATAGGAATTTCGTGATAAGCTCCAATAGAGTTTTTAGTTTTCATTTTTCTTTCTTCTCAAGTGTAGGGTTGAGCCTCCACCATAAGGGATACCCTATAGTTTAGTTGAGGGGGGTGATAGCTGAAGATCTTTAGAGCGAGATAAGGATCCGGAGTACAAGTCTCGGCGAGGTCTGGAGGATTAAGCTAATCCGTGGAAGCAGTGAGAGCAACACGACAACTTTCTCTTTCATTTTCTTTTCGTTCTTGTATTACTTTTCCTTTATATGTTATGATTCTGTGTCCTAAGATACTCTTTATTTTGATTGATTGATTAATGATTTATATATTTCCGGAAAGGATATGTTTTAATATACATTATGAATTGCTTATTGTTTTACGCTTTCGATTTAATTCTCATATTGAGTTTATGCCATGAAACTTAGGTTGATGCATGATACTACAATAGTTAATTGAATTGACGGTTTGGTAATGAGTCCCCACCAAAGGAGATTAACAGATTGCCAGATTAGGACTAATAACTTGTGGCAACCATACCGAGGTTAGGAAGCCTAATAATCTCGGGTTTGGAATCAATGCAAATCTTAAGATTATGTTGTTGAATTGATGCCTCAATAGCTAATCTAAAAAGGTTTAGGATTACTTGCAACCACCATATTGAGGTAATCATTCTAGATAACTCGGGTATGGTAGTAAGACAATTCGAATTCATAATTGCCTTAGATCCGCTTGCAAGCTACACATTCGAACATTGTTCAACTTAATTAATCATACGTACTTCATTAGAGATCTTAGTCAATTGTTTTCCATTCTTGTTTTTATTCTTCAAACAAACATATTTGAATTGAATGGACACATAGGACTAATTCCCTGAACTTTAAAGATTGTCATAATTGATAGAAGCTAACCAACTGTCACCAACGTTCCTGTGGATACGATATTTATAAATTTAAAATCGTGGTACTCCCGTGTTACTATCTACATGCGATAGGTACTCTGCCTTATTTGTGTTTGATTTTGTGACAATGTTTTGTGAGATTATTTGCTTTTTATGATACTATATTTTTACTCACTCAAAACACACACCAGTCACTAAAACAACATTTCTTAGAATTAATTTCTAAGAATGTTACCCATTCAATAGAAAGAATTATACTATACTATTACCTAAAGAACTCAAAGAATACTAAATAAAATCCTAAAAATGCAAGACTAATAGTAACATAAGTGACCATTCATTGAAAACCTACTCATGGAAAATCTAACAATAAATGCAAAGAAAGAAATCTAAATGCAAAGCCATACCTAAATTCATATTATGCACATATTAAGGCTAACAAATAAAAGGTAGAAAATATGAGAACATCTAACATCAATGCCTAACAAAAGTAAGTATCTAGATAATAATATTCATGAATTAAAGACATTATTAGAATACTAACTAAACTAGAAAGTACTTAAAGAAAATAAAGGAATGAAGATAAAATGATATGAAAATGTAATACTAACTAAGAAATGTAAGACAATTAGAGAAAATCCAAAACAAGTAAATGACAAGTAATGAAACTAAGGTTAAGAAGAAAAGTAAATTAAACTATTCAAACATAATACATAAAAATCAAGATAATATCTATAACAACTATCAAAAATCGTGAAACGAAAGCATGAAAATACATCTAAGAACTATGAAATAGAAATCAATCGAAGAAAGAATCAAGTTAGAAAACTAGTTAGATCTTATACTAACCATACCTAAGAATCTAATTAGAAAAAGTTAGAAATATTAGAACAAACTATGTCAAGTTAGAAAGTAGGAGAAACAATTAGATCTAAAATTCTAAACTAAAGATCAAACTAAGATATTAAACTAAAGATCTAAGTTAATCTAAAGAATAAGAACCTAAAGAATCGAAAGCTAACCTAATCTAAGGTACTAAACTAACTAAGCTATCTAATCAAGATCAACTAAAGTTAAACTAAATCCAAAATATCTAAGCTATATCTAACCAAAATTTCTAAGTAAAAGTTTATCTAAGGGATCTAAACTAACCAAAACACTATATAAACCTAAAAATCAAGATACTAAATCATCTAACCTAAGATCTAAATCCAAAAATCTATAATCTAAGCAAGAAAATTTCTAAGAAAAGCGAATTAATATGAAAGCAAGAGAAACAAAATACAAGTAACATAAGAAAACTACTAAAATAAGAGCAAGAAATTCTAAGAACAAGAATAGCAAAATCAAATAAAATCTGAAAATTAAACTACAAAAATATGAAAAATGAAATTTAACTAACAAATCAAATCAATCTAAACAAAATCAAAATATCCAATGATCTATTAAGAATATCAAAGATACTTCAAGAAATAGACAAGAAAAATCAAAGTTACTTGAGATTGATTCCATATAACAAATCGTAACATAATTGATCCATTATATGATTCACACCATTGATGAAAAGTTTTCCCAAAAATTACAACGAATTAAGAGGAAAAATATCAAAAATATCAAAAATTCATCCCGGCAACGGCGCCAAAAATCGATGTGTGAGTTATATATATAAAAATAATATAAATAATTGAATAAATAATACTAAAAATAATAGGAATTCTCAAGATTAAAATAGGATTATCACTAATAAAATAAACTCAACTAGGCGAGCACCTATCGAAATAGTATAGTAAATAAAGGTAGTATTCAGATTTTAATATTTATAAAATTGTTTTCCCCAAGACGTCTATTAAATTCTAGTGTGGAAAATATAATTAAATCAATTATGAATATAATTTGTAAGTATGAATCATTCATCAAGTAATCCAACCTTTATCAAGAATGATAAGATTGAAATTCTAAATACTAGAAAGCAAAGTAAATGACTATGTAAAGTAGAGGATCAAGCAAGTAATGGAAGGTAGAAACTCATAAGAAATAATAGGAGAAATGAAGGATACAAACTACTAGGGGCAAGATTAATCATGAATTAACTATCATAATCTCACCAATATTCAAGTCTAAGGATGAAATTCTTCAATTCAATTCGTTGCAAGAAATTCATTGATTTAAGAACACTTCAATGTTGACAAGATCAAATCTCCCATCAATCATCCTAGTTCCGGTCCATCAAAAGGAAATCTAATCGAATCAACTTGGCACTAATTGTTGTCCTAGTTCCGGCCTAACAATTAGTGTTAATCCGGAACTATAACCTCAAATCAAAGCTCAATACTCAAGATAAAATTCAGATTCAAAGCTATGAATGAAGGTTGTTTTAGTGAATAAATGTTTCTAGTTAGGTTATGAAATCTCTCCTTGGTCTATGAAGTAGAGTTTTGTGACTTGATCAAGAGGATTTTGAGCTACTTCAATCATTCAAGCTTCAAGGAGCAAGAAGAGGATTCAAGAAGAAAGTTAAGGTGTAGAGATCTTTCCGGATTCAATTGACAACTGGTTTTGGAATTATTTTCTTACCTTCTTCAAGTATTTTTGTTGATAATTCTTGTAATCTAGTTTACCAACCTAATAGGAACTCTCTTCTCCTACATTTCTTTAGGGTAGAAGTGGTTGGTTTCATGTTATACTTTCACTATGAGATTGATCTATTGTGAGTTGATTGTTATGATTTCATTAACTTGAATTGCAATTTCAATTATGGCTTTGATTTGATTGTTTATCTTGAGTTGAGCTCTAATTCGATCTTGTGGTTAGGGTTAACACTAATTGTTAAGCCGGACCTTGGATATACTATTAGTGCTAGATTAGTTGGATTGTCTTCCTATTGATGTACCGGACCTTGGATGATTAGTAGGGATTTGATCTTACTAATATACTCGAGTTGTTCTTCACGTATTAATTTCTTTCAACGACACGTATTGAGGAAGTTCATCATTAGACTCGGATTTGGTGAAATTATAATAGTTGAATCATGATACTTGATTTTGTTGTGAAGTGTATCCTCCACTCTCTCTAATGTGTTTAGTGAGTTCTTCAAATATTCAATATTCTCTCATCCATGATTTTACTTTACTTGCTTTTAATTTTCTTTCTAGGATTTAGAATTCAATCTTATCATTCTTGATATTGGTTGATTTACTTGTTGAATGATCCTTATTCACGAATCATATTCATAATTAGTTTGATTATATTTTCCACACTAGAATTTAATAGAAGTCTTAGGGAAAAACGATTGTTATAAATTTAAAATCTGAATATCACCTTATTTACTAAACTATTTCGATAGGTACTCTGCCTAATTGAGTTATTTTATTTAGTGACAAACCTATTTTAATCATAGAGATTCTTATTATTTTTAGTATTATTTATTCGATTATTTATATTATTTTTATTATTTATATATAACTCAAAATAACACATCACCTAACTAGAAACATTTATTTACTAAAACAACCTAGGGAATTATCTAATCAAAAGTATTCAATCAAAGTAACTCGGGTACGGTAGTAAAGTTAATATTAATCACAATTGCCTTAGATCTACTTAAAGCTACATCTTCGAATATGGTCATTCTAATTGAATCATCAAACTGAATAAGAATCCTAAACCATATCTGTTTCAATTTTATTTATGTTCTAGCAACAATCTCATGAATTGATTCTTATCCTAGGGTTAACTTTTGTTAATAAATTCTTGTGATAATTAATAATTGCTTATAAGCGTTGTCAACGTCTTTGGGTCTATACGATATTTTATAAATTTAAAATCATTGATGCTTCCATGTTACTATCTGCATACGATAGGTACTTTCTGCCTTAGATTTTGGTTATTTAAGTGACAACCTATTTGTTTTGCTTGAATTAATCTCAATCATAATCTATGCTAAAAATATAGTAACCAAAATTCATCACGATTTTTGGCGCCGCTTATGGGGATGCAAAGTTCATAAAATCTTTTAGAATTCCTGATCAAAATTTAGAAGTTTTATGATTTGATAAAGGTAGTAATTATTCTTTATGACATAATTTGATTAAGGAAAGTAAACTCGATCCTCCTAAGTATAGGATTTCCTAAAATTTTTAATTTTAGATTATCTAAATTTAATTAAAGATAGGAATATCTAAATTTTAGAAAATACATTCTAGAATCATACTAGGAGTTATTCTGGATATCATCCATAGAGCTTTCATAAAATTTAAAAAACCCATAAAAAATAAATATTCTAAAAAACCTATAAAAATCTAAAAAAATATTTTTGACTTCATCGTGCGAGGATCCACTTGAATTGAAACCGAAAGGGTGGCCAACCCATTTCTACTATGGATTCCTAAGATGAAGGTAAGAACTTCCTTGATTATAATTGCAATTCTAAATAAGGAACAAAAGGGATTTATTCTGGATGCACTAAAAGAGGTACAAGAGAGCTTTTTGCATACAATTACGGCAATCCGGTATCGATCCTAGCCTTTTGCACTCATACATGTTCTAATGTTTTACGAATATATTATATTCTTAACATGATAAGGAGTTAATAGATGATTTCATGTGTTTTGTATACATGCATTGCTTGTGAAATCTGGAATCTATGTTTTAAAGATGCATGAAAACAACGCATATGCTTAAGCTGGAAAAGTTATTCCTTTTGTGTTTGATAAGACATTTTTGCATGAATTTTATTAAAGGAATTCTTTCACTACTGCACTCATTATAATATCCCCCTGATTGAAATTTGTTATATGATATGTTATGTTAGTAAATATGAAGTAGGAGTTGTTTGAGGACAAAGGTATGCTATGAAATTCCAAATGATATACTATGCTAGTTGTTGTTTATACATTTGATATATTTGGTCTTGTCCAACACTATTATGTACACTAATCACCCTGCACTCACTTGTTGAATTATAAAGCATTTTGTGTACATTGGATAGAATCCCAAAATTGAATGAATATGGAAATTCAATGAACTTTAAATGGAAAAATAGGATTTGGCATGATAGACAGATTTAGAGGAATTTCAACTTGAGGATACAATGTTATTATATTCACCTTTGAGAACATTTTCGGGATGTTTTAAAGCTATTGGAGAAACTCCTTCGTATAAAACAAGTCTCACCATGGTAGCTTGTGAAGTAATGAATGAGGGTGAAACATCATTCAAAGTGAATAGACGGTTGAGATTTTACGGGAATTGTTCGAGAAATTGAACATAAAGTCATTCGAGGAGGAAAGGGGGTCAAGCAATGACAATAAAGAAGCGTGATAACTTCGATTTTCTATCGTGTTTTTATACATTAATTGTGTTCAATTAGAGTTAATTATGGAGTTAATTGGATTTAATTGAATGGAAATTACGCAAATTTCTTTTTGTTTTTGATTTTGGAAGTTTCGGGGACCAAAATTGAAGAAAGGGAAGAAATCGGGGCCTAGAAGTGCAATTTTTGGAAAAAAAGGCGGGGAGCAGGCGTGTTCCTTCCCGTGTTGCTGGCGTGTTGAGCCAACATGGGTGTTCTCTGTCCGTGTTGCTGGTCGTGTTGATCCCGGCACGGGCGTGTTCCTGCCCGTGTTTCGGCCGTGTTGATCCGGACTCCTGTTCCTGCCCGTTGTTTGGCCGTGTTGGAAACACGCGACACGGGCGTGTTCAAGGCAATTTTGGCGCAATGTGTCCCATGGAAATTTTACCTCTTTTCAACTCTATTTCCCTCCTATAAATAGATGCACTCCCCGTGGTTGAAACACACACCCGAAACGCTCGAGAACACATTTCGAGTTCCTAACCAATAAATTTCTTGATAAGCTCAGTGGAGATTCGTTTTCATTTTTTTTCTCCTCGAGTGTAGGGTTGAGCCTCAACCATAAGGGATACCTTATAGTTTAGTTGAGGAGTTGTAATGAAGATCATTAGAGCCAGATAAGGATGTGTCTAGAGTAGTGTGTGTTTGAGTTGTAATATATAGTATCATATAAAGAAAATAATCTCACAAACGGTGTCACATAATTAAACATGACTAAAGCGAGTACCTGTCGATGCGAGATAGTGCTGCAGGAGTACCGGGAAATTTTAAATTTATAAATAGTGTATCCGGGAGCGTTGGTGATGGTGGTTAGTTTCTACGATTATGACAATCTTTAAGGTTGGGGAATTAGTCCTATATGTCCATTCAATTTAGATATGTTGTTTAAAAAATATTTAAAACAAGAATGGAAAGATAATTAACTAAGATCTCTAATCAAGCACGTATGATTAATTAGTTGAGCAATATTGAAAGTTGGTTTGACGGAACTGCAAAGCCTGATTATGAGTTGAATTGTCTTACTACCATACCGAATTATCTAATGTGATTACCTCAATATGATTGTAGCAAGTAATCCTAAACCTCAATAGATTAGTTATTAAGTCATCAATTTAATAAGTTAATCTTAAGGTTTGCATTGATTATGAACTTCGAGGTTATTAAGTGCTAACTCGGTATGGTTGCGCAAGTTATTAGACCTAATCGGCATTCGTTAAATCTCCTATGGTTGGGACTCATTAACAAACCGTCGATTTAATTAACTATTGTAGTATCATGCATCAACTAAGTTTCATGGCATAAACTCGTATGAGAATCAAATCGGCGTAAAGCAATAAAGCGATTCACAATGTATATTAAAACATATCCTTCCCGGGAATATATAAATCATTAATCAATCAATCAAAATAAAAGAGTATCTTAGGACACGAGAATCATAACATATAAAGGAAAAGAAATGCAAGAACAAAAGAAAAGGAAAGAGAAAGTTGTCGTGTTGCTCTCACTTGCTTCCCACGGGTGGCTTAATCCTCCGAGACCTCGCAGAGACCGGTGTACTCGGATCCTTATCCCGCTCAAGATCTCTCGACTATCACTCCCCTCAACTAAACTATAGGGTATCCCTTATGGTTGAGGCTCAACCCTACACTCGGAAAGAAAAGAAAAGCTGAAAACTGAATCTCGACTAGAGCTTATCAGAGAATTCAATTGGAAATGCTCACTGAGTGATTACCGGTGTGCTTCAACAAGCTGGGGGAGTGCATCTATTTATAGGAGGTGAAATAGGAAGGGTGAAAAGAGGTAAAATTTCCATGGCGGGACATTGGATGCACGGCCTAAAATTACCATGAACACGACCGTCTTTGTGTTTCGCCAGGGTGTGGCGTGTCTCAACCACGGCCCGGTAGACACTTCGTCTTTGGCTCAGCACGGCTAGCAACACGAGGCCACGGGAGACACGCCCAACGTCTTGGATCAACACGGCCCGGCCAACACATGTAGGAACACGCCCGTGCTGGCCTTTTTTCCCAAGAATTGCACTTTTAGTCACGGTTTCTTCCGTTCTTCGATTTGGTCTGAGGAAACAGCGAGGCAAAAAACGAGAAAGAATTTGCGTAATTTCATTCAATTAAATCTAATTAACTCCATAATTAACTTTCGAATTGAACCTGATTAATGTATATTAAAAAACATGATATAAAATCGA
>JAHSUH010000609.1:0-23280 GCA_025388415.1 Cynanchum wilfordii | reverse complement strand
AGTGTAGGAAAGCAAATTGGTCGCTACGGCTCCGCACTTTACAGCAATCTTTTGTCGCTTCCTTTCCTTTTTGTAATGGGGTGTAACGAGTTTCCAGAATTTTGGGGGCTTTGAGACACGCATCCTGGCAACTCATAGTGTTCCTTGTGCTCATGATTTTGGTCAGCGCGCACATGGCACTTACAGTCTTCTTTTGCATGGAGATGACTTCACCAACAACGTTTGGTGTTGTTGGGATGCTAAACAAGATACCGATCACCTTTTTGGGAATCCTCATATTTCATCAATTCCCCGAGGCGCTTGGTTATGTAGGGATTGTCATCGCTCTAATAGGTGGTTTCATGTATACCTTTTTTAACCTTAGGAGTGGACGTAATGAGAACAAGGCCAATAGCTCTATTACAGAATCGAGAGATATAAATCAGTTGTTGCCAAATAAAAAGTACAAATGATTTAGTTTAAAACTTACATTAATAGTATCATAAGGTCATTAAGATTTATATCTGTGAATGATAATTATTTTCTTCTGAAAATAATAATTCACGAAATGTTCAAGATTTTTTGGCTTATCGAAAGGTGCATATGCTTTCTCAAAGTTAGAGCATTGCTTTTTTAAGGGGTCGAAATTGCGATTGCTCATGAATTTCGCATCCCAATGTTTTATATCTATTTCTTTCAAAATAAAAAAGAGACATAATACATACTCAGCTTATGCTTATGTGCCAAGTGAATATTGCTGTTCTAAATTTCTCATGGCATGTGCCCAGATTTGTCGTGGATCACAATAATATGTTTTTTTTTACAAGGATTTTGATAATTTATTAGATGCACTTTTTCTTTAAACGTTGCACAAATTGCCGCTTCTCTACGCGACTGTTTCTGTTTTTGGGTTGTTCTTCCTGTTGGGAAACTTCGCTATATGTATATTTGTAAGAAAGGGGATTAGTGCAAATAGAGGAAATCGTCATCATATCTCCATCGTGTGGGATACGAAAATAAATAAATAAATCAAAAGTATCATTAGACTTCGAAACGCGTGATATATAAAAGTATTATAACCGGTTTATCCTTTACACGTTTCCCCACTTTTCCCGTAACTTTATACGGTTAGTAATGGCAGATCGCAGTGGAGCGTTACCCTCGACTAAAGCTATCGTTGATGAAGTTTTTTGCACCGTAAAGGATTACAGCAAACTGGTTGCTGCTTTTCCATCCGATGAGCATGAGTATCATATGGCTTTTGTGGGCTTTCGTAAGCACGTTCGCGAACACAGTGGCGTGCTTTTGAACCTAATGGACAAGTGCTGCCGACTGCTTCCTAAGCGACGTCGCGTCTCACTGACCCCTGAGGACCCTTCAGCCCCGCAGCTCACTGAAAAGCAGCGAATGACCGCCATGGAGGCGATCGATTCTCTTTTAGAGAGTGTAGACACAGTTCTTGACAACCTGAGGGGCCAAAAGATCAATTCGGAAGACCAACTTTACGTCACTTTCGGTTCTAGTCTTGGTGAGTCGACGAGTGTGAATATTGAAAATGGTGGCTTCGCACACGTGGCCCATGTCATGCGGCCGCAGTTAGCTTTCGAGGTGCCTGTGGACAACTCTGAGGCTCCTTTTGTGCCGATATACAGCGACGAGGAAGGTATCATGCACACCGGAGAGGCCCACGTGCATCCCTTCAGAGAGAAAATTCAAAAGTTCTCGCCTTCCGCTGAGCAGCTCATGCCTAGGGCGGAGACTGCTCCTGTGCTGCTTAGCTCCTGCCCTATCAAGTTCATTAACACTGCTGATGAGCTTGAGAAGCTAGTTTTAAATGATCTTTTGCAAGAAAAGGAGATTGCCATTGATCTGGAGCACCATGATTACTGCTCGTACTTGGGGTTTACATGCCTTATGCAAATCAGCACGCGCGCTATGGATTGCATCATTGACTGTCTTCGATTGCGCTCTTCGATGAAACTTCTGTCGCCCGTTTTTCTCAACCCGAACATCCTCAAGGTCTTCCACGGCGCACGTGAAGATGTGCGGTGGCTTCAGAAGGACTTCTCGCTCTATTTGGTTAATTTCTTTGATACCGCCATAGCTCTCCAAACGCTTCACATGCCCCATAGCCTCGCTTTCGCCGTGGATCATTTCTGCCAGGTTAAGCTGTGCAAGAAATACCAAACAGCTGACTGGCGCACTCGGCCGCTCCCTGCACCGATGGTTGACTACGCCAGACAGGACACTCACTACCTCCTCTATATCTACGACCGACTGAAGACGCTCCTGATCAACGCCGAGAATCGTGCCTCCCTCGGCAACCTCCTGCTCTACGTCTACGAGCAGAGCAAGCGGCTTTCCATGGAGCTCTACGAGAAGCCTCGGCTCGATCCTCAGACAACCTATAAGCTCGCACTGGGGCGGAGCCTGAGTGGGCTGAGTCCCGTGCAGGAGCGTGTGGCACGGGAGCTCTTTAACTGGCGCGACGCCGCGGCGCGGGCCGTGGACGACTCCCCGGCGGCCGTCCTGCATTCCTCGGGGATCCTTGGGATTGCGTCGAAGCTGCCGGGCAGCGCGCGTGATCTGCTGCGGTGCTGCAACCCCGTTAGCGCGACCCTGAGAAAGCACGTCGGGGAGCTAGTCGAGATGGTGCGCGCGGCGGTTGTCCAGGCGGGGATCGACTTCGCCGCGAAGGACACCGTCCCAGGCGAGAGCAGCAGCGGCGACGGAACGAAAAGCGCCGCGGTTGCGTCTTTTCTCCCACAGCGGCCTATTGGGGTGTACCAACCCATGACGGGAACGTTGCCGTCTATTGTTAGTTTGGCGGCGTCATCGCTTTCGTCGTCCTTTGCGGTCGCTGGGGTGTTGGCAGGGCACGTAGGGGAAGCGGGTGATGCGTTGATACCTCTTCGCAGTGTGAAGACGCCGGATTGGACGATTGCCATGCGCCAGCTTGCCGAGGCACTGACACGTCGGCCGGCGCCGCAGATTCCGCTTCCAGGCAGCAACGTGTTGGAGCGTCTGCGGGCTGCCAGGACGCCCGCGGGTCGTGTAAACACTAAGAGTGGAGTCGAGAAACCCGCCCCGATTAATGACGGTGCTGAGGCAAAGGTGAAGCTCGAGGAAGGGGAGGGGGACGAGGATCTCTCACAAGGTGACATCAAAGGGAGTCCAGTCGAAACGGAGCCACTGATTGAGGAATCTGGAAAGATCGCTTTCAGCACGGATAAAGGTGCCAAGGGCGAACTCGAGGAAGCGGTTGCTTTGCGCCAGGCATATGGAATAGGCCCTGAGAATCGTAAGAAGCTCATAAAACGCGCTCGGAAGTCTTAAAAAAATAATAATGTTGTTATGCTTTAAAATATGATTGAAATTGGATAAAGTATAGCGCACAGGGTTTGCGGCACATTTTAAGATTACATGGCAAGTAATCTAGCCGAAAGTGCCGAATACTAACAGAAAATGTTGTTAAAAGGCGACACTTTATCAAGATTTTTCCGCTTCAATACCTCCTTCCAATCTTGCATTTTCCTATTCATTTGCTTTTCATATACATGGTCTGCATGTGGACGTTTTTTATTAGGGTAAAAAAAAGGGAAAGACATATCACTTCTCTTTTTTTTTAAGAGCAAAAAAAACTCCGACAGAATCCTAAGAAAGTGTCGAAGAGATAAGAGTCTTCTATAAACTCAACTAAGCCTATCGTTCAGGAGGTTCTTTTTTGTTGTTGCTATTAATTCTTCGTTTCATATGCCTTTTAACAGGGAACTTTTAGCCTCTATTACTTTTGAGCCCCCCAACACCCTCTCCGATTTCGATGACGATGATCTAGATCAGAAAAATGCCTCACCTGATGCTTGCGACTTGGGTAGCGTCCGACGTAAACGCAAAGACGCCAAGCGAGTTCCCGCTGAAAATGAAGAACAAAATGAGGCGACAAAACTTTTCATCCGGTGCCTAAAAATAGCCCTTGAGCCTAGCCTTGTGAGCATCTCTCACCCTGAAAAACAGCGGCCGCTCAATTCGAAACGAGATTTCTCCATTGAGGTCACGACAAACTTCTACCGAAACAGATACAGATTCACTACCATCTGTGGTGGGGATCCAAAAAAGGTGAAAAAGAAGCGCTCACCCTTCAATCGCCCATTGAATCCTCACAGAATCATCAAAGCCACGGTGCCCACGACCCTCGACGACATCTTAGGTGGCCTCCACACTTCCTTGAACATGGAGTGGACGTCAAAGAAATCTCACAGCATCTGGTGGAGCGAGTCCTTTCGAAGTGACACAGCAGACAAGCGGGCGAAATCGAGTATAGCAAGGTTCGAAAGTAGCGACGACAGCGACAGTGACGACGATGCCCCTCCGGTCGATTTCACGTTTGTGGATTACTCTCCTATGTGCTACCGTCACATACGCGAGTTTTTCAGCATCAATTCGGAAAAATTCTGTAATGTATTGTGCAACAGTCGCTGGCATAGCATCCCGACGCCTGGTAAATCTGCCGCGCAGCTTTTTTTCTGTGGGCGTGACTGGGTTATTAAGACGATGACTCGACGCGAGAGCAATTTTTTGCGCAAAATCCTCCACCGCTATTATTATCATGTGCGTGATAACCTTCATACCCTATTGCCTCATTTTGTTGGGCATTATCATCTGAAGGTCGGCTCCCAGTCCTACAGTCTTATTGTCATGCAAAATGTATTTGCGACGACAAACCCTATTCATGAAAAGTTCGACCTCAAGGGCAGTACAATTGGTCGATTTGCAGCCGACGCGGAGAAGAGGAGGGCCACCTACACACAGAAGGATCTGGACATCCACAATCCTATTCATATCGGCAGTGAGCGTCGCCAGCTCCTGATTGAGCAGCTCAAAAAGCGACTGTGATTTCCTTAAGTACTCGAATATTATGGATTATTCACTGTTGCTGGGGATTCACATACTTCCCCCGACCGGGAGGCCTGTAGGGACAGGGTCGTTCGTCGCACGCGGCGGTACGGGCATGACGAATAAATCTAACACTTCGAAGCACGCCTCTGTTGCACTGGATGAGCGTTGCTTTACAGCAAATGAGGGAGGTATACTGAGCAATGAGGTGCCGGGGCTACGGCAGGAGATTTATTACCTTGGTATCATCGACATTCTACAGGAATACGACTTATCTAAGCGAATTGAAACGATCACCAAGGGCGCAATGTATGATCCTACACGAATATCGTGCGTCCCACCATTTGCTTATGCTTCACGCTTTTTTGCTTTTCTTTCATCAATGATTGTTTAAGGGGAGGGGGTGCAAACTAAATGCAATTTAGTTTTGTATATTATTGCATGTGCACATATCTGTTTGAGGAAGAAAATGACTCACCGTATAGTCTCTCTTCGCACGCACAGTGAATGCCCTTATCTAATACGAGTACCTTTTCATGCATTGACTGAAGAGAATTCAATCGCGCTTCCCTCCTTTTATCGCTTTTTTTTTTTGAAAAGCAGGACGTGCAAGTGATCGGCGTTTTTCTTCGGTCACTTTTAGAGATCCACTGATACATTTTCTTTTTTTCATGGAAAGAGAGAGTATATATTAGAAAGAGTTATATAGCGGTTAAACTACATAGAAAAAGAACGAACAGGAAATCAAACAAAGCTGCTAAACCCATTCCAACAAAATGGAAGCTCCAACTACACTTGATTCTTATTTTAGCATTGTGGATGATTTCTTCCGAAAATCTTTTCGAGATGAATCGATCGTGGTTTTCGCTTTAAAAACGACACAGGTTTCATCCTTGAGTGCGAATGACAAACTTTTTTCTGGAAAGCAAGAAGGTACTCAGATCGTAGATCCTGGAGTGAACGTAATAAAGTCAGTTTCCAAGGAAACAACCACTCATATAGCGGCACCGCCACCCACTTCCACCAATATTCTCACCTTTTCCCCTCGCATGTTTCTCAACCGAGATGGGACGGCCTTTGGAAAGGTAAAGCTCTCCTGCATTTTTGACATTCCGAAGGTGTGCCGTGCGGCGCAGAGCTTCATGCTCAACAACAACGGCGTCGTCATGTGCAAAACGGAGCTGAAGGAGCTGCTGGAGGGGCTCGTCGTTCGCGGCCGCATCTCCGTTAACACCATCGCGCCCGCCTCCGAGGACGTAACCGAACTCGACATTCAGTACCGCCGAAACGATTTCTACTACTCCACCGGCTACCAGCGGAACGGGCTGGGCAGCAGCAACCTCCTCGTGAGCAGTGGCACGACGTTCTTTAACATCCTCGCCGGTGCCGGGTTCGAGCACCAGCGGCTGTCCTACCTCGAGCAGCAGGAAGGCGGGCCCAAGCAGTTTGGCGTGATGTACGCCGGCGTCGGGTTCACCGGCGTGGACTGGTACGTCGGCGCTAAGATGACGCGCACGACGGACTCCTGGAGCGGCGTACGGCTTGCACTTATGCAAAAGCTTGCCCCCTCGACGCTCGTGGCGTGCTCGTACAACTTCGATATGGTGGCGTCCCGCGCGGGCGTCTGCCTTGGCTTCTCGCAGGCCCTGCCGCTGCGCGTGCCGAACTTCGCAAGGTCGGGCGCTGGTCACGAGGGTCTCTACGCGATGCCCTGGGTCACGCTCACGAACTTGGTACTCGCCTGCAAGGCGGAAAGCGGTGGGCTTTGCGCGGCGACGCTGCGGGGTCGGCTTAATAATGCCATCCGCTGGGGAGTTGTGGCACAGAAGAATGTTCTGCAGAAGGACAGTACGATGCGCTTTGGGCTGATCCTTTCAATGGAAAAGGTTTGATTTGGCTGTTGTGATATATGCACAAGTACCGTATAGAAGGGGGGAGGGGAAATCTGAGGTAGCATTCCTTCGTGTTGTCGAATGATAATAGTAGTGATAAGCCGAGGAAAAAGATACGCATCTGTGTGTAATTTTCTGAAGATGGTATAAATATGAGGAAAACCCTACATACATTTTTCGAAGGTCTCCAGCGTTCCCTTTCTTCTTTTTTTTTCTTGCGGGGGGAGGTGGGAAGAGATAGAGATGTATAAAGGAGAGTGTAATAGATAGTACCAATGCAAGAAAATTAGACTTTTATGAGTTCCCCATCAAAGGAGCCTTCATGTACTGTTCCAGGCGAGGACTAAATGTGCGATGGTGATCTTTTTTTTTACCGATAGATACCTTTTTTGTATTAATTATATTTAATTTGCTGAATATGGATTGGCAACAATCTATATTTATTTAACCGTATATATATATATATATATATATGGAGAAGAATCATTGGATTAAGTCCAATGTATTAGGAGCGAATGTTATGAGCATTTAGTAAATTTTAAATGTGTAGAGGCAATGCATAATGCGTTGTTTGATTTTTTTTTCTCTCCCTCTATAAAGAAGCCTTTTCACTGAATATAAGCATATAAACTACTAGAAATTTAAGCAAATAATAATAGCAAACAGAGATAAGGCACAAAAATACACATAATAAGGATATGTTGTGCAATCCTAAAACACCTCTTTCCCCCGGAAATAGCTCGTCTTTCAGGGAAAAGCGCTCTTACCTGTTTTATACCTTAATTTTTGTCCTTTTCGGGGGCGTCTTTCGTTTTCTCTATAAAGCTTACTGGGCCTCAGAAAAATCTACCAAACTCGTGCGCTTCAGCCCGGAGAATTCTGTCACTAAGAAAACTAATAAGCGCCACGACTCTTTGTCTTCTAAACACCGAAAGCGGCATTCCAAAAGCGCGAAGATTGACCACAAGTTACCATCAGTTATTCTTCTGCTCGGTATCCACGCTAGTGGGAAGACGGAATGGGCTAATCAATACATTGAGCGAGTTTGTAAGACGGCCATCGTAATTAGGTCGGATGATATCCGGAAACGCCTCACTAACTCGATCCAGGATCATACGAAGGAAGACGAAGTGGAAAATTCGATACTGAAGGAGTTTGAGAAACAAATCGAGCTTAATCAAACCATCGTTATCGACGATTGCGAGCACAATTTAAGTCCCGAATTCCGGCGGAAAATTTTCGATTTGATTCCGCCCGGTAAGTTTAATCTGGTTGTCAGGTGCTTCCCTATAAAACCCATTTTCGCGAGCGAGCGTGTCATAAAAAACACCAAGGAAGGGAATGAACACTATGTGCCGACTGATCTGGAGCTCGAGAAATTGGCTTTTCAGTTTGCTGAGGCGGTCGAAGTCCTGAGGGATGAGGGCTGGATCGAGATAAAAGACTGATTTTCTTTTCGCTGCAGGTTATTGTTTGTTTAAAATTTTATACCTTTATTAAATTTCTGTAAGTTATACAACGAAGCAAAGACTTTTTTTGTGTGCTGGTGCATTTTTCTTTTTAATTATAAACGACACTTATAATGAAAATAAACAAACCATTTTATACCACAGCAGAACCCATAAGGTAGTAAAAGAGACGAGTATAAATTGAATTGGATCATTATAGCTGAATGGATTCGTTCAGGTGTCTAGTTGCACTGATTTTGGATTTCTATCCCCACATCATGCCTTTTCTCTTCCTCAGTTGTTCTTGTCTTTTTTTTTTTTTGATGAAGGCACATATAGTGAAAGGCAAAATGCGGTGCCCATATTATCAAAGGAATAAAGCTTAAACAAGATGCTCCTTTAGGTGTATTCTTGAAAGTGTTTGCCTCCTCTATGTCGAATGGACCCTCAATTGGCCACGTATTGAATTTAAATATACGTAAGGCTTCCATTCAAGTCCTAGACGTGCTATAGTTGTGTGCTCTATCCCGAGTTATATGAGAATATTGTGCTAAAGTGCATTGCGTTGTTCATATGTAGGGACATGTAAATGTCTAGTTGGTGTGTATAGATATGTGTTTGTGTGTGGATGACGTCACGCCAACCGCTGCCATCGCGCTCTTAACGTTCTCGCGAGGTAGTGATTATCGTGGACGGAGATTAAGTATTTATTGATTCAATCGCTCCTACGTGTAGTGAAATGTGTGTGTGTGTGGAGAAGGGCTTGGGTCCACATGATGTGATATGGTATGCTCCTTTGTCTGATATACCCATTGACGAGTAGATACCTTTAGACATCCCAATGCTATTTAAAACTTCTGATATGGACGGTGATTGTTTTTGCCCTGTTGATGTGCCACTGTATATGAGATATTGTGGGTTTATTGATTTAGTTGTCAACGCCACCTACGCAGTGCATTCCGACGAGTTGATTCGGATAGAGGTCACTACCAACGTGGTGTTAGATTCTTCAGATATGCTATAAGAACGTGTTTTTAGAAATATAGAATTTCACTAGAGAGTGGGAGTCCCTCCTTCGACCACCGTCAACACTTCCCTCCTTACTGGTGAACCCGTTAAGAACCCTGCAGGATGAAAAAGGACAAACTACTACTAATGTCGGAGGCAGCCTCATGATTGGGGTTTCCGCTGAAGATCTCCTTTGAACCTTATCTTTCGCTCCGATCTGACGGGGAACGGGTGCTTTAAGTTTGCTGTTCTTGTTTTTTCTTCCTTTTTGTCTGTGCATATGTGTGGATGACGTCACGCCAACCGCTGCCATCGCGCTCTTAACGCTCTCGCAAGGTAGTGATTATCGTGGACGGCGATATATATTTTTTGTAGCGCACTTTTAACATGTGTGTCCATAAGACATTGCTTGATTGCCTTGAATCATTAGCTTTCGTAATGCAGTGGCTCTTTACCTGTTTCGTGAACATCCATACCATTTCTTTAGATTATACTTTTTAAAAGATATGATGCATGAAGCTTGCTTTGCTTGTGAAGTCTATGAACATACGTAATTCTGTCCCTGATGACTTCACAGTGCGACAGAAAGCTCTTAAAAGGTTGTAATTTGAGGGGTTCGTTTATCCCTATACATAGGAAGATCCTTAAGGTTAGTAAATGGAGTCAGCCATTCTATTTTCTCAGGTCTCCTCCTTTGAAGAGACTGCGGCCGCACACGCCTCCAGGTGCATCGCGGCTCTCCAACGGCAACGCCAAGCTATCACCTGCGAGATCGAGCAAGCCTTTGTGGCCCACACTGCGCCCACTGGCGGCAAGACGGCGAGCCCAAAGGAGGACACCACAGACAAAGGGCCTGGCGAAGGAGGCTGCTCTTCCTCCCTTCCTCGCCGGGTGAATCTCCTTAAGCTTCACGCAATGCACCGCCGGCGGCTCTATTTGCAGTACGCTGAGCAGTTTGCCCACCTCGCCGACACGCACGCCTTTTACAAGCTCCTGATGTGGTGCCATGACCATCACCTTTTTATTCACCCCAGCGTGAGGGTGGTACGCCGCCGCTCGGAGTTCCGCGATCACATTTTTTTCGTTTCCGAGGACGTCCCGCGGCTGACGCCGCTTTTGGCGATCCCAGAGCACCTGACGATTGGATTTAAAGACGCTAATGTCGATAATATAGATGGGCAGAACAACCTCTACGATGCCCAGCGAACGAAGGAATTTCATGCCCTCAATAGCGGCGGAGGGGCGTCGGAGGAGGATGTTTGTCAGTTCTTTTTCAATTCCCTCGGGATGCTCGTTTCGGACCTAGTGACGGCGAGGAGCAGTCCGTTGAGCGATCTGCGCTGTCGCTTTGCCGAGTCCCTTTCAAAATTGTACACAGAGCAAAATGCCCCTTACTTTGAGGACGATGTAGTCTTCAACCCAGTGGAGCCCTGCCTGGCGGACGTACTACTGCAGATGATTCGGAATTACATCAGGGGCGGTCCCTTGGTGAATAAGATCCCCATGCACGAGCTGCAGTGGGCGGTGAGCATTTGCCTATCGCACTCGACGCCGCTGTGTATTGATTCCGTACGGTCGATCGGGATCCTCCCCATCATCCACACATTTCCGCACGGGGGTGAGAAGACAAACGCCTACTTAGCAGCCCGCACCTCGCGCCGCGGGGCTTCTGCGAAGATGTCTGCTTTTTTCCGGAATCGCTTTGGGTACGACTTCGATTCTATCCATGGAGGACGGTGGATTTATCTGCTCCCAGAGAGATCCCTCAAGGCCGGGGAGGAAATTCACGTGCAGGCGATGGCACCCATATGCGATAAGGATGACGTGGAAGCGCAGCAAATGTGGCGTCTGAGCTGCGGTAGGGTTCCCGCGAGCTATAAAAGCACCGTTGAGGTCGCGGAGCGGCAAGCAAAGCTCACAGCAGAGGTCATTTCCCTTGGCGAGGAGTACCTGGCTAAGGAGCAGAAGAGCTCATAACTTTTGGTATTTTAAAACTCCCTGTCTTTGCGTTTGCCTAGGAAACACCCAAATGTTCAAGGAAGACGAATTGAAATATTTTCAAATATTAAAAAGTATATGAATGATAGGCCTTTACTTTTTTTTTCATTAAATGTGATCATATATCATCTTCTTTTACTTCTAGCCGTTCGTGGGGTTTCTCTTGACTTTTTTTTGTAAATCCTTTTATTTACTGGCCAGTACCATTTACATTTTCTTTTTTAAAGAGTGAGCTATCATATTCAAAAGTTTTTTTTTTTAGATGTCTGCCAAGCGTCACCGTGCCCACGACGACAAGCGACGGCATAGCAGCGGCGACCGCCACGCGCGGCGCCGTCGTCGGAGCCAAAAGGTTCCCCCGGTAGCCCCTCCAAGTCCTTCTTCACGGATTTTCTGCCATATTTGCATTCAAAACCACTGGACGGTTGAATGCCCTCGCCTGAGTTCTCATCCCGAGGATTATCCTTTGATGGATCGCAAAAGAGGCTGCTGGAAATGCGCTCAGAGGGGCCATAACGCGGATAAATGTCAAGTGAGGAAGTACCTCTGCAAGGAGTGCGGTGGGGTGCACGATACAAAGGAGTGCGCCTTTGGGTACATGGGGAAGGAGTGGCACGAGTTCTTCGATCCAAAGACTCGGCATCTTTTCTACACCAACGCCGAGGACACGGAGGTGCAGTGGAATCCGCCTACACATGAGCTTGATTTCATTTTGTGGTTCTGCCCGCACTGCCATGTGATGATTCCTAGTAAGTATAATGAATGCGTTCAATGTCATAGGGTGCGGCCGCAGTCGGCACCGACGGATGATGACGAGTCCTCCTCTTCTGATTCGTCAAGTGGGTCGGATTTGAATCCCGATAATGACGCTGCTGATGATGATGGCGATTCTGAGTTTGAAGCTTTCGATTAAACGTAATACAGTCGTGGATCCTTATATTTATATATATACCCCTAAATGAGGTCGAATATTTTCATATGCTATAATTTATAGATAGGCATCCTTATATGTTTGAGTAGTTGCAAATGAGGAGCACATCTGTTGGCAATGCAAATGAAAGTAAATGGCCATCTCTGGAGGGTGGAAAAGGGGACAAAAAAAGGGTTCTAAAATATGACAGAAAGTGTACATTCTTGTTTTATTTGTTTTTCTAGACGGTTTCTGCCCTTTTCTTCAGACGTCTTGACACTTTATTGAAACTTTTTCATTTTATCCTCCCTTTGGATTTTAATGAGGTTTTTAATTATAGTATTAGCTGCAGGTTTTGTTTTGCATTCTCTGTGTGGCTTTTAAATCTGACATAGAAAGGCGAAGGAAACGTAGGAAAATCAAATAAGTGATAAATAAATAAATAAATATACAAGAAAGACTCACTTTTAACGGATTTATCCAGAACATACCGCACTCATCATGCCAACAAATATGTCATATTCGCATAGGAAATCACTTGTTTTTAGCTGCGGCTTACCAGAGGTTCCTCTCGAGGAGTTAAGTTTAAAGAATAATAAACAACGTCCAAGGCGAATATCTAAGCGTGAGCTAAAAAGGCAAATTCAAGAAGAATTTCAAGAGCAACAGAAAATAAGACGGGAGCGACAGCTACGCGGCCTATTCCTTGGAAAAGGGCTTGGCGAGAGAGCTGAAAAGATGATTTTCAAGGGCTTTTATAAACCACAAATGGTTCTCAAGGGAGAGGGCCCGAAGGATAGACTAGAGAGTAACAGCACCGTCACATGCTCGAATGTTTCATCATTTTTTCCAGAAATATATTCATCCAAAGCAATTGAGAACACAGTTAGCAAAACGTTTTCGTATTCCGTTACCTCTGTTAATACATTACGGTCTTTTGACTCCCGCCCGCTTAGTGGTGTGAGCAGCCCGGATAATGTTGGAAACAAAACCCCTGCGGCCAAGTGGGCGGATTTTGGCTTGAACGAAGGGGATGCTTCTCGATCTATAGAAGAGTTTGAGAGAACCTGCGCTGATATTCAAGACAGCATTAACAACTTAGAGTCTGAGCTTGATATGCTGTGTTCTCCTTATTCATCTTTTTAACGTTTTTTTAGATGTCCTCTCGTGTGCCCTCGAGGTAACCGAGCGTGGTGACCTCAAGGAGGAGTTTCTGCTCGCAAATGATGAGCTTGACATCATGAGCTGTGACCTCGAGTCCCCACAGCAGAAAAGGCCAATTCTCCGTCTCATTGGCGCCGAGGAGGTTATGGACTACGTTTTGGTAAACATGATCGAGACCGCCTTTGAGCTCGTGCCGGTCACACACACCGCACAGTGGGTGCTGCAGTTCACTATCACATTCCTGCGTTCCTTGACGGCTCTTACTGAGGAGGATGCGAATTTGAGGCTTCAGCTGCTCGCGCGATGCGTGCGTCTGCTTGGCAGCACCGAGCATTTCTCCGCCACGCTCCTTACGTTTGCGTTTCTTGTCGAGGAGTATAGTGCCTTTTACGAACTGACCTGCTCGGCGGAGAGTAGCCTCAGCTCCCTGTTTATCGAAATGGAGTCTTTGTTAAACGATGTACTCAAGGAGGCTTTTCCCTTTCGCCGGGCAAAGCTGCAGACGGTCGATAAGGCCCTCCGAACGAAACTTCAACGTGCGCTCGCGTTTCTTAATGAACTGAACACGAGCTGGAGGCCCACTATTTACTTTCATATGCTGTGGAAAGACAACTTGTTGAGCAGGTGCTTCTTTCTCATCTACAAGGTTATATGCCAACGTTATCTTTTCTGCGCTTTTGGCTTTGTTGACGAGACGTTGTATACTAAAGTATATGATTCACGCGTTACTGGGAGGGTTTTGGCGACCACGCCTTATCAACCACAGGTTGTACTTGCACGGCGTGTAGAGTACGAGCGCGTCGTTGAGGGTCTTACGTTCCAGCAAATTGGGATGTTGGTGAAGAAACATTGCAGCCTGGTGGTTGGCTGCCAAATTTGCATGGGCGCGCGCTACGTGCTGCGGCAGTCCACACCGGAGTATGACGAAGCCTGGGGTTTTAAAATGGACGAGGGGGTGAAATCGCCGACTCCCGATGACTTAGACAAATTTGTCTCTAGAATGATGAATCGGTTGAGAAGAGGGATCATTCACGGGAACCCCAACCGTCGACGCGGGATGACGTTTTTGATAGAGTAAGGAAGGGAGTAGAAATCTCCAAAAATTGTCCTAGCCCGAAAGCCGACGGAAAAGGATCACTGATGATCGAAAGGAAAAAGAGGTAAATGGTTTGTATATCACACCAATGCGTACAACCCAAGACAGTGGTATCGCTCAAGGGAGAGTGTGCATTAAGCTTTTTTTTTTATTTTTTTTCCATCATACAATGTAACTTAATGCTTCATTTAAACGTTTTTTCTGCTTTCCTTCTGTAATTTCAGTTGCACGCCGTGAAAATGGATGTATCGCACATACGATGCGCGTACACACCTCATTGGAGCACAGCTCTAGGTTATCTTCTACGTATATTATATTCTTTTCTTTTTTTTATGTTATCCTTTTTCTCCTCCCTAAATAAATATATATATATATGCTACGTAAATGATTCCTTCAGCTTCATCAAAAGTACATTGCATATATAGAATATAGAAAGAAAGAGAAGAAGAAACCACTTTTGAGAACGTATCACGTGTTGGCGCTCTTTCCAGTTAATAGAAAAAAATGAGTTTATGCACGAAGAATCCCCCACAATGTGTTTACGTAAAATCACTCATCAATGAACGCAAGTGCAAGCTTGTATTTCGAGGCAATATTAACCTTTTAGGCATCGAAAGGATAAAGCGATACATTGAAAAATCTTTCGGAATCCCCGTTGTGCAGCAGAAACTTACTTTTGAGGGGCAGGAATTGGCAGACGATTGGAGTGGAGATAGCATCGGACTCTACAATAATGCAGTTCTTCAGCTCCAGCACGCCGGTCTTCCTGTGCGTGACCTCCCAACTAAAGCTGAGAGTCAACGAACAACTTCCCCGGGGAAGAGCCCAAGTCCACGAGATGGGGCTTCTGGATCCCCCACAGCCCCTCTGCACTCGTCAGGGAGTCTTAAAGTAATCACGGTAAGGGCGGCTCCTCACAGTTCTACTGGTTCTAAAGGAGCCGAGGAATGCCGCCCCCATGAAAGGTACGAAAGGGAGGCTGAACTAAGCACCTGCTCGGATTCCAATTTTGACAACTTCGGGACGTCTCAAAGACCACGTGGTAGGAACTACGCCGGGCGGAGTTTCCTTGAAAGTGTCTTCCCAGCGCAATTCAATACGGATAAACCCCTTTTTAGCCCTGTGACCGGTTGC
Organism: Cynanchum wilfordii; assembly: GCA_025388415.1. Taxonomy (NCBI): domain Eukaryota; kingdom Viridiplantae; phylum Streptophyta; class Magnoliopsida; order Gentianales; family Apocynaceae; genus Cynanchum; species Cynanchum wilfordii. The sequence goes on along the minus strand of JAHSUH010000609.1, from coordinate 7,758 downwards.
TCTAGACGATACCACGGTACTGAGCTGGCGAATGACGGATCTATGGAGAAGGCGAGTTTTGAGGGGGCTGGAGAGGACGGAAAGCGAAATGGAAATCCTGCTTGTTATAAAGAGGCGTCTGAGGAGGGCCAATCGATACTGGAGTGCAGTCAAAGCACGCGGCGGCGAGTACCCTGGACGAAACGGAGAGCGTTGAGATGCCTTTATCCAGCTCAAAGCTGCCCTACTCACATCGAGGTCAACAATATGTGTTACCAGAAAGAGCTGACACTCATAGGGTGAGTTCAATCCTCACAGACCGATATCTGTGGACACTGAGGGCTGAAAACCAGGCCTTAACACGCGAAAACGAGTTACTACAGGAAAAGCTACTAGAGGCTGAGAGACGCGCCGCCAACGCCACGGCAAACTTGGAGCTGAAAGAAGAGGTGCTAGTGCTTAAAGAGACCTTAGAAACTGCGAAGAGGGATAGACAGAAGGCCGTAGATGGGGCTCAAGCAATGTGGCGGCACAGAGAGGCGGAACTCATTGCGGAGATAAACCTTCTCCGAAAAAGGTGCGGTCATGCCCGTGGGGTGGGGGAAGGCCTCCAGGACGACCAACAGGAGCGGATTATCTCACTGCGATCCGAGCTACAATCCCAGCGGGATGAAATTCACGCGAAGGAGGAGACGATTCGCCAACTCCACTTTACATTGGCAGAGCTGCAGAGTAAACAGGATCCGCGCGAGGTCTCTCCTGTACAGGAGGAGTCCCTCGATGAACTTGTTCAGAGTTCGCTGGAGCGCATGTCAAGAGTGTTAGAGGCCCCGCCTATCAAACTTGATGACAAGGGTACCTGTGTTATCAGGATGTCAGACGGGCTCAACGTATGCGTGACGTTGGACAGTGGATCTGAGCGGCTTCACGTGTACGCAATGTTGTTAAACGATCTTCCTGCTTCCGAGACGGTTCGCATGCAGCTCTATGAGAGGTTGTTGGAAGGTGCGCTTTTGGGACGGAGCACCGCTGGGGGTACTATTGGGATCAGCAAAGAGGATGGCGTGGTGCTTTTGAGTATCTCGGTAGATGTTCGACACTGCGATGACGGGGCGTTAGCGCGTCTCGCGCGTCCTTTTGTGACATCGGTTAAGCATTGGCATCAAGAAATTCAGAGAGTGTTGTCACTGCCCTGAAAACATTAAAACGATGCTTTATCTCAATTATTTCTTTTCCTTCGTTTTTTTCTCCCCCACCCCTTTCCCATCCTGTACCATCCCTTTAGAATTGGATACTGCGTTTGGCACGCGGAACTTAAACGATGCTTGGATATGCAAAACCAATTGCAGATAGTTTATTGCTGTTAGGATCGATTTAACGTTGGGTTACGTGCTGGAAGTGATTGAATTTACTGTATTTGGTGTTCTCTCTTTTTTTTTAAAGAAGCATAGTATATCGGCCTATTATTAGCGGATAGTCGACGAAAATATGCTATAGGATTAGAAACAGTTACATATATATTCAAAGATTGTTACAGAATAGATTCATTGTTTCATTGTTTGAATTGTTTACTTTTTGTGTGCAACTCGGTTTTATCAAGACGGCAATGTCGTCCAATGAAATCTCTCGAGTATGTCTATTCTTAATGGTTATGGGCCCCAATTCATCGCTTGGCGATGATGCCCGGCAGCTTGGAGAGTGTTCTGTACTAGAACTTCCCACTCCATCTATAACGAAATCATCAACAGATGCCCCACCCGTTCCCCATCCTTCAGCATCGATAGTTCTCGGGCGAAGCTCACCTTGTCTTTATTGGGCCCTTGGCAATAGGCTCACATTATCTAGGAAACTTTTAGAGTTTACAACAATTGTCGGTAGTACAGATGCTGAGAAGGTGCACTCATCTCTTGATTGTGCAGTTCGAGTCGCAAGGCTTTCAAGAAAAAAATTACTCTATAAAGTTGCGTCGTAGTGCCCAGGGAAAGTGCAGACCTTGAAAGGGGAGCGGAGGCAAATGCTCGTGGAGATACTAGTTTTCCGCCCACTGATTCCGATAAATGCACATACTTAAGGCTAGGTGATTTTTTAGTGATTGCAGACACTGTCGAAATACACTTAGGAGCTGTTAAAGTGACCACGAAGGAATTAGAGGTCGTCAAGGATGCCGGCAGATCCCCTTTATGGATATTTAATGCAGTTGAAAGCAACGACAGCGTATCGCCCATATTGCAGCCATACCTTCATCCAATCGAGGAATGCGTACTCTTAGGAAAGTTATCTTGGGCTAAACTTTCGCGGGGTGCTCGAATAGAAATTATGCGAACGGCTTGGCGGTTGAGAAAATCAAGCCTGAAAAAGATCTGGGTGTGTCCAAGTAAAAAAAGCAATCGTGGCAGAGGAGAAGCAGAATCTCGAGAACGAGCTTCTCGTACGAGCTTCAGACTTTTCTAGTGGCAACCATGCAATAGAGAACGACGACAGTTTTTCTGATGTTGACGCGGCGACACCCTCAAATTCCAAAGTTAATTCTCAACTAATCCTGAAAGGCGCAGCTGGGGGAGCGGTACTCGCTGGCATGGGTACGGCATTGCCGACACGCATCTTTACCAACGAGCTGAAAGAGTCCGTCAGGGCAAGCGACCCCGCCGAGGGCACACCCCGAGGGGGGCTTTCCGGCGTCCCTCCCTCGTGCTTCGCCTCCTCGCTGGGATCCCCTACCCAGGATGACTCCGGTGGGTTTCTGCGCGGGCCCATCGTCTGCAGCCCCAGCCCCCTGCACAACGTCGACAGCCCCTCGTCCTCCTACGCCGAGCGGCAAAGGCCCTCCCCCGCGCTCCCCGCTCCTCTTCCTCCTCCGCCTCCCTTGCCGCCGGCGCAGTCCTACGGGGAGACCTACGACGAGAAGCTGGATGACGCCCTGGAGGCGCTGGAGAACCGCGCCGCGGTGCTTGGCCAAAGCCATTTGCTTTTCACCACGCGCACTGCTGCGTACCTGGGCCCATCAGTGCTCGGCGAGGAGCCCGAGGCCGGCCCGGCGCCGACGTCGACGCCAGCACGACGACCCCCCAGCGACGAGCGCGGGGCCGAGTCCGGCGGAACGTCCTCGCGAGGACGGCAGAGCGCACGCCGCGGGACGGGCAAGCGGGGCCGCAGCGGTGGCACCAGTACAACCCCACGGCGACGTGGGAGGAAGACGACAACGACCACGACGACGGCGCTTCCGCCCTTTGCGAATGGGTTCGGGGGCGTTGACAGGGCGATGGTCCTCCACGGAGGCTTTGGGAAGCCCTCCGCCGCCCACGCCGGGGCCCCACCCAACGCGGATGAGTCCCAGGAGGTTTTTTTCCGTCACAATTGATGAGAAGGGGGAAAAGAGGGAAGAAGGACGGGGAAGGGGGAGTGCATGGGCTAAAAGGGGACATTCTTTTTCTCTCTTTTTTCTATGTAGATTCCTACCGTTATTAATGCAAACAATGAAGGTTCATTAGAATGATTATATGAAGAAGCCTTCTTTAAATCTGAAGGGAAATTATTAATGGTTCCTGCAGGGCTAGGAGTAGCTGAATCGATTTTTTCCCCCCAATTTAATTGGTTGATGAATTTTCACATTGTATCCTTAGTGTGATTTGCATTATTGATTTCCACAATACAGGCGTAACACAAACTGTTACACTCAAAATGACATATGATAGGGTGCCTTGCATTTTCATTTGTCGTACGTGTCACTATTCTCCTACTCCCTCAAAACTTTTTTTATTATTTATTTGCATAGTTTTTTTTCGAAATATATCTATTCGTCTACATAATTAGATAGATAGATATACGAAACTGCTCAATTGATTATTTATCAGCATACTAAGTCTACTATATTTAACTTTAGTGGGCGGCTCATATTTATTTGTGGTATATTAGTTTTCTGTTGTGTCTCAACTCATACAGAATAAAAGTACAAACAACATTTGAATAGAGGCTACAAGACGTGTGAGATAACGCCTCTTTATAGTTCCCTTTAGGTGCAAGTAATATTATTCTTTCTTTTGATTACCTGGATAAAGTAAACGGGGGGAGGGGAAGATAAAAGAAAACTAAGCTCTGCATTAATTGTTTAAGCGTAATTTCTTTTAAGCGATTTAACACGATAGCAGCATACCAAGGCTAAGAATTCCTTATAATATATAGAAATATTAAGTAAAAATGTTTCGAGTTTTTTCAGGTAGTTGTCTGACCCTGGAGGACATGGACACTGTAGTAAGACCCAATTTAGTTGAACGACCTCACGTCCTGGGCCCTGGAGCGGACTATTTCACGAATGACGGAGAACCACTTCGACCACAACCTGGAGCTCATACCCTGCAAAAGGTGTTCTCAGGCAGTGCGTTGGATCTAAATGCGTTTGGCAGCGACGTCTGCTCCGATGAGGAGCAAGGTGGGCAGATGCGAACCTCAAACGGCCAAGTATCCCGTCAACAACTCCCAGTAAGTACCATTCTCAACCAACTCAGTTCCGAGACGGCAAAGGAGCGAGTGAAAAGCGTGAAGGCGAAAACCAACGTCTTGGTAATAGCAGAGAACGGGTACCTCGGGTCCCATGTCGTGGCGAAGCTTCTGAAGGCAGATTACAGTGTTCGCCTGGCGACTTCAAACCCTGTTACTCAGCAGCAGCAGGGTGAGCTTTATAAAGTGATGGGCGTTGATGTGGCATCTCGCCTTTCTCTAGCAAATGTTGACATCAACAATTCGATCGCGCTGCGGGACGTCATCAGAGGTTGCCGATATATTATTCACTGCGGGTGTTCTAACGCAGCAGTGGATAAGAAGAAAGGACCGGTGGCGTACCACATGGAAGCTATTCAGGCCCTTTTTGACGGTATTCGTCTTGTCGGCAAGGCTTCAGTGAAGCGCGTCGTTCTCACCGGCGCAGCTACCTCTGTTTTCCACATCCGTGACCCTCTGCCACTGTCTGGCAAATTCGACGAAAGGTACTGGAACACGGTTGCCAACTCGGAAACGGATCCTATCCCGTATGCTAAGATTGTTTTTGAAAAGGAGGCCTGGAGGCTAGGTCAGATGTTAGGAGTGGAGTTAGTAGTATTGCTGCCGTCGAGTACGATCGGCCCGAGCCGGACTGAGGAGACCAGTGATGCGATGATGATGATTCAGGGATTGGCAAACGCGCCTTCATATTTTCCATTCTGCCCCAAGCTGTACTGGAACTATGTCGATGTCTGCGATGTGGCCGAGGCGCACGTGCGTGCGATGGAATCGCCTGAAGCAAAGGACCAGCGCATTATTATTTCGAGCGCCTGCCTGAGCCTGGCCGAGGTCAGCAGAATTATCAAAAAACAATATCCCCACCTCAACCCACCGACCCGCTCAGCAAGTAAGCTACTGACGTTGTTGATTTACGCGCCGCAGAGCGTGAACTTGAGGTTTTTGTGGAGAAATTTGGGCGAACGCAAACCCCTTGATAATCGCCGTGCGATTGAGGAGCTGGGAATGCAATTCACGGACATAGAGAAGACCATTGGTGCGTGTGTAGAGGAACTTATGGCGGCTAAAGTTGTCCCCACACCTGACGAGGCTCCTGGGAGATCCTTTGTAAACTTGGCTTTGATCTCCCTCAGGGTGGTTGGCCTTGCGGGAACTCTAGGGTTGACTTTGCTAAGAAGACGAAGGTAATGAAGGGTGCCTAAGCGGGAGCAGGAATCCGTGTAATTATCTATGTACGTTGACTCTCGGTATATACTTTGTTGTTTTTTCTTATTGTTGTTTGTGTTGATATATGTGTGCCAACTGGGCACATTCCATGAATAATGAGGTTTAAATATTAAAGTTGGTAACGCTTAACCATTTTTACTTCTTTCAAGCTTCAGTCACTAAGACACTTGCTGGAGTATTCTCTCCAATCGAGTGATCACAATTTTGGCAATGAAGTATAGTTGTAGAATAATAACTAATACACAAATAAATAAGTTGTTCTCAATAACTTTGTAATTTTATAAATTTTAGATAAGTCACTGATTGTTAATTGGGAAAATCCGCGACGTTAAGAAAATAAACAACTAATAAAAATAGTAAAGGGAGATAAGTGAAATTCAACAAAAAAAACTCAATATGTCAATCGCCAAACAAATATATAAGAAGTGGTAGTGTGCTTTCCTGTATTGCAATGAATCCTAGAAAAATAAAAAACACACAATAATGGGTTAAGTCTTGCTTTCAGCTAAGGGTCTCTATTGTTAAATTTCCAAATATCATGCTCCTCTGGAACTTTGATAATTCAAATGATTACATAGCTGAAAACTGATGTATTTTATTAATGTAGTGTTTGGCAATTTCACAAAAAAAGCGGCGTGTCTCTACGGAAATCCCCTTTTCTACCATTAAAACGTTCTATCGCAGTCTCTTTTGCAATATAAAGCAGTAGTGTAAATGGATTTTTGTGTAGGTGTTGTCTGCTCACAAACTTAATTCTTAAAATATATATGTGTGCTCTTTAAACGTGTCAAAAAAATTACAGCATTATATTTCGAATTTTTTCTTCTTCTGATGTTTATTTTCATTTAATGAAAGTTTGTATTGAGACCAAATGCACGAGGCGCACATGAGTGAAGTCAAAATTCTTTCTCCTACCCTTCTTAGTCATTTTTTTTCTTATTGTGAAAGGGAACGCATGCTTTTTCCCCTACAGTATACTAGGAAACATCATTTCATGCTCACATTTTTTTTTTTCTTTTTCACAACGCATTGGTTCAGGGAGTAGAATATTCGCACGAATACAGTCATAGCGGTGTGTCTAGAAAGCTCAAGTGACTTCTGTTGTGCATATCCAATGTGGGGCGGGCTGAAGGTGCGCAAGGACTACTCCCAGCACTTTTCTCGATGGGTCCCCACCAAAGGCCTTGAAGGGGTTCGCAGAGCCCTCGCGCACGAGCCGCGGCCATGGTACCTCATGTTCGGCCTCCATCAGAGGAACCATCTCCTGCAGGACCACCACGGCGCGCGTTTGGTTTCCTGGTGCACGACCGTCATGCAGCTTCGGCGTACGGTTGCTAGCAAGAAAGAGGCCTACCGCTACGCCCACGAGGTCTTTGGTCTTCTCAGTCACAGTCAAAAGCCCGGAAAGGAAAGCTTGGCGGCCTTCATGCGACTCTGTGTGGCAGGCAGGGACCTGACTTCGGCCTTTGCGTGGCATCAGTACTGGGCCGAGACACGCCGAGAGGGACATGGGTCATTGTCTCAACTGGTGTGGCTGCTGCGTGTGGCGACGCAGAGCCCGAGCGACGAGAGCGCGGAGGACATGGTCGCCGCCGTGCTGGAGGACTACAGTGTGCACTTTTGTACACCGATGGAAAGACCCGAGAGCAGGGAGCGGCGACTCGCCCACTTTGAACCACAGAGCGAGGAAGAGGAGGAGCAGCTGCATGGCCTTTTTTGCGCCTTCCGGGCCCTCCGACCTCGCGTGCAGGAGCGCAGGCTCACGGAGTTTATCGACAGCCTGCCCGTGGAAAAGGAGGAGGTGCAGGTCTGGCTGGACAAGGGCTGGCACGACAAAAGCCACCACCACGTCTTTCCTCACCTGGAGGCTGGGCAGAAGGTGCCGAAGGTGAGCCTCGAGGAGCCTCGTCTTCGCGATTCAATCCTACATCCATTTCTTGTTCAGCGGCTGGAGGCGGCGGCCTTTGCGCACGACCTCCGCGCGGTGGTGGGGCTACTCGAGGACTGTCAGCAGCGCGTTTCCGAGGAGAAGGATGCATATTCCGAGGGAAAGACCTCCTC
>JAHSUH010000608.1:0-365945 GCA_025388415.1 Cynanchum wilfordii | reverse complement strand
TTTTACTTCTCTCACACCGAACATATTACCCGATAGCATGCATAATTCATCTTTCAATTTCTTTTCTTCAATTTTTTTTTTTCTCGGCCAGATTCAGTTGTTATATTCTTTAATTTTTCTATTCATTTTTGCATGCTATTTAATTTTCTTTTCCATTTTCATTCTTTAAAATTTGTTCTCTACTATATGCATTTTTATTCATTTGCATGGATTTTCCAATTTATTCATTCATTCTGTTTTATCTTCTTTTTCTTATTTTTTTGCTTTACCTTAAATAGTTCTTATTTATTTATTTTCTTGCATTTTGTTCCTTTTATCCTTACTAATCTTTCTTTTCTTGTTTTGTAGGTAATGTGATTTCTTTCTCTTATTTTTCTTGTTCTTTTAATTTCTTTACTAGATTGTTTGTAGTAGGAAGTTTTTATACCTTCTTGTAATCTCTTTTATTTAGTATTTTGTTGTATTCTATCTTTTCTTGTTTGTTTGTTGAAAGTATACAAGAATCAATAGGCTTCGCTACAAAACCCGGAAATGCAAGTGAGACAATTTTTTCAGGCAATTTTCGGAACGAGCAAAAATGATTACTCCCTAACAAAGCACCGAACAAAATTCCGTTGAATAAATCAAAAGATGATGTTATTAGGGAGGACAAAGTGAGCCCTATTGAAGAAGGAAGAAGATCCAAAGAATATTACAAATAAGTTCCAAGCATGCTTGCTCGGAAACAAGATTTGTCTTTCTTCCCTTTCTTTTTACCGCTTTTATCGAGTCTTACTTGGTTTTTGGCGTTCCATATTTGTCTAAATCGCTTTATTAGTGGTTGGATGTTCCAGTAGAGGCCTTTCATGTTTGTTATGTTAGTTCCCGGATGTTTCGGATTGAGTTTATTTGCTTTATTTATTTACTTTTTAGCTGATGTTTTTATTTATTTTTGCTCGGGATGTACTATTTGAATTTATTTGTATTTATATTATTATCTTTTGTGTTCATAGTGTTCTTTCCCGTTTTGAATAAAATTTTCTTGTTTTTATTTTATTTTATTTTTCTAGTTTTTATTGCACTTATTTATTTTTCAAATAAGTTGTGGGGTATTCGCTTTTTACACTGAGGACAATGTAATTTTCAAGTTGTGGGGTAGGTGTGTACACTCGTTTTATCTCAATTTCCAAATTTTCCAAAATAATTGCCAAAATTTTTCAAATTTTTCAAAGTGATTAGTTTACTTGAAAAGATTATTTTGTAAACTTTGTTTAGGAATTGGATTTGCTTAGCCGATGATAGGTATCGGGTGTTGAATGTTGAAAGTCTCGAGATTTGATTTGTTTCATCTTGTTGATACTTGATACGAGCATGATTATAGGAAATTCCTGAAATTCTTTTGACATAGCTAGTTTTGGTTGGTTGTTTTGATTAGTGAACTACTTTTGGACAATTTATTTGAATAGTATTAAGTCTTTTGGGAATGGAAACGACATTGAATTTTCACTTGAATTTTTTTTTGAGATCCTTGCCACATTTTTGTTAAATTTTGTTGAATAAATTTTTAAATAAAAGGTTATTTTGCATGTATCCTTTGCTACTTGAGCACCACTCCTTATGGGAATTAAATGCCCGGTGCCCTAAGGTCCTCGGGATCCGGGAGTCATCGAGTGGAACTTGTTACAAGGGTAGTTAAAGTTGATATTGTTAAGCAAATGTTAAAAACTTTGAAAAAAAAAAATTGAATAAAAATTTGTTTTTGAATAAGTGGCTTGTTTCTTGAGATTTGATTGTGATTATATCTCGTTGTTGAAGTTTTTGATCGACTGAACCACTATTTGAGTAGTTTGCTTTGAAAGAAAATTTTCTATTTGGATCACCAATTGATATAGAGAACACACTTCACTTAGGATGCTTTTATGATCATTTTTCGTATTGAAATTGAAAATAACTTGTTCAAATTGATTTCTTGACTTAAACATGAAAACCCTTGATGAGGCATAAAAGTGAATCATTCTTTAGATACCTTGTTTATGAGATCTTTGAAAAGTAAACTAGTTAATTTTAAAATCTTTGAGAAATTTCATGCACTTTTAAATCAAGTTGAAATTACTATTTGATCTATTTGATTGTTTTTGTATGTTTCTTTCTAAAACCTCTCCTATTTGATTTGCTTGAGGACAAGCAAGGTTTAAGTTGTGGGGGTATTTGATAACATCAAATATGATCATGTTTTGGGATATTAATTGTGCATGATTTGTGAGTTTTGTTGTATTAAATTGAGATAAATTGATTGATTAAGGGTTTAATTGTATATTTTGCATTTCAAGTAACTTATGTGGCAAATTTTCTTAAAAAGATAAATTCATAGGCAAAAGTGTAACATTCTGGAATTGTGCTACACCCTTGGAAGATGGACTACGCCCTTATACGCTATACACCCGTTGCCCTTTTGTGCATCACGCCCGTATAAAGTAACCGACTGCTCTACGACCGTTGCACTCTGGATTTTACGTCCGTAGGACATAACGACATTCATACGCCCGTAGAGCAGAAAGGGCAATGCCCGTAGTAATGCCGGAATCACTGTTTTATTTGTAAAATGACGATTTTACCCTTGATTTCGGTTACCTATAAATATTAGGATTTTTAGCATTAGTCGATTGGCTTGATTATCACATTGTTTAGATATTGAATATCATATTGGGTTTACTTGAATTTCATATATTTTGGTATAGATTTTAGGGAATTTTCTATCAATTTGTTGTTCTACTTTCACAAAGAGGATTACCTAGATTGTTGTAGTGATAATTGTCTCTAGTTAGGTTGTGTAATTTCTCCTCGCTCTATAAGGAAGAGTTGTGCAATCAATTCAAGAGGTGTTTTGATCTACTTCAATCCTTCAAGCTTCAAAGTTGTAAGAAGAGGATTCAAGAGAGGAGTTGAAGTGAAGAGATCTTTCCGATATCAATTGACAACTGGTTTTGGATTTGTTTTCTTACCTTCTTCTATTACTTTTCATGATATTTCTTGTAATCTAGTTTACCAACCCAATAGGAACTCTCTTCTTCTATTTTCTTTAGGGTAGAAGTGGTTGGTTTCATGTTACATCTTCACTTTGAGATTGATCTATTATGAGTTCGTTGATTGTTATGATTTTATTAGCTTGAATTGAAATTTCAATTATGGCTTTGATTTGAATTCTTATCTTGAGTTGAGGTCTAATTCGATTTTGTAGTTCGGGTTAACACTAATTGTTAGACCGGAACTTGGATATACAATTAGTGCTAAATTAGTTAGTTTGTTTTTCCTTTTGATGGAGCGGACCTTGGATGATTAGTAGGGATCTAATCTTACTAATATATCCGAGTTGTTCTTCATGTATGAATTTCTTGCAACGACACGTATTGAGGAAATTCATCCTTAGACTTGAATTTGGTGAAATTGTGATAGTTGATTTATGATACTTGGTTTCATTGTGAAGTGTATCCTCCACTCTCTCTAATGTCTTTAGTGAGTTCTTCATTAATATTCAATAATATTTCATCCATATTCTTTACTTTGCTTTCTTTTAAGTTGCTTTCTAGGAAATTAGAATTCAATCCTATCATTCTTGATAAAGGTTGGATTAATTACTTCATGATTGATTCATACTTTCAAATCATATTCATAATTGATTTAATTATATTTTTACACTAAATATTAATAGACGTCTTGGGGAAAAAGATTTTATAAATATTAAAATCTGAATACTACCTTTTTTTACTAAACTATTTCGATAGGTTCTCTACCTAGTTGAGTTTATTTTCTAAGTGACAATTCTATTTTAATCTTGAGAATTTCTATTATTTTTAGTACTATTTTATTCAATTATTTATACTATTTTTGTATACAAATATAACTCATCAATGATTAAAATAATAATAATAAATAAATAAATAAAGAACATGGTGTTGTATTTTAATCCCCTCAAAGCTCGCTTTTTGTCTGTCTGTAATGCCAAGTTGTTGACAAAAAATTTCAAGTTTACAACTATTCACCCCTTTTGTAAATAATGTTGGGGTTGTGGTGTCATTCGAAGTCCCACATCGGAAGATTAGGTAAAGACTTGCCTAGTATATAAGGAGTTACATCTACTCCATTAGTATGAGGCCTTTTGGGAAAAGTCTCAAGAACAAACCCATGAGGGCTTAGGCCCAAAGCGGACAATATCATACTAATGTTGAGTTAGGTGAGGAGGCGACCCAACCTGATGGGAATATCGGGCCCAACAAGTGGTATCGGAGCCCAAGGTTAAGTGGGTTGCATGTTCGACGATGGTGGTGTCTTGCGGTGTGTTCCAGGAGGGAGGCCACGGGTGTGTGGTGGTCCGGAAGTGCAAGCGGATTTCGTTGGAGTGGAGGCCCACGGGTTTGTGGTCCTAGGGTTGTGGTGTCAACCCAAGTCTCACATCGGAAGATTAGGCAAAGACTTGCCTAGTATATAAGGAGTTACATCTACTCCATTAGTATGAGGCCTTTTGAGAAAAGTTCAAGAACAAAACCGTGAGGGCTTAGGCCCAAAACGGACAATATTATTACTAATGTTGAGTTGTTGAGTTAGATGAGGAAGCGACCCAACAAATAAATCTGCAATTTCATCTCTTGTTTTAATATGCAACAAATTAATCAATTTCATCTTCTTCTCTTAATATGCAACAAGTTTGCCAAGTTGTTGATCGTTACCTCTATACTCAAGTTTTAAATCATAGACAACTATTCTTTGTGTCATGCTCAATTATGATACATACAATAGTTCATTTTTTAGCACTTGGGGTCTGTTATCATCCTATTTTCATAAAAGCTTGGCAAATGTATGCACGTTTCTTTTAACTTGAGAATTTAGAATCTTTTACTTTACAAGTCAAATATCTACGACCTTATTATTACAAAAAATGTATTGATGAACAAATATATAAATATACTTCCGAGTAGTCTTCTTTTATTCTTAACTTCTTTCTTTTCTTCTCCTTTATTAATAATTTTAAAAATGTTAAAAATTAAAATATAGAGACAAATAAATACAACTTAATAAAAAAAAAATCTCAATTTATAAACATAAATATTATGATATTATGTACTTGTCGAATCAAAGTCATCATGTTTTTTATTTTATATAAAGACCATAGAAATAAACAAAATTTGGAAGGAGAAAAATATCTCAATGGATGAAGATGAAGATGGGAGAATGTAAAAGGATCACACATATATGGTCCATAGATTGCAAATCACAATATTTCTTTTCTCTTTAGTGACCACAATATTGATTAAAGATTTCTTCAAAAAAATGTGATGCAAAATAATTTCCACGTCTATGTACTAAATTTGAATGGTGTCCAAAACACAATGATAATTTTTCCCCATTTTAAGTATCTATATATGTATAACATATGTATAGGGTCAATTGTAACAAGAAATTAATCGCCATTTTCAAACCAAAGAAAAAAAAAATGGAGTTAGGTCTAAACCTTTCTTTATTCTATCTTCTTCAATATTTGGTCTTAGTTATCAGTTTAATTATTATTTGTTTCATGAAATGGCACTTCTTTACTACTACTTCGTCTTCACCCAAGAAAATTCTACGGCCGCCGTCTCCGCCGAGACTTCCAATTATCGGCAACTTTCACCAAGTAATAATGGGCTCCAATTCATCACTTCCACACCGTTCTCTTCAATCCCTCTCCCAAAAGTACGGCCCGTTAATGATGCTAAGTTTCGGGTCCAAACCCGTGCTCGTTGCATCTTCGTCAGAAACAGCCCGAGAAATCTTGAAAGTTCACGATGTCGTGTTTTCGAGCAGACCTAAGGCTAGAACCTTCGAGAAACTGGTGAATGGTGCACTAAACGTGGCATTTGCTCCTTACGGTGAGTATTGGAGGGAACTAAAAAGCATCTGTGTTCTTCATCTTCTTAGTAACAAAAGGGTTCAATCTTTTAATCAACTTAGAGATGAAGAAACGACACGCATGATAGAGAAAATCAGACAGAAAAGTTCGAACTCGACAAAGTTAGTAATTAATTTGAGTGAAATGCTTGTAACGTTAACAAATGATCTAATAATTAGGGTAACAATTGGAAGGAGGCGGTACTCTGCATGTGAAGATAAGAATAGTAATAAGAAGGTTGTAGAAATGATAAAGGGAATTGGTGAAGTGTTAGAGTATGTGAATATAGCTGATTATATTCCATGGATGGAATGGATTAATGATTTGAATGGATTTAATGCAAAAGTTGAAAGTGTTAGTGAAGAAATTGATGAGATTATGGATGATATAATTAGAAAGAAAGAAGATGAGTACAAAGATGGCAGTATTGAAACAAGAGCCACAGATTTTGTGGATATCTTGCTTGATGTTCAGAGAAGAAACCTCACTACATTTCCTTTTGAGCAAGCCACCATTAAAGCTGTTCTCATAGTAAGTTCATCCTCCTTCTTCACTTTTACGATAATTAATTGTTAAATTGACGTATATTTCATAAAGTTGACTAATAGAAAAAAATTAAATTTAATAATATATATATCCTTCACGTATTAATTAATCACTTAATAATTAGGACATGATTGGTGGTGGAACTGACACAACATATACGCTGATGGATTGGGTAATGGTGGAGCTGTTAAGACATCCCAAGATTATGGAGAAATTGCAGACTGAAATCAGACAAGCATTATTAGTCCGAGGAAAAACACAAGTTACCGAGGATGATTTACCAAGAATGCCATATCTAAAAGCGGTGATCAAAGAAGCTTCCAGGCTTCATCCACCAGTTCCATTACTAGTTCCTCACGAGTCAACTCAAGATGTTAAAGTAATGGGATATGACATATCAGCAAGCACACAAGTAAGCATAAATGTTTGGGCAATAGGAAGAGATCCAAAGATTTGGGAGAAACCCCAAGAATTCCGACCGGAGAGATTCTTGAATTCGAACATAGATTTTCGAGGTGTTAATTTTGAGTTGATCCCGTTTGGAGCTGGACGAAGAAGCTGTCCTGGTATTTCCTTTGCTGTAGCCATTTCTGAGCTTGCACTGGCAAGATTGTTGCACAGTTTCAATTTTTCTTTGCCTATAGAGGTAAAACCGGAAGAAATGGACATGACTGAAAACAGTTGGATCACTGGGAGAAGAATGCATCCTCTTCTTGTTCATGTCTCTCCATATTCTTCCTAGCTAGCTAGTATCAAAATTATTAGATGTTGGTAACTTTTTTTTTAAACTCGACTTATTCCCATGATATAGATTTACACGTTGTCACTAATTAAGTTGAATATAAATTTTTTCACTCGATAGGTGAAATAACTACTAGGATCTTATTACAAGAAAAATGTACTTTTATGTGAACAAATAATACTCTACAGTAGTCTTCTATTTTTAAAATATATATATCTAAATGAATTTTTGTGGCAGGATTTTTGAACTCTTAAAGATTGTTGATGTCTATCCAAATTTCAATTAGATTAAGAATTTTAGAATTTATCATTATATGTAATCTTGATTGCTTTACATCATCACATCCAATTGATTTATTGTTGAACAATTAATGTATATATATAAATTGGAAGGAGATAAATATCACAAATGGATAAATATGTGACATAGGTACACAAGTATCATAAGTTATAATATTTCTTCAAATATGTGATTGCTATGAAAGAAATTTATGCGCGTTCTGTTCAATTTCAATGGCGTCCCACTTCCTTTATATAAAAACACAAGTTTGACAATATATATAAAATATATGTATAGTGGTGGTGCATTGTAACAAAATATGGCCAACATTCCAATCATGGAGTTAGGTTTGAATTATCTTTCTTCATTCAGTGTTCTTCAATACTTGGTGTTATTTACCAGTTTAATTTGTTTCATTAAATTATTGTTCGCACCCAAGAAAATTATACGCCGGCCGCCACCATCTCCGCCGAGGCTACCAATCATCGGAAACTTTCATCAATTAACAATGGGAACATCACCCCTTGCACACCGTGCTCTTCAATCCCTTTCACAAAAGTACGGTCCTTTAATGCTGGTAAGTTTCGGATCCAAACCCGTTCTCGTTGCATCTACAGTCGAAGCTGCCCGAGAAATCTCGAAAAATCACGATCTCGTGTTTTCCGGCAGACCTAAGTCTAGAATCATAGAGAAACTACTGCACGGTGCACTAGACGTCGCATTTGCACCGTACGGTGAGTATTGGAGGGAATTAAAAAGCCTTTGTGTTCTTAGGCTTCTTAGTAACAAAAAAGTTCGTTCATTCCATGAAATTAGAGAAGAAGAAACGACACGAATCATCGAGAAAATCAGACAGAAAACCTCGGCATCGTCATCGTCATTGTCGTCGTCGGTAATTAATTTGAGCGAAATGCTTGTAACGGTAATGAATGATATAATTGCTAGAATAATTCTTGGAAGGAGGTATTCATGTGATGATAATAATAATAATGGTAATAATACTAGTACTAATAACAAGATTGTAAGAATTATAAAGGGATTTGCTGAAGTTGCAGGGACTGCAAATATAACTGATTATATTCCATGGTTGGGATGGATAAATAATTTCAATGGACATAATGCAAAAG
This sequence comes from Cynanchum wilfordii, assembly GCA_025388415.1. Lineage (NCBI taxonomy): Eukaryota > Viridiplantae > Streptophyta > Magnoliopsida > Gentianales > Apocynaceae > Cynanchum > Cynanchum wilfordii. The sequence goes on along the minus strand of JAHSUH010000608.1, from coordinate 357,349 downwards.
CAGAAAGAGTGAGTAAAGAGATTGATGAAGTTATGGATGAAATAATTGCAGAGCATAAGATTAAAATGAAGGAAGAAGATGATGACACGTCAGATTTCGTGGATATTTTGCTTGATGTTCAGAGAAAAAACCTCACTACCTTTCCTCTCAAGATTGACACCATTAAAGCTGTCCTCATAGTAAGTTCATCCATCTTCTCCTTCTCATAACATGCATGTCCGTCAACAAACAAAACTTTCTTGCTTGTCATTTTTTGCTATATACATACAAATATATATATATATATATATATATATATATATATATATATATATATATATGATATCAACAATGATTTTTTAACTCATGAATTGGTCTAGTTAATTATGTTTTTATTTTTAATGATCAGGACATGATTGGTGCGGGAACCGACACAACATATACGCTAATGGATTGGTCAATGTCGGAGCTGTTAAGACATCCCAAAATCTTGGAGAAATTACAGACTGAAATTAGACAAGTAATAGCAGACCAAGGAAAAACACAAGTAACCGAGGACGATTTACCTAGAATGACATATCTAAAAGCAGTGATCAAAGAAGTTTTACGTCTTCATCCTCCACTTCCATTACTACTTCCTCACGAGTCAACTCAAGACGATAAAGTAATGGGATACGACGTATCAGCAGGCACGCAAGCACTCATAAATGTTTGGGCAATAGGAAGAGATCCAAATATCTGGGAGGAGCCCGAAGAATTCCGACCAGACAGATTCTTGGATTCCAACATAGATTACCGAGGTCTTCATTTTGAGCTGATTCCGTTTGGAGCTGGTCGAAGAGGTTGTCCTGGTATTTCGTTTTCTGCTGCTGTTTCTGAGCTTGCATTGGCCAGATTGCTGTACAGTTTCAATTTTTCTTTGCCTATAGGGGTAAAACTGGAAGAAATGGACATGACTGAAAATAATGGTATTAATGGAAAAAGAAAGCTTCCATTGCTTGTTAATGTCTCTCCATATTCTTCCTAGCTAGCTATAGCATCAGAAATTACAAAGAAGTTAGTGAAGAAAAATGTACCCTCTTTCCAAAATTATACAATATTTCAAATTATACTGTAGATAATGTCTTACAAATAGACTTTTTAATTCTCGTTGTACTTGTCTAACCCTCGATTTCATTGTAACATTTACAATATATTTTTCATTCTGTCAAACCAAAACTTTAACATATACTTTTTCTCATGATTTGTAATATGTCCATTTCCATATGGAAGCCAAAATTTTGCAAGAATTGAGCTTCTTCATGACTTAGCAACTATGGAAAACAGTTAGTCACAATATGAAAATCTATTATAAATGTTACGCGAGATCATGAATTCAATATTCATTATGTTTTTTATATAAAAATTATGGGTGAGAGCTTTTTAAATTTAAATTAGTCGAGTATTTTTTTATTTTTTTTAAACTGGACATTATTATATATATGACTGATAGAATTACTATTTTTCAGCTTATTTCTATTCTTCTTCCCTTGATTTTTTTTTTTGCCAAAGTGCATGATGTGTCTTATATGAGTCTCAAATTATAAGAGAACATCTTTAAATTAAATTTAATAGCCGGAGTTGGTTAGGTGAAATCTCTGGCTCCAAATTTAAATAACTACAAACTTTAAATAACTACGGTTTGATTCCTAACCTAACTAAGTTAAGAGCCCTCCTTACAATCGTTTATTTTATTTTATTTTATTTATTTATTTATCCTTTTCCTTTTCAAATGGTTTTTTTTTAAAAAGTTTGGGTGGGGATAGATATGCTTTGTCCGAATCCGAGATTCCATTGGACCATATATTGTAGGTATTATCGATTTCAGACAAAAAAAGAAAAGAAAAAAAGATACTGTTACCATATTTTTGTCAATTAGGTCTAGAATTTACATGCCTATTTCACACCAATCATTGTCACAAAATTATGGTCCTATATTAATTACAACTTCATTTTGGTCGCAAGCCTGTGGCTGTAGTCTTTTCTTTTCTTTGTTTTTATCATAACACGAGATGTTATTTATCATTTTAAATTATATTCACATTCGGATAAATTTCTATTTAATTCAGATAAGTTGTTTACAAGAGATAATCCTAATAAGTTCTTTACAAAAGATAAGGTTTTACTCCAAGTATATGTAAGTACGAATTCAATCTCACAATCTTTAGTTAATATAGTTTTTAACCAACTCACATGCGCTTCACGAGTATGTAAATAGCGCTTTAGACGAAATCTTAAATTTAAATATTGTTCAAAAATTTTCAAAACAAGTTATACATATGCTTGTGCGTATATATATATATATATATATATAATATATATATATATATATATATATATATATATATATATATAAAGTAAAGTTTTACTCTAAGTATATATAAGTACAAATTCAATCTCACAATCTTCAGTCAATATACATTTTTATCAATTCACATGCGCCAATACGGGTTGTAGTCTCATCAAAAGACGCAGCTAGCGAGTATGTATATAGCGCTTTAAATGAAATCTTAAATTTGAATATTAATTGAACTAAAAAAAAATTGGGGTAGAAGAAAAGATAATGTTTATACGGTCCTGAGTAAATTATAAATTGCTATAATTAACAACATAGGACCATTGGAAAGAACCTTCATGAATATTCACAAAAATATTTTCCATTTTACTCAAGTAATTTTGTCCAAAACAAAATGAACACGATGCCATTTACGTGAATGTGTGGGTGGCATTCCTTCAATAATAGTTTGCTTTAAAGTGTAGTTAAGTATTATCGGATTATGAAATATAATGACACAAAATCATAATTTAAAAAAAAAAAAAAAAACACATTAATTTTACGTAAAAATTGTAAATGAAAAAAGGGATGTGTAGAGTAGAAAAGAATTGTTTATTGACCTAATTCAACCTTTGATTTATACTATCTCGGCATTAAATGATACTATCATTAAATGTTTAAACTATCTACGATTGCTATTATATTAATATTGACTGTTTATACTATCTATGTTGATACTAATGTCAAAATTTATGTTATTTATGAAAAAATCGTATATTATATACGTGAGAAATGAGTTAATACCTTGTCATCTATATGAATATTTGCTCTATTGAGTGTTTCACTATAATATTTTATAAGGGAGTTTTTAATCAAAACTATATAAAAAAAAAAGAAGCCCTAAAATAGACTTATATATGATTCAGACCTATTTTTTCTCTTAAAATAAGTTTTCTTTTTAAATGGCACAACATTTTTTTTTTCGTCAATCAATAATGAAATTTGAATTACAATTTTTATGATTAAGAATTTATAACTCCGTGTATAGTGAAATATGAAATAACGTAATATTTTATACTAGTGACGTATAAATTTTATATTCTTTAAAAAAAAAAATTTGATATTGATTATGATTGAAAAAGTTAAAAATATTATTTAACATAAATTTTTTGATAATATGATTAGTTTAAAGTTATATTTAATAGAGTTATAGATTTTGACAGATTAGATGTTGTAAAAATATATATATCAATAATTTGTCTTATTACGTGGTCCATTCTAAAAATAGTAAGAAGCTATATATAGATAGAAATAGAAAGAGATATGCATTCGGGCACTGCAATCAGATATACATATAATTCTATTCAAAACTAAAGGTATTCTTATTGCCTAATTTAAAATAATTTATATACGAAATAAAATTTAAAAATATTCTCATTAACTAAGTTAATCTGAAACTGATCATACATAGAAATAAACTTTTAAAATTGACTAAAATATAATATAAGATTATCCGTGTTAAAAACTCGGGATCCGTTAAACCATAGTTATCTTTATCTATACTGTGGTTACCTTATCTTACATGTGTCAATTGATCCACTTATGTGTACAGTTGTCAATGTGGAATCTCATATTACTTTGATAGCTGCCACGTTTTCTCTCCATATTTGTCTTTGTTATCCAACGGTTACTTTATCTGTTGTACTGCTATATAATACCCTTTGTATCTATATTCATATTTTGAGAGGAATGAATATACACTTTACAGAATTACTTTTTCTATTTTCTGCAAATTCTGTTTGGATCTCACACTTAAGAAACTAAATACATATTGATACCTAAATAAGGAAGTCATACTAATCCGACCAACACATATATGTAGATATATATATAGATATATATATTATTTAGAGAGGAGAAAATTAAAATGGGAAAAAGGGATAGAAACATATCAAATTGAACACGGAGTAGCAACAACAAGTAGAGGAAATTTTCTATGGATACTTATACCACTTGATTCCGGAATATAATTATCCATCATACCATTTTCCTCATCAGGTAATGCAAAATCAAATTTGTGCATCAATTTCGCCAGCGCCAACTCATTAACAGCAAGACCAAAGTTCATGCCGGGGCAGATTCTCCGTCCGGCACCAAACGGTAAGAACTCAAAGTTCAAACCTCGGAAATCGACATCCCTACTACTGTCCGAAAATCTCTCGGGTCGAAATTCCTCGGGATTCTCCCACGACATAGGATCTCTGGCAATAGCCCAACCGTTCACGATAACTTGTGTGCCTGCCGGAACATCGTATCCCATTACTTTTACGTCTTGAGTTGACTCTCGGGGTACCAGCAACGGTGCTGGAAAATGTAGCCGGAGGGTTTCTTTAATTACTGCTTTTAGATAATGCATTTTCTCTATGTCGTCTTCAGTTACTTGTTCTTTTCCTTGTGCAACTTCTCTCACTTCTTTCTGTAATTTTTTCATGATTTTTGGGTATCTTAGAAGTTCAGTCATTGTCCATTCTAGGACCGAATACGTTGTATCAGTTCCAGCTGCGAACATGTCCTTGTTGTTGTACATAGCAATTACAAGAAAACGTAACATTAAATAGTTAGGGACGATAATATATATATATATATATATCTATATATATATATATATATCTATATATATATCTATATAGATATATATATATCTTTTTTGGTAAGTAGATATATATATATCTATATATATATATATATATATATATATATATATATATATATATATATATATATATATATATATATATCTATATAGATATATATCTATATATATATATTGTAGCTTAAAAATGGAAAGCATGCAGCTTTTTCTCCAAACATATTTAAGAAATTCATGAACAAAATTAAATGGTCCGAAATATGTTGAAATCTGGCATGACATTTATCATCACTACTTTTTCGAGAAAGTTTTCAAAATCAAGATCATAATCATAAATCTAGCATATATATATATGAATATATCTACATAAAAAGACAAAGAATCACTTCACAATGTTGCAAATAACTATTACAACCTGATCGGCACCCAAAGCCCCCTCCCCCATGTATCAAAAAAAAAACTATTACAACCTGACACAAAAAATATCAGTAAAAAAATTTGAACAAATTAGTAAAAAAAATATGAAAATTGAACTTTCTCTGTTAATTAAAAAGACTACTACACAATTTTACTGATAATTACTTCTACATCTTTTACATGTCACACACAAAACATCACAATGTAAGAAAATATGAAGATTGAAATGTGTCTTTTAGTTAATAAGATTAACTTTATTTTCGTCAATAAAAAATAATTAATAAGTATTAGTTGAAAATATTAATTTATCTAATATGATATATAAGGAAAACGAACATACTATATATGTAATATGTATATATATATGTGCACCATATATATAATTAATATAGTATGCATGATGTACCAATATGAGTGCTTTGATAGTATCACGTTCAACAGTAAATCCTCCAGAAGATGGGTCGTCACTCTTCATCTGCATATCCAATAAAACATCAACAAAATCAGGATTTACAACTTCCTCCATTCTTCTGTTTACATGTTCTTCAATTGCCGTCTCAATCAATTCATCAAGCCCTTTATTCACTCTTTCTATTTTTGCATCCAAACCGTTGAATCTATTCACCAACCATCCAATCCAAGGTAGATAATCTCCGACACAAAAAGTTCCCAATAACTCAACAAACTCACTCAGCACCGCCTTAGCTCTCGTCCCACTTTCCTCTTCCTCACCGTATTTCTTCCCCAGCGCAACCCTACATATGACGTTATTGGTTAGGGTTACAAATACATCACTCAGGTTTATATTTAAACGTGATTGTTTTTCCCGAATCTTTTCGATCATTTCCGAGGTTTCTTCTTCTCTGATATGTCGAAAAGAACGGACCATTTTGTTGTTAAGAAGGTGAATAACGCATACGCTTCTTGCGTGTCTCCAGTATTCACCGTAGGGTGAAAACGCTACGTCTTTACCGTTGTAAAGAAGTTTGGAAGGGATGGTTAATTTAGGTCTGCTGGAGAAGATTAAGTCGTGGGTTTTCAATATCTCTTTTGCTGCTTTTGCAGATGAGACGATGAGTACTGGCTTTGCGCCGAAATGGAGTAGCATTAGATCTCGACCGTGTTTTTGGGATAGTGATTGGAGGGAACGGTGTGGATGTGATGATGATAAGAATAGTTGGTGGAGGTTTCCAATGATTGGGAGCTTTAATGGAGATGGTGGAAGCTTCTTTTTCTTTAGGTGCAGTGATGATGATGAAGAAGAAGAAGAAGTATACAACCATTTTACTAGAAAAATGACGAACAAAAGTAATGGAAAAATGATTGAGAAAATTGATGAATACATTTTGTTGGAAATAGTTTTTGAAGAAGAGAGAGAGAATATGTATATATAACACAATGTTTTTTTTTTTTTATAATCTTTCTAGGGCTTGTTTTGAAATTGTTATCTCTTCTACATGGATATATATATATATTAGGTCATGGAGAGACATGAGTCACATATTTGAGAAGACGTGACGTGTAATTAATAAATTGAGGAAATGGGAAAATGGTGCCCTAAAATTTATGGTCAATTGACATGTCCAACAAGTTGTTCTTGATAATTATAGTAATGTCTATTTATTCCGTATACATTTTCATTTTCTATTCCTAGAAATTCATTATAGACAATATTTTGTGATGATAGCGGATACATATATTAAGGAAAAGGCAAGTCTTCTTACTCTCACTTGCAATTATTTGATTCTTATTTATAAGAATATCTCATTTTACTTTTATGTGATTCTCATAATTAATTTCATACAAATAACTAAACTATTTTATCAAATGCAATTATAATTAAAATTAAGACAAAGTTTGGCTAACCTTATATATCCTACTTTGTTGAAGATCATCACATATTCGAAATCACACTACTGTCACTAATATATATATATATATATATATATATATATATATATGAGAGGGACCGAAGTTCCAAAAAGTCCACATAGGACAGGAGATCAAAGTTGGAGGCCATGAAGAGCCAACTGGGCCCCAGATAGGTCTTCCCAGAGCCTGATTGGCGACTACAAGTACCACACGAAGGCCATGACTTCTAACAAAGAGAGAAACCCTCAATACTTAGCATTAAATGTCCCCGATCCGACAGACACTGTTTAGAGCCACCAATTCGGACTATTAGAAAAGCTACCCAATTTTGGTGTCACTTCTCCGTTGGATCACTCTCTCCATATATACAGTAATTCACATTCACGTACAACGGAATGAAAGCTAGATATCACTGAACATTTCAAGTGTCTTGTTACCTTTCTTTTGTTGCTCTCAAAGAGAATCGTTTGGAATATCTTTATTCCCCCAAATCCCTGAGGGTATTCTCGACTCAGTCACTAATTTAATCATCGGAGAGCCAACACTGGGAACACACCCCCGGCGCTTTGGCCTTCCTTACAGGACACTTAGCAAGGAGTAAAGTCCACCATCACACGTGGCAAGATCGAAGAATCTAATCCCGATATTAAATTGCATTTATATTATCCGACTTTCTTTTAAAAAATATTTTACTATATTCTTACATAATTCTCACAATAAATTTCACATAAATAGCATACCAACTTTCTCAACTCAATTATAACGAAAATTAAGGAAAAATTTATCCCAACTTATCCTATGAAAATTTCAATTTTCTTTTCTTTTCCAATGGTATTGACAGAGGAATTAGTACTTTTTTTTTTCTTTTTTTTTTTTTTTTTTTTTTTTGATAAGTCAGAGGAAGTAGTACTTTTAATAAGGTGTAGATAATATGTAATCAACATTTACAATTTGTGGTCTGAATTGAGGGGTAGAGACGGCAAAGCACTGCAGTTTAAATGACAATATTTACAAATTATCTAGCTGTACAACCAATGTTAGAACAACACCTGTAATCCCTTAGAAAATTTGTCCCACAACACTCCAAAATTGATATATATATATATATATATATATATATATATATATATATATATACATATACATATTCTCTCAAACGTGAGTCAAATCGTGATACATTACGTTTACAAGTGGAGAGAGGTCACGATTTCTCTTGTCAAAATGATTCTTTCATCAATGTAAATATCAATTTCAAAACTAACACATATTGGTATAAGTAGAAACTCGGTTCTCCATGTAATGTCTCAAATTTAAATCTTATTTATGAAAATATATGTATAAAAAGAATTTCCCTTAATAGGGTTAGATGCAACTCGATTTTAATTTCTTTCGGATATGATTTAAATTTATCATTATCTATTATTTATAACTTATTGAATTGTGTTTATTTGTCAAAATATATTTTTTATTTTGATGCAAAATGATTATGTTAGAAATATATCAAAATTATATATATATGAAACAATATATATCTAAATATATTAAATTTGAAAAAAAATTTAAAAATAACAATAATAATAATATTATTGGTGGAGTAAAAAGCCAAAATATATCAAATCAAATTATACATTTGAATTATAAATTACCAATTACGATTTTCTCCATTGTTATGGCTTTTTGTCAAAAAAATGCAAGACAAAGTAAACTCATGAAGTATATTTTAGTAAACTTTAAACTTTATTTTTTAGTATTTACTACACTAATTTTTTTTAGAGTGCTATATTATTATTGAATAATAGATTTTTAATATTATAGTAAATATTAATAATAACAAGATATTTGGTTGAAAAAAAATAAATTATTGGTATAGTAAAGTATATAGTGACAATTCTCTATTGACTTTAATAGTAGAAAGTGAACTTGTTATTGTATGAATAATATTTAAGTACCATTAAAATTTTAACAAATAAATATGATTTTTTTAACGTTAGAAATCACTAGTTTTAATTTTATTGTAAATTGGTAAGAGAATAAATTCAACCCTCTCTCTCATAGTAATTTGTTAATGTTTAAGTATGATATCAGAAATTGAGGGTTGGAATTTGTGCATAGATAATATATAAATAATATATATATATATATATATATATATATAACCCTACTGGATAAAAGAGTGTGGGGAGACATGAACAAGCAGTGGATCCTTCCTTTTCCCATTGATGCCACTTTTTTCAGTCATGTCCATTTCTTCTGGTTTTACCCCTGTAGGCAAAGAAAACTTGAAACTGTGCAGCAATCTTAGCTAGTACAAGTTCAAAAACAGCAACAACAAAGGAAATGCCAGGACAACTTCTCCCAAATCTATGTTCGAATTCAAGAATCTCTCTGGTCGGAATGACGGAATTCTTTTGGTTTCTCCCAAATCTTTAGATCTCTCCTATTGCCCAAGCATTTATGGTTACTTTTGTGCCTGCTGATATGTCATATCCCATTACTTTAACATCTTGAGATTGTTGACGTGAGCAAATCAAGAGAAAAATCTGGTAGCAATATTGACAAATCCTGTAAATATAGTTACTTACTTATTCTTTGTAATCAATTACTTATTTTTAGGCTAATTTTTAGAATCTTGATGTGATTCATTATGTATATATAAGCTGTAAGTAGAGTTAGAATATATATGAAAAAATATTCTTTCCTCTGATTTTCTACATGGTATCAAAGCAAAATCGAACGTAGAATATTTTCTCTTCTCATCTCGTTTGCGAATCAAGACCGAGAGAGATTCCTCCTCTACTATTGTTCCTCAAGAACCTCGAATTATTGTCCAAGATAAAACACCTTTTCCATCTGGAATCATCTTGGATGATACGAATTATCATTATGGTCTTAACTCATGGAGATGCGTATTGGAGCTTGAAATAAATCTGGATTCCTTACAGCTGGAACAACTCCCAAACCAACTGTTGATGACAAGAATGTGGAAATCTTGCTTATTGTCAACAATCGGGTTAAAAGCTGGTATATTGACTCTATGATTCCCTTCTTGATGCAACGGTTCATTCGACTTCAAATAGCCAAGGAAATATGGGAAGCAAGAGCAAAAACATTCTATGATGGCTCCGATGAAACACAAATCTTTGAACTAAACCGACGATCGCTTACTACTCGTCAAAATGGCGATCCCTATCTTTATACTATAATGAACTGATTGGTATATTTCAGGAGATCGACACTCGCGTTCGGACCCAAGAGGACAACGTTGTTGTCATCTTATCACTACGCAAACATATGGCTCGACTTCGAGTTCATATTTTTTTTGCTGGTCTAGATCCTGAATGTAATCAAGCTCGAAGTGAGATCTTAAGAAAAGATCCACCCCTTGATCTTGAGTCCTACTATGCATATGTCCGCAAGGATCATAATCAAAGAAAAACTATGGAAGAGCCAAAAATACAGATCAACAGCATGGTGCACTTGGCCTCCCATACACGCCCGACTAATTCACAACACAAAGGGAGAAAGCCTGGCACTAAAGGAAATTCCTTTGAATGTAGTTATTGTGGTGAAAAAGGACACTCAAAACAACGCTACTACAAAATTATTGGATATCCAGACTGGTGGGATTTCACAAACAAGCCAAGGAAGAAAAATAGCCAAGTTGTTGTCACTACCTACGCGAATGATGATTTGGGTGTATCTACCTCATATCCTGTTGCAGCACACACCATTAAGCCTAATGATTCAGGTCTGTCCAAAACTTTTCTTACTATGAATAATACATGTGCCACTGACCACATGACACATGATTCGACCTCTCTTTCATCCATTCGATCTTCTCATCAACCTCACATTCTCACTGCTAATGGAGGAGTAGCCCGTGTTACTGGTGAAAGGCCAACATTCATATCAAACTCTCTTGCTCTTGATAACGTGCTTGTTGTTCATTCCCTTTCTTCAAATTTGTTATCCGTTAGTAAAATCACCACTACTCTAAATTGTCTTGTAACCTTTTGGCCTAATAAATGTCTTTTCCAGAATATTGCAACACAACGAATTCTTGGTTGTGTTATTAGACGAAGAGATTTGTACTATCTTGAGGGAATCAAGCGAGCATCAAATACTACCAGAGGGAGTTAAGGAACCACCGATCCGGCTTGGTTGTGGCATCGTCGACTTGGACACTTATATTTTCATACCTTCGCAAATTGAAACCTGATTTGTTTTTTAATACGAATTCTACATTTAATTGTGACATCTTTGAAATGAAAAAGAGCCATCGAACTTCTTATTAACCTAGTTCTAATAAGAGTACTACACCATTTATGATTATTTACTCCGATGTTTGGGTCCTGCACAACTTCCTACTCTTTCAGGTGCTCTTTACTTTGTAACCTTTATTGATGAATGTACTCAAATGATTTGGGTCTCTCTTCCGAAACACAAGGGAGATGTTAGTTCAGTCTTTCAGGAATTTTATAAGATGGTGGCCTCGCAGTATCAATGCCACATTCAAGTTCTTCAGTCAAATAATGGAGGAGAGTATATAAACTCTCATCCGACTAAGTTTTGCCAAACCCACGGGATTCGACACCAAACTTCGTGTACTAACACACCACAACAGAATGGTTTGGCAGAGCTAAAGAATCATCAACTCCTTGAAGTTGTTCGTGCTTCACTGTTTGATATGAAGGTACCACGCGAATACTGGGGTGAAGCCATCCGATCAACTGCTTACCTTATCAATCGTACTCCTTCACGAGTGATTGGATTTATAACACCATATCAATTCCTCCATGAACGTTTCAGCCCCACCTAGTTCTCACCTTGAACCTCGTGTGTTCGGCTACACACCTTATGTCCATCAGGTTGCTAGTAAGTTAGATCCTCGTGCGGTCCAATGCATATTCATTGGATATGCTGACTTCAAATTAGGGTATCATTGCTATGATCCGCATACACACAAATTGTACATTACTTGCTATGTTACCTTCCATGAAGATCTTCATTTCTTTAGGAATCTTGAATGTCCTCTTCGGGGGGAGAAATGTGAATTAAGTGTTGATGACACTCATGATATCTCTCATTTTTTGCTTACTAAACTAGTGACTAAATTTTCAGCTGTTGTTGATACTCAAGAAAATCAAGATAATACATGTTCTCCTCTCTCACCTACAGCCATAGAACCTTTGGATGTATCTCCTCGGGTAATCTCCTTACCTTCATCTCCTGAAATACATGACTCAAACTCTCTCAAAAGTGAACCAAGATATCCAATTCGGACAAATTGAGGGGTTCCAAAAAATCAATATGACCCAGATCTTAGAGCTAAGGCCAAATATCCTATTAATCATTATGTCGCTTCTCATCGTTTGTTAAAGTCTCATGCACTTGTTATAAATCAATTATCTCTAGTATCTATTACTAGTAATGTGCATGAAGCACTGATTGATTCAAAATGGAAGAAAGCTATGAATGATGAAATGGAAGCTTTGCAGAAAAATCATACATGGGAACTTGTAAGGTTGCTTGGAGGAAAGAAAACTATAGGGTGCAGATTGATTTTTACTGTCAAACTAAACCCTAATGGAGCTATAGATCGCTACAAGGTAAGACTCATTGCTAAGGGATATACATAGAAGTATGGGATTGATTATGAGGATACATTCGCTCCTGTGGCAAAGATAAACACCATATGAATACCTATCTCCGTAGCAGCAAATCAAAATTGGCCATTGCGTCAATTTGATGTGAATAATGCCTTTCTCAATGGTTCTTTGGAAGAAGAAGTCTACATGGATCCTCCCCCAGGTATAAAATGTGGAGATAAGGTATATAAGTTAAAAAGAGCCTTGTATGGATTGAAGCAGTCACCTAGAGCATGGTTTGGGAGGCTCTCAAGTTTCATGAAGAAAATTGGGTACAAACAACGTGGCGTAGTTCATACACTCTTCATCAAACATGTTTTTAAAGATGTGACAGCTCTTATTGTGTATGTAGATAATATAGTTATCACAGGGAATAACTCAAGTGAGATTACTACTCTCCAAAGGCACCTTGCAACTGAGTTTGAACTTAATGATCTTGGAAACTTAAAATATTTCTTAGGCATTGAAGTTTCAAGATCAAGCAAAGGAATCTCCCTTTGCCAACGAAAGTATGTGCTGAATTTACTTGTGGAAACTGGTATGCTTGATTGCAAGCCTACTGCAACTCCCATTGAGATGAATCATAAGTTAGCTATCTTGTAAGATCAAACTCCAGCCAATAAGGAGAGATATCAAAGGTTAGTTGGGATATTAATATACTTGTCTCACACACGTCCCGACATTGCATTTGTTGTAAGTGTCGTTAGCTAATTCATGCATGCACCGAGTGAGGATCATATGGAGGCTGTCTATTGCATACTTCGTTATCTAAAGTCCTCTCTAGGAAAAGGAGTGCTTTTTAGAAACAATGGAAATCTTGAAGTCAAGAGATACACAGACGCAGATTGGGCTGGAAATCAAACTAATCGAAAGTCTACATCTGGATATTTCACATTTGTTGGAGGCAACTTGGTAACATGGTGGAGTAAGAAGCAAAAAGTCGTGGCAAGATCAAGTGTAGAGGCAGAATTTCGCGGAATGGCACAAGGTATTTGTCAGTTACTATGGATAAAATATGTTTTATGTGACCTTGGCGTATATCCATCACAATCTATGATGTTGTTATGTGATAACAAGGCAACCATAAAAATTGCAAATAACCCTGTCCAACATGACAGAACCAAACATGTAGAATTGGAAAGACATTTCATCAAAGATCATCTTGAGAAGGGAACGATCAAGCTACCGTTTGTTACATCCAAAGATCAACTAGCAGATGTTCTAACTAAAGATGTATCCGTGAAGGAATTTCAATGCTCACTTGACAAGTTGGGAATGTTTGACATATACTCCCCAACTTGAGGGGCAGTATTGACGTGAGCAAATCAAGAGAAAAATCTGGTAGCAATATTTACAGATCTTGTAAATATAGTTACTTACTTATTTTTTGTATTCAATTACTTATTTTTAGGCTAATTTATAGGATCTTGATGTGATTCATTTTGTATATATAAGTTGTAAGTAGAGTTAGAATATATATGAAAAAATATTCTTTCCTCCGATTTTCTACAGAGATGACTCGTGAAGAAGCATTAATGGAACCGGTGGATGAAGCCGTGAAGTTTCTTTGATTGCTGCTTTTAGATATGGCATTTTTGACATTTCGACAAAAATAGCTCACTGTAAAATTGCTTGAAAGCCTCCCCAATCATCTCAAACTCTACCATTAGGTCTATGCCCGCTCTTGCATCACTCCATTTAAAAGGGCATCCATGAAAGTCAACATCAATTAGCCCAAACTCCGCAATAAGTCCATTCAAACCACCAGAAGAAGAGGACGCTACTGGTTTACCACCGGATCTATCTACTTGGGAGATGACCGTATTAAAGTCACCTATGAGAAGCCAAGGTCCATAAAAAACAGCAGCTATATTAGCCAATGCCTTCTAGAAAAACTTCCTCAAAGATGTGATTGGAGGACCATAAACACCTGTGAGTTGCCATGGTGTATTAGCAGGTATAGAAAAAACAAGAGCATTAATGAAATTTGGATTAGCCACTAGAATCCGAACGTCGAAAGTGTCCTTCCAGAGGAGGGCAGTCCCTCCAGCACTACCATTAGCTGGAACAAATTCAAACTTAGAGAAGATGAGAGATTTTGCAATATGAGAGAAGCGAGAGAGGGAAGATTGTTTGATTTCGGAAAGATAGAGAAGAGAGGATTTGTGCGCTGAGTTTATAGCTTTCACGCTCTCTCTGTCTTGGGTTGGGGAAGCCATCGGCAATTCCAAGAAATGAGACTCATTTGGGGGTGGGGGGTATGTTAAAGCCCGCCTACTTGCCCAAAAGAGCTAGGGAAAACCATAGATGATTTATGGAGTAAAGTATCAAGGGAGCAAACTGAATTTCCACCAACTGGATTACCACGAAGACGGGCCATCCTCTTGACATGGATGAATCTTCGCCTTCTAGGAGGAGATGAGAGAGGAAGAGGAACATGAGACCTCTCTTGGGAAGAGGTCCCATTTGCTATCTTGTCGAAGATGTTCTCCTTTCCTGTCAATTTCGACCTATTAGAGCTGCCCACCGACTTTGCTTGCATCCAAGGGCCAAACCGAGATATAGAATGGAACTCGGGGGTCCCTGCGTGTTGGGGAGATGGGTACACTCTTTCAATGTGGTCTTTTTTTCCACAAGTATAGCAGAAATCTGCAAGACGTTCATATTTGTATGCAATCTAGAGTTTGGGGTCGTGTTCACGGGTCATGTGGCATCCACTCCTTAGTGCTTTCTGTGTGTTGATCAATTCCTATGGTCGTCGTAAGAAAACCCTTAGTTGACTAGGCGAGAAATCGGTGTCGGCTTTGCAAAACTCCCCAATATGGTTTCCAATCTTGATGGCATTCTCCTTATTCATTAAGTTGGGAGGGAGGTTGTGGATTTGGACCCGAAAAGCACATTTGTTGAAATCAATCTCGTTTATGGGTATATTAGGTGGCCATGGTTTTAGGTTACACACTGCTCCTTTAACCGTCCACAGACCTAACTCCTTGATTCTACCCATATCATTCTGGGGCAGAAAAGTACATGCGACTAAGTTTTGACCAAGTGAATTGAGGACAATGTTTTTCCCCAGATTCCATGAAGATGTCAAAGTAGATATTATTTCCCTCGCATTAATGGATTTTTGTGTTAGTAAATGTCCCACTAGGGTTAGGTTGGTTGAGAGTTTAGATATTGGATCATTAATGGAGAGATCCAGCATATCCGGCAATGAAGGCGGTTGGATGTGGTGATCTGCCATAGCATGAAGGTTGAAAAATCTATGACGAAAGAAACAAGAGGAAAGGGTGGTATTAGAGTAGGAGGAAACAACAACAGAGTGCCGGAAATGTCTAGGATAGTCCTAGAAAATGGAGACTCCGCTTGACAGAACAGAGAGGATTCTACTCTCTAGAGAGAGAAAACTTGCAACTATTTGCAATAAGATACACACACACACACACACACATATATTTTTTTATATTTTTTTTTGTAGGAAACTTTTATTGAAACTCCAAAAAAAAACAAAAAAAAACAAAAAAAAACAAAACAACTTTGTAAGAAATTAACAAATTAAACTGTATAATTCTAACTTAATTCATTATAATTCTATTCAAGACTAAAGGGATCTTATTATATATACCTTTGGTACCGGATATGCTTCTCAAAAACTAATCCGAGACATCATACATAGAAATAAAAACTTTCAAAACTTACAGTACAAGATTATTCTTAACGTGTTAAGAATTTAGTATCTCACACTTAACAAACTAGATACAGATTGATATCTAAATAAGGGAGTCACAGTAATCGGATTAACACCATCTTATCTTATTCTTATGTATATTTATATTATTTAGAGGGGAGAAAATTAAAATGGGAAAAAGAAACATATCAAATAGAACATGGAGTAGTCCGAACAAGTAGAGGAAATTTTCTATGGATAGTTATACCACTTGATTCCGGAATATGATTATCCATCATACCCTTTTCCTCATCCGGTAATGCAAAATTGAATTTGTACATCAACTTCGCCAACGCCAACTCAATAACAGAAAGACCAAAGTTCATGCCGGGGCAGATTCTCCGACCGGCACCAAACGGTAAGAACTCAAAGTTCAAACCTCGAAAATCGACATCCCTACTACTGTCCGAAAATCTCTCGGGTCGAAATTCCTCGGAATTTTCCCACAACATCGGATCTCTGGCAATTGCCCAACCGTTCACGATAACTTGTGTTCCTGCCTGAACATCGTATCCCATTACTTTTACGTCTTGAGTTGACTCCCGGGGTATCAAAGCAACGGGGCCGGAAAATGTAGTCCGAGGGTTTCTTTTATTACTGCTTTCGGATAATGCATTTTGTCTATGTCGTCTTCCGTTACTTGTTCTTTCCCTTGAGAAACTTCTCTAACTTCTTTTTGTAATTTTTTTATGATTTTTGGGTGTCTTAGAAGTTCAGTCATTGTCCATTCTAGGACCGAATACGTTGTATCGGTTCCAGCTGCGAACATGTCCTTGTTGTACATAGCAATTACAAGAAAACGTATCATTAATTAGTTAGGGACAATATAATATATATATATATATATATATATCACTATAAGAAAAACTGGCATTTGCGACCAATTTTTGCGACGGCCTCCAATCCATCGCAAATAGCGACCGAATTTGCGACGGCCACAAATTCGTCTCAAATTTGCGACCGAATTTGCGACGGCCAAAAATCCATCGCAATTTGCGACGAAATTTTGCGACGGCCAAAACTCCGTCGCAAATTGCGACGGAATTTTGCGACGACCAAAAATTCATCACAAATTGCGACAGAATTTTGCTACGGCCAAAACTCCGTCGCAATTTGCGACGGAATTTTGCTACGGCCAAAAATCCGTCGCAATTTGTGAGGGAAATTTGCGACGGCCAAAAATGGAAAGCATGCTTAAGCATCCGGTATCCGAACCCACACGGGCCGACTAATTCGGATTTGGCCCAACTTTTACTCGAGGATGAGGGTGTGGCCCAGTGCTTTTTTAACGTGGTGCTAACCACCTCGGGGGGATTCGAACCCTCGACCATCCGCCCCGAGGAGAAGCTTTAGGAGTCCACTTACCAACTCCCCCATGCAACTTTTTCTCCAAACATATTTAAGAAATCCATGAACAAACTTAAATGGTCCGAAATATGTTGGAATCGACATGATATTTATCATCACTACTTTTTCGAGAAAGTTTTCAAAATCAAGATCATAATCATTTTTTTTTTTTTTATGAAAATCAAGATCATAATCATAAATCTAGCATATATATATATATATATATATATATATGAATGTATATACATAAAAAGTCAAAGCATCACTTCACAATTTTACAAAAAACTATTACAACTTGTCACACAAAAAATATCAGTAAAAAAATATTGTACAAATTAGTAAAAAGATATGAAAATTGAACTTTCTCTGTTAATTTAAAAGACCACTTTACAATTTTATTTGATAATAATTTCTTACATTTTTTACATATCGCATACAAAACATTACATCGGTAAGAAAATACAAAAATTGAAGTGTGTCTTTTAGTTGATAAGATTAACTGCTTTTTTTTTTTTTTTTTTGATAATCGGATTAACTTTACTTTCGTCAATAAAAAATAATTAATAAAGTATTAGTTAAAGAAAAACAAACCAACGACACAAATACTATATATGTATATATGTATGTTCAGTATAATTAATATAGTATGCATGATTTACCAGTATGAGTGCTTTGATAGTATCACGTTCAACAGTAAATCCTACAGAAGATGAGTCGTCATTCTTCATCTGCATATCCAATAAAACATCAACAAAATCAGGATTTACAACTTCCTCCATTCTTCTGTTTACATGTTCTTCAATTCCGGTCTCAATCAATTCATCAAGCCCTTTATTTACTCTTTCTATTTTTGCATTCCAACCGTTGAATCTATTCTCCAACCATCCAATCCAAGGTAGATAATCTCCGACACAAAATGTTCCCAATAACTCAAAAAACTCACTTAACACCGCCTTAGCTCTCCTCCCACTTTCCTCTTCCTCACCGTATTTCTTCCCCAACGCAGCCCTACATATGACGTCATTCATTAGGGCTACAAATACATCACTCAGGTTTATATTTAAACGTGATTGCTTTTCCCGAATATTTTCGATCATTTCCGAGGTTTCTTCTTCTCTGACGTGTCGAAAAGAAAGGACCATTTTGTTGTTAAGAAGGTGAATAACGCATATGCTTCTTGCGTGTCTCCAGTGTTCACCGTAGGGTGAAAACCCTACGTCTTTACCGTTGTAAAGAAGTTTGGAAGGAATGGTTAATTTAGGTCTGCTGGAGAAGATTAAGTCGTGGGTTTTCATTATTTCTTTTGCTGCTTTTGCAGATGAGACGATGAGTACCGGCTTTGTGCTGAAATGGAGTAGCATTAGATCTCGACCGTGTTTTTGGGATAGTGATTGGAGGGAACGGTGTGGATGTGATGATGATAAGGATAGTTGGTGGAGGTTTCCTATGATTGGGAGCTTTAATGGAGATGGTGGAAGCTTCTTTTTCTTTGGGTGTGATGATGATGATGAAGAAGAAGAAGTATATTGTTGAATAAATAGAGTACACAGCTCTAAATTTTCTTAAGAAGAAAATAAAACACACTCTAAAGAGAACTCACAAAACACTAAGGAGCAAAGCTTTTCTTATTTAGCAAATAACTTTGTTTTTCATTTTGATGATATACAAAGCTTAAGTACTTAAGCATTTATAGGAAACTAAATGAGATCTACACCACACAAAAAACATTAGGTATACCAACCTCACCTACCAAGCTCATCTACCAATCTCACCTACCAAGCTCACCTAATTTTGCAATTGTAAGCAATTACATCATCAAACTAACCTTGGGCTTGGACAATATTATTTAGTTTTAGATTGGGGTTAGGATTACTTATTATGGGCTGACATTGATTCTCAACACTCCCCCTCAATGTCGGCTCTCATTCTTTGCTGTGTGCCGGGTGACAACAAAACATTTCGAATTTTCCTATACTCAAACTTTTTGTGAATAGGTCTGCAACTTGATCATCGGTCTTGATCTGTCTCATCTCAATTTCTTCTTGCAAAACCTTTTCTCCGATAAAATGATAGTGCACTTCAACATGCTTAGTTCTAGCATGAAAGATTGGATTCTCTGCCAAACGAATTGCTGATTGATTGTCACAATATAACGGAACAACATAATCTACTGGTTGATGTAGATTATTCATAAGCTGTATCAACCATGTACTCTCTTGAGCTACCATTGCTGTTGCTCGATACTCAGCTTCTGTGGTTGATAAAGATACTGTCGGTTGTCTTTTGCTACACCAAGAAATTGTTCCGGAACCAAGCTTAAACACATACCCAGTTGTTGATCTCCTAGTATCATGATCTCCTGCATAGTCGGCATCACAGTAACCAACTAGCTTGCAATTTTCACCTTTCTTGTACAGAAGACCATATTCAATTGTACTCTTCACATATCTTAGTATACGCCGAAGCCTTCCAAATGAGGCTTCTTTGGATTTTGCATGTACCGACTCATCACACCAACTGCATAAGAAATGTCAGGTCGAGTCAAAGTTAAGTATATCGGACTACCTACCAATTGTCGATACATCGTCGCATCTTCCAAATCTTTTCCTTCATGTGCATACATTTTGGCATTTGGCTCCATCGGCGTCGAAATCAGCTTGCATTCGAGCATTTTGAACCTCTTCAACAAATCTTTGGCATATTTTTGTTGACAGAGAAAAATTTCTTCTTGTGTTCGATCAACCTCTAGACCAAGGAAGTGCTTGAGCTGACCAAGTTCCTTCATCCGGAAACGGACTGATAAATTCTCCTTTGTCTGAAGAATTTCCGCCTCATCATCACCTGTTATGATTAAGTCATCCACATACACTAGCACGATAGCTAGCTTTCCTTCATTGGCCTTGACAAACAAGCTGGAATCTGCAGATGTTATTGAATAGCCACTTTGTGTTAGAAATTCAGCAATCTTACCATACCAAGCCCCGGGTGCTTGTTTCAATCCGTTGAGTGCTTTTCGCAGCTTACACACATATTCGGGATGATCTTGGCTCTGAAAACCCATTGGTTGGATCATGTAGATCTCTCGATCCAGTTCACCATGAAGAAAAGCATTCTTCACATCCATCTGCCACAAATTCCAGTCTTTGTTGGCCGCAAGTGCAAGTAGGACTCGTACGGTTGTAAGTTTCGCCTTCGGACTGACTAAACGTTTCATCATAGTCTAGTCCGTCTTGTTGAGAAAAACCACGAGCTACCAACCGTGCCTTGTACCTTTCGATTGATCCATCTGGACGACGCTTTATCATGTAAACCCACTTGCAGGATATGGGTTTCACATCTCTTGCCTTTGGCACGAGATCCCAAGTCCGATTTTGCTTAAGTGCATCGATCTCTTCTTTCATAGCTGTCATCCATTCGGAACTATGCGATGCTTCTTCGAACGTCTTAGGCTCTGTTGCTTCTTCACTTATGGCTGCATTGGCGTATTTAGGATTTGGCTTTCGTGTTCTTGTTGACCTTCGGAGTTGAGATTGTGGAGTTGATTCTTCCATTTCACCTGGGCCCACTTTCTTCGTTTGGTTGTTGATACACGCCGGGTTGCCAAGGATTTTGAGATACTCTTTGCTCGACATCATTGCTGTTTGGATCTTCCGATTCATCTAAACTTGGTTGGAGTTGAACAATATGTTTCTCTATCTTTTGTTGTAGCTTTTCTTCAAATTCTCTAGAGTCTGGTAGCACCTCCTTCTCTAAGGACCACCAAGAAGATGCTTCATCAAATACCACATTTCGTGAAGTGTAGCACCTTCCACTCATCGGATCACAACATTTCCACCCCTTTCTTTAGCTGTCGTATCCCACAAAGATACATCTAACAACTTTCTTGTCAAACTTGCTTCGTAAATGATCGGGAACAAATACATAACATACACAGCCAAATACTCGAAAGTAGCTAACTGTAGGTTTCATGTTCCATAATTTCTCAAAGGGTGAAACAAATTCTAACCCGGGTTGAGGAAGTCTATTGATCACAAGGGTTGCAGTCCTCATTGCTTCAGCCCAAAACCTTCCCGGTACGTTCTTTGCATGTAGCATACTTCGACAAATTTCTGCAAGATGTCGGTTCTTTCTCTCAGCTACACCATTTTGTTGCGGTGTGTTGGCACAAGTGTATTGATGGCGTATTCGGCATTCCCTTAGTATTGAGAGAACTCACTTGAGCTATATTCTCCCCCGTTGTCTGTGCGCAAGCAACAAATCTTCTTTTCCACTTCTCCTTCAACTAACTCTTTGAACTCTTTAAACTTTGAGAATGTGTCGATTTTTCTTTCATAAAGAAAACCCATACATACCTTGAGAAGTCATCAATGAATGTTACCATGTACTGCATACCGCCAATTGATCGTTGCTTAATAGGCCCAAACACGTCAGAGTGAATTAACTCTAATGGTTCCTTTGCCTTAAACTCCGATGCCTCGTATGGCAATTGGTGTGCTTTACCATACTGGCATCCTGCACGGACCGTGTCTGTTCGCACTTCAAGTTGAGGAAGCCCCTTAAGCATTGACTTTTTCGCCATCACACTTAGCTTTGAATAGCTAACGTGACCTAACCGCATGTGCCATAAATCTGCTGTCTCATTTTTCCTTGTCTTGTCAACATATTATAGACTCTGCTGACATCACGTAGATAGACTCCAATCGTCGCCCCTCTATTGTTGGTTTTCCTGAGATTTTGAGATCACGATACACCTTCACATCATGTGGACCAAACAAGACATAGTGGCCCGATGATGTCAATTAAGCCACAGATAGCAAATTTTTCTTCATTCCAATGTGAGCTATCGGTAACCTTGAATTGTCGGTTGTCACCACCACACGATTTCCATTGTACTCTGTCAGGTTTTGCAACTTCATTTTATCACCCGTCATATGATTTGAGCAACCCGAGTCTACGATCCAATCATTCCGATAGTCAATTCATTTTGGTGTTGTTACTCCGAGAGCTAATTCTTCTTCCTCCATAGTTAACAGCACTTCGGCATCCCAACTATCTTCGGAAATCTCTTTAGGATTGGAAGTAGCAGCATTACTTTCAACATGCTTTTTCTTGGCCCAACAATCTTTTGCCATGTGACCTATCTTCCCACAGTTGTAACACTTACCAATGAACTTTCTGCTATTGCCGCGATTCTTCGAAGCTCCCCCTAGACGAGCGCCTCCCTTTCCTTGGTAACTTTGCATCTTGTCACCATCCCTATTAGATCCACTACCAATATGTCGTTTGAAACTGCTTTTGCTTTTGTTGGCGTAGAGAACTTCCTCTTCACCCTTCGGTAATACTCCTCCCATTTGCTTGGCCATAGCTTCTTGACCTGTAAGCAAATTTTCAAACTCAACAAGTGATGGTTGTGTCGGCCATCCCCGGGACAGCAGAGAACGAACCCTCGGTATTCCGATCTCAAACCATGGATAATTATTCTCTTTATCCCGGGCTCGCCAATAGACGCTGTCAAATCTAACTCTGAAATTTCGCGACATATTGATTTCACCTTGTGAAAATATTGGGCAATTGTCATGTCACGTTGTGCCATCGATAGCAGCTCGTTCTCAAGAAGTTGCAATTTTGTATCGTTCTTCTTTGAAAAAAGTGTAACAAAAGTATCCCATGCTTCCTTCGGTGTTTTGGCATCCCGGATGTGCTCCAACATTTCTTCTTCAATTGTGGTTTTTAAAGTAAACATCGCTTTACCTGCTTTAATTTTTCACTTTCGCAAGACGCCATTAGCATCTTCTACTGCCGGTTGTGTAACTTCACCACCACCGACAACCTCCCACAAGTCTTGACCTTGTAGGTAAGACTCCATACATGTTGCCCACATGTTGTAGTTTTGGTTATTGAGCTTCTTGATTCCTCCAACGACTTGAAGATCACCCATCGTGTTGGTAGTACCTCGGTAATACCAATTAAGCTAACTTTGACACAAAGCTTGCAAAGTCACAGACTACTCATGACACTAAGAAACTCTCTTACTAACAATCTCAAGAAATCGTTTCGATGTGGAAGATCACCACAACCGCAACCACGAGCATACTAAGACTTTCAAGAGATTAGACAACCTAACTCACAACCTTGCTTTGATACCAATTGTTGAATAAATAGAGTACACAACTCTAAATTTTCTTAAGAAGAAAATAAAACACACTCTAAAGAGAACTCACAAAACACTAAGGAGCAAAGCTTTTCAAGTGTTACTACAAGTTAAATTTGTTGTAGTGTCTTATTTAGCAAATAGCTTTGTTTTTCATTTTGATGATATACAAAGCTAATGTACTTAAGTATTTATAGGAAACTAAATGAGATATACACCACACAAAAACATTAGATATACCAACCTCACCTACCAAGCTCACCTACCAATCTCACCTACCAAGCTCACCTAATTTTGGAATTGTAAGCAATTACATCATCAAACTAACCTTGGGCTTGGACAATATTATTTAGCTTTAGATTGGGATTCAGATTACTTATTATGGGCTGACATTGATTCTCAACATATACAACCATTTTACTAGAAAAATAACGAACAAAAGTAATGGAAAAATGACTGAGAAAACTGATGAATACATTTTGTTGGAAATAGTTTTTGAAGAAGAGAGAGAGAGAATATATATATAACACAATCTTTTCTTCTTCTTTCTTTTTAAAAAAAATCGTTAGCTTTGTTTTGCAATTATCTCTTTCTACATATATATATATATATATATAGTATTTGGCCATGGAAAGACATGGCTCACATATTTGAGAAGACGTGACATGTAATTAAATTATTAACATCATTAACTGACCGTATCAATTAAACAAGGAATGAAAACAGCGGTGGTGAGGATTATTATTATTATTATTATTAGGGAAGAAGGATACTATTTGGTGAATGTTACCAAAATTGGAAGACTTGGTGGGGATGGTGGTAGGTTTTTTGGGGGAGTGGTGGAGAACCATTTGTGGGAGAAAATGGTAATTACAGACACCAATGGAATAAGAAGAGAGAAAAACAAGAGACTAATTAGACTGAACTCCATGTACGTAGCTATTTAGGTGTAGCAGTTTTATGAAACTGATTCTACTTGAAATATATAATAATATGAAATAGTAAAAAGAAAAAAACAATATAAATACATAGATTTTACTTGAAAATCATAAATGAGAAAAAATCACAGGTAAAGAATAGAAGATTCACAATAGTATTTCACAAGAAACTTTTTCATTAAGACTAAAAATAGAAACTCTAAAACACACTTATGTATGTTGAGTGATCTGGTTCATACCCCCGAGGCTCCGTCCCCACACCTTCAAATTTTCACCTAAAATAAGTTTTTATTAAGTCGCATTACAAATTTTTTTGAGCCAATCAATAAAAAAATTCGGGTTATAATATCTAACATTAAGAATATATAATTGTGTATAATGAAAGATAAAATAATCTAATATTTGTTATATTTGGACAATTATTAATGAGAGGGTTACTTAGCTATGAAATCCATATATAGTATGTTTGTGTCAAGCTTAGCTAAGGAATACTTCAAGACAATACTATAATATAATAATTTCTCTTTTTATTTTATTTTTTTACATTAAAAAATAAAAATATATTTTTTTATTAATATTTATTTTTTCTATTGAAAAAAAGTATAGCAAAAAATATTTTAGTCAAATTTTATACATTTATAAATATATTTTGGTACAAGTAACAATAAATTCGATTCTCTTTTTAGTTATGTAATTCTAACTTCATAATTATAATGATATATATATATATATATATATATATATATATATATGTTATATATAGACTTAACAAAACTGAATAATTCTAACCTCTTTCAAAATAATTCTGTCCATGACTAAAGGGACATTATTATTATTGTTGCTACTGCTGTTGTTGTTACCAATATCCTCGTTAACTAATTCAGAAGACATTTATATATAGCAATAAACTTTTAAAATATTTTCATCGATTAAATTTGCAAAGATCCATTCATACAATAAACTTTTAAAATTGTTGAAATACGATATAAAGTTGTCTCTAACGTAAGTTGAACTCATGACCATATAGTTGATAAACCAGGTGAACATACTTAAATAAGGAACCACGCTAATCAACTACCACTTCATTTATTATCATGTAGATATAAATATATATATGTTTATTATTTAGAGAGGTGCCAAGATAATTAGAGAACATATAAACCAAAAACCTTACTTTCTCTTCTCATTAAACGAATATATATATAGGATAACAAGACAACTACCAATACGTATTACAACTCATACTTTCCTAAAACATAGGATTCTATAAGATATATATACCTAACAAGAAATATTCTCAAGATACACAATATATTAACAAGATACACAATATATTAACAAGATATATATTCCTAACACTCCCCCTCAAGTTGGAGCATGTAAATCACAAATGCCCAACTTGCGTAATAGGAAACCAAACTGCTTATGCCCTAGTGCCTTTGTTAACATATCAGCCAATTGAGAACCTATAGGAACATATGTTGTAGAAATATTTCTTGATAGCAACTCATCACGCACAAAATGACAATCGACCTCTATATGCTTTGTACGTTCATGAAACACAGGATTCTTAGCAATATGAAGCGCCGATTGACTATCACAAAATAACTTCATTGGCCTAGAATGGATGACACCGAGAGAACGCAGTAAAGCCTTAAGCCATTTTAACTCACAAGTAGTAACTGCCATAGCGCGATACTCAGCCTCAGCAGATGAACGAGAAACCGTGGGTTGCTTCTTTGTCTTCCACGAGATTGGTGACTGGCCAAGGAGAACAAAATAACCCGTTAACGAACGTCGAGTTAAGGGACATGCTGCCCAATCACTATCACAAAAGGCATTTAATTGCAAATCACTAGGTTGTAACAAAATGCCTTGACCCGGACTCCCTTTAATGTAGCGTAACACACGAATTGCTGCCTCCCAATGCACTGCTAGGGGAGTACTCAAGAATTGGGCCAATGTGTGCACTGCATAGCTCAATTCGGGCCTTGTGACAGACAAATACACTAAACGACCAATCAACCTTCTATACTGATCGGGATGCGCAAAAGGGTCCCCTTTTGCATAAGCAAGGCGATGATTTTGCTCCATTGGGGTGTCAATAGGTTTACAACCCAACATTCCCGCTTCCTGAAGAACATCTAAGGCATACTTACGTTGAGAAAGAAACAAGCCTTCGTCTCCACGAGCTACCTCAATACCTAAAAAATACTTCAGAACACCGAGATCTTTCATGTGAAAGCATGAATTCAAATATTGCTTAAATCTAGCAATGACATCATGAGATGAACCTGCAATAATCGGATCATCCACATAAACAAGAACATGCAGGCATACATCTCCCTTTTGATAGCAAAACAAGGACTAATCTGCATAAGACTGAGTAAAACATAATGTTTTCAATGCATCGGACAACTTAGCAAACCATTGTCGTGGTGCCCGACGCAAGCCATATAAAGACTTACGTAACCTGCAAACCTTTCCTGGAATAGGACTACTATATCCGGGAGGAAGTTGCATATACACCTCCTCCTCCAAATCTCCATGTAAGAAAGCATTACAAACGTCCATTTGATGGAGCTGCCAATTTTTTGCTACTGCCACAGCAAGAAAAATACGAACAGTTCCCATTTTTGCAACAGGGCCAAAAGTTTCATGATAGTCAATGCCTTCAATCCGACGATTACCGAAAACAACAAGACGTCCCTTAAGACGTTCAACATCACCATTGGACTTGTATTTTGTTTTGTATACCCAACCACTACCAATTGCTCTCTTGTCGGGAGGCAAATCTGCTAGAGTCCACGTACCGTTGCTCTCTAGTGCATCAATTTCTGCCTTCATAGCTTGTCTCCAACCTGGATGTTGAACCGCTTCCTTAAAGGAAGTTGGATCTTTTTGTTTTGTAATGGCTGCCAAAAAATGTTTGTGTCGCACAGAAAATTTATTGTAATCCACAAAACAAGCTATATTAAATGGTTTACCCGAGGAACAAGATGGAGTAGGAGAAGCAGAAGGAGTAAGGGGGTCTATTTGGCGAACAACAGTGTTTGTAACATATCCTTTGAGTCTTGTAGAGGGAAAGCGAGTACGATGACCTCGACCAAGTACTTCATTAGCATCCTCAACACGTATTGCTCCATTACTCCCCCTCAAGGAGGATTCACTACTACTTGGACGGACCACAAGGATTGCGACCCGGCACTACAATCTGGCTCGTGCTACTATCCGTGGCTACTGCCTCGCCAGTGTGTGGTGACGTTGCGCCGGTGCCACCAGATGGCACACGACTAGCTGTTGAAATAGGCATAGAACTACCTGCATCGCCACTCTCCACTTCACCATCAAGTACATGAGTAAAAGCAGCCATATCATCATCATCAATAAAAGAAGGAGTCTGAGCCAAACATTTATCACTATGTGTATCAAGAGGACTAGGAGAAGGTTGTGCAAATGGAAAAATATGTTCAACAAACATCACATCTCGACTGACAAAGTACTCACAGGTATCCAAGTCATAAACACGCCACCCTTTTTTACCAAAAGGGTATCCAACAAACATGAATCTCCTAGAACGAGGTCCAAACTTGTCCTTAACACGAGGACGATGAGCAACATAACACAAACATCCAAATACTTTCAAGGAAGCAAAAGTAGGTGCACTCCCAAACAACACCTCATAAGGAGTTTTTCCATGCAAAATCGAAGTGGAAGTTCGATTTATAAGATGACAAGCCGCTAAAACACATTCTCCCCAAAAACAAATAGGCAAATGAGCTTGAAAACGAAGTGCACGTGCTACATTAAGAATATGTTTATGCTTACGTTCAACTCTACCATTTTGTTGAGGAGTATCGACACAAGAAGTTTGATGCAAAATACCCATTCGAGAATAAAAATCTTTCAAAATAAACTTTGGCTCATTATCACTTCGTAGCTTCTTCACTTGTTTATTAAATTGAGTTTGAATCATAGCACGGAAATTGGGAATTAATTGACTTACTTCATATTTTCCAACCATCAAGTATACCCATGTAGCTCTGGAAAAATCATCAACAATAGTGAGAAAATAATGAGAACCATTACTAGACGCAACATTGTATGGACCCCAAATATCACAATGTATTAAGTCAAACAAATCAGTTGCCTTATTTGTACTTAAAGGAAAAGAGTCACGAGGTTGTTTAGCCATCAAACACACTTGACAATTGTCATCACAAATGTTATTAAAACTATTACGGGCTACTCCAGGTAAAGAATAGACCACTTTCATAGAAGAATGGCCTAAACGACGATGCCATAACAAAGCTATATCTCTCTTGTTGTTTTTTGTTGGGGGCCTACTTGTTTTGGCCGAAATATTGACGTTATTCACCATATTGTTGTGATCCTTTTTTTTCTTGGGGGGGGTGGCTGCAATTATTGGGCCCTCTTAACTCCCGAATGAATACGAGAGCCATTACGTTGGGAATAACGGTCACGTAAATCATCCCATAATACTTTCACATTATCGGGGAACGGTACAGTCCGTCGAATAGAAACATCAAGAGTATTATATATCCACGCAACAAGCATAGAATTAACAATGCCCCATTGCTCAAAATCAGGAGATTGAGCCTCAGGAGGCGTAATACTACCATCAACAAAACCCAATTTATGTTTAGCACGCAAATTATTTGTTAGAGAGCGAACCCATTCATCATAATTTATACCGGTCAACAAAATAGGGCTAATAACAGAACCAGTACCTTCCGAAGGATGAAGATAATATGGAGTGAAATGTTCATACTTTGTTGAAGAGAAAGACTTATCACCTCCCATCATTACAATCAGGAGCACCACACAACAACAACCTGTCTGAATAGGATGAGAAAGAAAGGAAGACAACAAACACAACCAAGACCCAAAAAAAAATATTTGTGTCCTAAGTTTTTGGCTCTGATACCATGCCAAGATAATTAGAGAACATATAAACCAAAAACCTTACTTTCTCTTCTCATTAAACGAATATATATAGGATAACAAGACAACTACCAATACGTATTACAACTCATACTTTCCTAAAACATAGGATTCTATAAGATATATATACCTAACAAGATATATTCTCAAGATACACAATATATTAACAAGATACACAATATATTAACAAGATATATATTCCTAACAAGAGGAGAAAATTAAAATGGGAAAAAAGGATAGAAACATATCAAATTGAACACGGAGTAGCAACAACAAGTAGAGGAAATTTTCTATGGATAGTTAAACCACTTGATTCCGGAATATAACCATCCACCATACCCTTTTCCTCATGAGGTAATGCAAAATCAAATTTGTGCATCAATTTCGCTAGCGCCAACTCATTAACAAAGCAAGACCAAAGTTCATGCCGGGGCAGATTCTCCCGACCGGCACCAAACGGTAAGAACTCAAAGTTCAAACCTCGGAAATCGACATCCCTACTACTGTCCGAAAATCTTTCGGGTCGAAATTCCTCGATATTCTCCCACGACATAGGATCTCTGGCAATAGCCCAACCGTTCCACGATAACTTGTGTTCCTGCCGGAACATCGTATCCCATTACTTTTACGTCTTGAGTTGACTCCGGGTACCAAGGACGGTCTGGAAAATGTAGCCGGAGGGTTTCTTTAATTACTGCTTTTAGATAATGCATTTTCTCTATGTCGTCTTCAGTTACTTGTT
Source organism: Cynanchum wilfordii (assembly GCA_025388415.1). Taxonomy (NCBI): domain Eukaryota; kingdom Viridiplantae; phylum Streptophyta; class Magnoliopsida; order Gentianales; family Apocynaceae; genus Cynanchum; species Cynanchum wilfordii. The sequence goes on along the minus strand of JAHSUH010000608.1, from coordinate 326,599 downwards.
CTTTTCCTTGTGCAACTTCTCTCACTTCTTTCTGTAATTTTTTCATGATTTTTGGGTATATTAGAAGTTCAGTCATTGTCCATTCTAGGACCGAATACGCTGTATCAGTTCCAGCTGCGAACATGTCCTTGTTGTACATAGCAATTACAAGAAAACGTAACATTAAATAGTTAGGGACAATATAATATATATATTGTAGCTTAAAAATGCAAAGCATGCAGCTTTTTCTCCAAACATATTTAAGAAATTCATGAACAAAATTAAATGGTCCGAAATATGTTGAAATCGACATGACATTTATCATCACTACTTTTTCGAGAAAGTTTTCAAAATCGATCAAGATCAAAATCATAAATCTAGCATATATATTTGAATATATATACATAAAAAGACAGAGAATCACTTCACAATGTTGCAAATAACTATTACAACCTGACACAAAAAATATCAGTAAAAAAATTTGAACAAATTAGTAAAAAAAATATGAAAATTGAACTTTCTCTGTTAATTAAAAAGACTACTACACAATTTTACTGATAATTACTTCTACATCTTTTACATGTCACACACAAAACATCACAATGTAAGAAAATACGAGTGTCTTTTAGTTAATAAGATTAGCTTTACTTTCGTCAATAAAAAATAATTAATAAGTATTAGTTGAAAATATTAATTTATCTAATATGATATATAAGAAAAACGAACATACTATATATGTGATATGTATATATATATGTGCACCATATATATAATTAATATAGTATGCATGATTTACCAATATGAGTGCTTTGATAGTATCACGTTCAACAGTAAATCCTCCAGAAGATGGGTCGTCATTCTTCATCTGCATATCCAATAAAACATCAACAAAATCAGGATTTACAACATCCTCCATTCTTCTGTTTACATGTTCTTCAATTGCCGTCTCAATCAATTCATCAAGCCTTTTATTCACTCTTTCTATTTTTGCATCCAAACCGTTGAATCTATTCACCAACCATCCAATCCAAGGTAGATAATCTCCGACACAAAAAATTCCCAATAACTCAACAAACTCACTCAGCACCGCCTTAGCTCTCCTCCCACTTTCCTCTTCCTCACCGTATTTCTTCCCCAGCGCAACCCTACATATGACGTCATTGGTTAGGGTTACAAATACATCACTCAGGTTTATATTTAAACGTGATTGTTTTTCCCGAATCTTTTCGATCATTTCCGAGGTTTCTTCTTCTCTGATATGTCGAAAAGAACGGACCATTTTGTTGTTAAGAAGGTGAATAACGCATACGCTTCTTGCGTGTCTCCAGTATTCACCGTAGGGTGAAAACGCTACGTCTTTACCGTTGTAAAGAAGTTTGGAAGGGATGGTTAATTTAGGTCTGCTGGAGAAGATTAAGTCGTGGGTTTTCATTATCTCTTTTGCTGCTTTTGCAGATGAGACGATGAGTACTAGCTTTGCGCCGAAATGGAGTAGCATTAGATCTCGACCGTGTTTTTTGGATAGTGATTGGAGGGAACGGTGTGGATGTGATGATGATAAGAATAGTTGGTGGAGGTTTCCAATGATTGGGAGCTTTAATGGAGATGGTGGAAGCTTCTTTTTCTTTGGGTGCAGCGATGATGATGATGAAGAAGAAGAAGTATACAACCATTTTACTAGAAAAATAACGAACAAAAGTAATGGAAAAATGACTGAGAAAACTGATGAATACATTTTGTTGGAAATAGTTTTTGAAGAAGAGAGAGAGAGAATATATATATATAACACAGTCTTTTCTTCTTTTTTTTTTTTTTTATAAAAAAAAATCGATAGCTTTGTTTTGAAATTGTTATCTCTTTCTACATGGATTATAATGGAAAAATGCCGCCCTAAAATTTATAGTCAAGTGACATGTCCAAAGGAAATTGACGTATACATTTCCCTTTTTATTTCTGGAAAATTCATTATAGACAATAGAGAAGTCCAAACTTAAGCTTTTGGACGGTGGAATGCTTCTGCGGTGCCGTTCTCTTTGTCTCTTTGTGTCGAGCATGCTCCTATTCGTAGTTACCGTTTATTTCTTTTGAGAATGATGACTATTTGATACAATTCTAATTTTATTTTTCAAACTTTTCCTTCTAAAACTCCACAAGTAAGTAGTTTTGGATTTTTAATCTAAAACAAGTCTTGTTATTTTTTGTGACAACTTCCTTGATGGTTGAGATTTAGCCATCATAGTATGAGAGCCGGGTATGTGACATGAGAGCGTTGTTTGATGAATTTGAACACTCCACTCATTAATGTTTAATTAAGACTTTGATTCCTAGTTCGTAGGCCAGTTTATTTTGTACGATTAATTAATTTCTATTATGGTCATTTTGTTTTCTTATATTTTGGTTATTGAAGTATTTTATGTCCATCTTTTGTATAAGGTCTTGTGTACCTTTCTTTGTACTCTATTAATATTTAATAATATATATTCCCTTACTAACATAAAAAAAAAAAAATTGGTCAAAAAGGTCCCTTACATTATAATTTTTTTGCGATTTTATCCCCTTTTTTTTTAAAAAAATTTCATCCCTTATATTATAAATTTTGGCCAATTTCATCCTTTCCGTTAATTTTTTTTTTTGTCAACAGTTAGTCAACTGTTATATTTAAAAAAAATTATTTTTCGGGGATAAAAATGTCATTTCACTGTTTAAAAAAAAAAAAAAAAAAACAAAATTCCACTTCCCCTCCTCCGATTATCCAATTCAAATTCCATTTCTTCAGGGTAACGGAAGTGCACCGCCGTCGCTACCGCCACCAACAGCTCCTCCAACTCCACCACCAACACCACCTCCAACACCATCGCCACCACCGAGTCCACCGAGACCACCAAAACCACCAAGGTTACCTAGGCCACCAGCTCCACCGAGGGCACCAGTAGTTCCAATACCACCTCCACCTGGCAGTATCCCAGAAAAGCCACCAATGCCTCCAGTTGTTCCACCTAGACCATTACCACCTACGCCACCGCCGACACCACCAAAAGGTAGCCCGTTACCACCAACGCCGGAAATTCCACCAACTCCTCCGTAAGTCATGATGTTCTTTTGGTCAATAAGACCTTTGTTGTCACTGGGCATTTCTCTAGCCATAGTCTGGAAAACAGCCAAACCAAGAAGAAGCACAGTACAAATACATAACCTTGCCATCTTTCTCTCTCTTCCTACTCTGCTTCCGTCGTCCCCCACCGCGGTCTCTGCTCCCAACAGTGAAGAAGACACATAGCCGGCAACTCCGCCGTGCCCGCCGTTTAACAAAGATGAAACTTAAGCAATTAGATGGTATGCTGGGTTCTTTTGAACAATTCTCCAGCCCAAAGATTGAATTGGAACAATATCCGACAGGGTCCCACATTGCTTCTCGTATGCTGTATATTGCTGAGAATTCATTTGGGGATGGGAAGGTAAAACAAGTTAATTTGATTGTTTACACTTGAGCTTATTACAAATTCCTTATAAAGGCTAAACTGGGTGTACGATCAAACGTGAACAGATGCAAAAATGGAGGAGGGGAAGTGAAATTTTTGGTTTTTTTTTTTTTTTAAACAGTAAATGACATTTTTCCCCTGAAAAATAATTTTTTTTAAATATAATAGTTGACTAACGGTTGACAAAAAAAAATTAACGGAAATGATGAAATTGGCCAAAATTTATAATATAAGGGATAAAATTTTTCAAAAAAAAAAAAAAGAATGAAATCGCAAAAAAATTATAATGTAAGGGACCTTTTTGGCCAATTTGCCTAAAAAAAAAAAAAAAAAAAAAAAAGGCAAGTCTTCTTACTCTCACTAATACAGATACACACACATATATATATATATATATTCGACATGAATTGTATTTATAGAATCCGATTCTTGTTAGGAAAATTTTACTCTTACATAATTCTCATAACAAATTTCACACAAATAACTTATTATTTATCAAAGACAATTATAATTAAAATTAAGACAAATAATTTGGCTCAACTTATCCCAGTTTGTTAAAGATCATCATCACATATCTGAACTCACACTACTCTCACTAATATATATATATATACGACTTGAATTGCATTTATATTTTTTGATTCATATTTAGAAAAATATTTCATTATATTTTTACATGATTCTCTAGATGAATTTCATTTCTTTTCTTTTTTTTTGTCTTTTTCCAAGCGTATTGACAGAGGAAGTTGTACTTTCAATAAGGAGTAGGTAATATGTCTTACCAAAAAAAAAAAAAAAAAAAGGAGTAGGTAATTTGTAATTGTCATCATTTATAATTTGTGGTCTGAATTGAGTGGAAGAGACGGCAGAACACCGAATGAAGCGCTGTTCATTAAAAATATTATCTAGCTACACAACCAATGTTAGAACAACCCCTGTAATCCCTTAGATATTTTGTACCACATACTCCAAAATTGATATATATATATATACATACATATTGTTTTTCATTCATCAAAAAAAAAAAAAAAAACATACATAAATGTTTTTCTTTTTAAATATCCACTTGCAATCTATTGGTTTAGAGCCTGGTGGAAGATCAACCAATTTCCAGGTTTCATTACCCATAATTGAATCCATTTCTTCATTGATTGCTTCTTTCCAAAAGGCTGCATCTTGTGCTTTCATAGCTTCCTCAAAAGTTTGAGGATCACTATCCATATTATAACAATATGGTAATTGGTTACTAACCAAATTTCTTGTTCCTTCTACAAGAAACATGAAGAAATCAGGACCAAAATCTTTTGCCTTTCTGGCTCTTTTACTTCTTCGAAGATTTATTACTTCTTCGTTATCTATATCCACAATATCCTTTTCTTCATCTAAATTCCAATTTCCTTGTTCTAAAGTTTTATCTTTATCTTTAATTTGAGGAATAGACTTAAACTTATGTTCTTCAAAAATTGCATCACGATGACTCAATTACCTTATTTATAGGCATCAAATCATTTTGTTCAATAACCATGAATCTATATGCCTTGCTATTTTGAGCATAGCCTAAGAAGATGCAATTGATTCCTCTTTCACCCAATTTCTTTCTTTTGAGTTCCGGTACTTTAACCACTGTCCGACATCCACAAACTCTTAAATAGTTTAGGTTCGGTTTTCTTTTATTCAAAAATTCATAAGGAGTTTTATTGCTCCTTTTATTAGGAATTCTATTTAATATATAACAAGGTGTAAGTAAAGTTTCACCCCAAAAACCTTGACTCAAACCAGAATTAGACATCATAGCATTAACCATTTCCATTAACACACGATTTTTACGTTCTGCTACACCATTTTGTTGTGGTGTATAAGGTGCTGTAATTTCATGTTTAATTCACGTTGTCTCAAAAAATGAAGGATTATAATATTCTCCACCTCTATCTGTTCTTAGACATTTTATAAATTTTTCACATTGTAATTCTATTTCACTTTTATAAATTTTAAATTTATCTAAAGCTTTATCTTTAGAACTTATTAGATAAACATGACAATATCTACTATAATCATCAATAAAACTGATAAAATATTTCTTTCCACCTAAACTAGGAGTATTACGTAAATCACATATATCATTGTGAATTAAATCTAATACATTTGATGACCTCTCAATTTTAGGGAAAGACTATAAAATATTCTTTAAATAATATTTAATATTAAAGCAATATTTATAATAGAATTATAATAGTATAATATATTAAATTTATTATAATATTAATATTTAATTTAAATTCTATTATAATATAAGAATATTTGATACAATTATAATATAATATATTATAATATAATAGTATAATATATTCTTATATTAAATTATAATATAAGAATATTATAATATTTAAAATTATAATATTATATTATTTAATATAATATTTATTATAATATAATATAATAAATATTATAATTATACATTAAATATTGTTAGACTTATATTATTTAATATTAATAATATTTAAGCTTAATGACCTCTTATAATCTATTATTTTTATAAAATATTTTTATATCTAAAATATTTTCTTTTGATAGCGTTATTCTTGATATTGATAGTGTAGAATCAATATCCGGAATATTTATAAACTTGAAAAATAGCTTTCTAATATATACGTATTCTTTGGATAAGATCCTTTCATTTAAAATAATATTATCTTTAAAATAATATTATCTTTTACGGCTACAACACTTCGTTCCAACTATGATTCATTGAATCAAAATGAATGTTCATATTTTGAAAATATTCAACAATCTCCCGCCATTTTCAAAATAAACAAGTTATTTTAATCATGTAAGTTGTATGCATAGATAAAGGTATTTTGCGATTTGAACCTTTACTTAGTGAAATATCAATACAATATATCTAAACAAAATGGTAGTAAAAACTTTGAACCAAATGTCTTTATTGATAAACTGTAGATACAATTACACATAAAACTTATTACATCAAAACACTACTCTACTCTAATAAATAACACATTTTATAGTCTTGTGTTCGTATCTTTCATTAGTTTATAGAACAAAGCCTTTTAATTCTTTGAAGAGACTAACTTCTAACAATCTAAAAGCAATTTTTAGGAAAAACATAAAGCTTAATGGCGACATTAAAGGAACTTGCAACATCTATCGTTAAGTTAAAACGATTTGATGGAGGAAGCTTTATCAAATGGCAGAAAAGGGTTCATTTTTTGTTAGTTTCACTGCAAGTTATTTATGTTCTCAACACACACAAGCCTGATGAAAAAGAGAACGAAACTCTTGAAGAAACAAGAAGAAGGCAAAAAGGCAAAAAGACAAAAATGGTATACTGATGATGAAGTCTGCAGGGGAGACATTTTGAATGCAATGAGCGATGCATTGTTTGACATTTATCACAACATATCAACAACAAAGGAACTTTGGGAGAGGTTGGAGAACAAATATATGCAAGAGGATGCAACCAGTAAGAAATTTCTTGTCTCTCGTTTTAACAGTTATAGGACAAATATTGCTTTTAGATTGTTAGATATAAAAATGAGAATAATGAAAATACAGACTTCAAGGCGTGTATCAATGTCACTTTCCTAAAAGCAATATTTGTCATATACAAATTGCCTTTAGGATAAAATGAAGATATAACTGTTTTATGAGTGTTTGACTGTTTGAAGAATTCTTTTCTGATAACTTTTGATAGCCTTATTCTTGATATTGATACTACGGAATCAATATCCGGAATATTTATAAGCTTGAAAAATGGCTTTCTAATAGATATGTATTCTTTGGATAATATCCTTTCATTTAAAATAATATTATCTTTTACGGAAGCGTACAACACTTCTGTTCCAACCATGATTCATTGAATCAAACTGATTGTTCATATTTTGAAAATATTCAACAATCTATGTTCGAATTCAAGAATCTCTCTGGTCGAAATTCTTCCGGTTTCTCCCAAATCTTTGGATCTCTTCCTTTCCCCCAAGCATTTATGATTACTTTGTGTGCCTGCTGATATGTCATATCCCATTACTTTAATGTCTTGAGATGACTCGGAGGTGACTGGTGGATCGGTGACTCGGTCATGTTATCGAGTACTAAAGAATTTTTTCATATTTTAATAAAAAAAAATTATATATAAATAAAAAATAAAAATAAAAATAAGAATAATTTTAATATAAGTCATAACAATGATAATTAATCAAAATTTTAATAAAAATAATTATAAAATTATAAAATTTCATTGAAATGTGAAATCTGGTCTATGAATGCTCGTTATATCGGGAGGGCCGTTCAGCATCGGGACAACTGGAACTGTCGGCACAGGGGATTAAAAAAATTTAGAAAATCTAATATTTAATAATATTTAGTATTATTAGACTTCACTTCAAACTCAAAGACTTTTTAAAAATTTATCTAAAACAAAATTAATAAAACAAGAGTTTCACTTCAAAAATTAATAATATATATATATATACTAATCTATATAATTAAAATATTTCAAATAATATATATATTTTTTTTTTCAATTAAAAAAAAAAAATTATTATAAGTTTAAAAAAAAAAAAATAACTCAAAATTAATATTTTTTAATTCATTAAAAAAACAACAACAACAAGCTCTTTTTTCAAAATTTATTTTTCCAAAACCACTATCCAGCCGACTTCTCCTTCTTTCTTCTTCTTTCTTTCTGCTTCTTTCTTCTTTCTTTCTTTTTTCTTTCTTTCTTTCTTTCTTTCTTCTTTCTTCTCTTTTTTTTCTTCTCTTTCTTCTTTCTTTTTTCTTCTTCTCTTTCTTCTTTCTTTTTTCTTCTCTTTCTCTCCTCGGTCGGTGTGACTCGGTTCGGGTTAGCCCGAGTTAAGGCCGAGTCTGAACTGAATTATACCAAATCGGATTTTCACTTTCTCTTTGTCCCGGAGAGCAACGTGTCCGAGACAATTCAGCCGAAACTTTCACTGTCTCTTTGTCTTAGAGAGCAGCGAGTCGAAAACAACTCGGCCGAAACTTTGAACCTTGAGTAATAATGGAACTGGTGGATGAAGCCGCGAAGTTTCTTTGGTTACTGCTTTTAGATATGACATTTTTGGTAAATCATCTTCGGTTACTTGTGTTTTTCCTTGGTCCAATATTGCTTGTCTGATTTCAGTCTGCAATTTCTCCATAATCTTGGGATGTCTTAACAGCTCCACCATTACCCAATCCATTAGTGTATATGCTGTGTGAGTTATAGCACTAATCATATCCTGGTAATTAATTAAGAAAATAAAATTGGGATTAATAATTACAGTTAAATAGAATTAAATTATCACATATTTACAAAAAATATAAATTTTTTCTCAAAAAAAAAAAAAAAATAATATATGTTGATCGATGACCAAATGTTCATAAAAATTAAACTTAGAATCTTCTACTATGATACTCTAGTAAATCGAGTTAAATTGTCAAATAATTTAAAACTTTAAACTCATAGAGATGGTTGTATAGCTCGAATACGAAATTTATTTGGTCCACACATTAATCAATAATCAAGAAATGGGGCAAGATATGAATCAAGTCCAGCAACTCTTACCCTAATACTATGTTAAATAAAACCAAATTGTTTCCTATTTTAAAAACGTAAACTATATTCACACTACTAGAAAATTCAAGATTTGCGATGGATTTGGCCATCGCAAAAAATCCAGTCGCTAATAGCGACCGATCGGAAATCCATCGCTATATGCAACGGATTTGTGACGGAAAAAAGCTATCGCAATTTGCGACCGATTTGCAATTTGGCCATCTCAATTTGTGACCGATTTGCGACCGATTTGGTCGTCTCAATTTGTGATCGATCTTGCGACGGATTTAGCCATCACAATTTGCGACCGATTTGTTATGGATTTGGCCATCGCAAAAAATCCCGTCGTTGTTTGCGCGAAAAAAACACCCCCCCTTTTTACTATAAACTATAAAATTAAAAAAAAAAACCCCATTTTTGTAATAAGATACACACACACACATACATATATATATATATATATATCTTGTAGGAAACTTTTATTGAAACTCCAAAAAAAAAAAAAAAAAAAAAAAAAAAAAAAACAAAACAACTTTGTAAGAAATTAACAAATTAAACTGTATCAATTGACTAAAGGGATATTATTATATATACTTTTGGTACCGGATATGCTTATCAAAAACTAATCCGAGACATCATACATAGAAATAAAAACTTTCAAAACTTACAGTACAAGATTATTCTTAACGTGTTAAGAATTCAGGATCTCACACTTAACAAACTAGATACATATTGATATCTAAATAAGGGAATCACAGTAATCCGATTAACACAATCTTATCTTATTCTTATGTATATTTATATTATTTAGAGGGGGAGAAAATTAAAATGGGGAAAAGAAACATATCAAATAGAACATGGAGTAGTCTGAACAAGTAGAGGAAATTTTCTATGGATAGTTAAACCACTTGATTCCGGAATATGATTATCCATCATACCCTTTTCCTCATCTGGTAATGCAAAATTGAATTTGTACATCAATTTCGCCAACGCCAACTCAATAACAGCAAGACCAAAGTTAATGCCGAGGCAGATTCTCTGACCGGCACCAAACGGTAAGAACTCAAAGTTCAAACCTCGGAAATCGACATCCCTACTACTGTCCGAAAATCTCTCGGGTCGAAATTCCTCGGGATTCTCCCACGACATAGGATCTTTGGCAATAGCCCAACCGTTCACAATAACTTGCGTTCCTGCCAGAACATCGTATCCCATTACTTTTACGCCTTGAGTTGACTCCCGGGGTACCAGCAACGGTGCTGGAAAATGTAGACGGAGGGTTTCTTTAATTACTGCTTTCAGATAATGCATTTTGCCTATGTCGTCTTCCGTTACTTGTTCTTTCCCTTGAGCAACTTCTCCAACTTCTTTTTGTAATTTTTTCATGATTTTTGGGTGTCTTAGAAGTTCAGTCATTGTCCATTCTAGGACCGAATACGCTGTATCAGTTCCAGCTGAGAACATGTCCTTGTTGTACATAGCAATTACAAGAAAACGTATCATTAATTAGTTAGGGGCAATATAAAATATATATATATATATATAATAGCTTAAAAATGGAAAGCATGCAACTTTTTCTCCAAAGATATTTAAGAAATCCATGAACAAAATTAAATGGTCCGAGAAATATGTTGGAATCTGACATGACATTTATCATCACTACTTTTTCGAGAAAGTTTTAAAAATCAAGATCATAATCATAAATCTAGCATATATATATATATATATATATATATATATATATATATATATATATATATATATATATATATATATATATTTGAATTATATAATAAAAAGTCAAAGAATCACTTCTCAATGTTACAAATAACTATTACAACTTGTCACACAAAAAATATCAGTAAAAAAATAATGAACAAATTAGTAAAAAGATATGAAAATTGAACTTTCTCTGTTTATTTAAAAGATCAATTTTACAATTTTATTTGATAAAAATTTCTTACATTTTTTACATGTCGCATACAAAACATTACATCGGTAAGAAAATATAAAAATTGAAGTGTCTTTTAGTTGATAAGATTAACTTTACTTTCGCCAATAAAAAAAATTAATAAAATATTAGTTATCTAATATGTCAAGTAAAAAGAAAAACGAACCAACGACACAAATACTATATATGTATATATGTATATATCTATATATATGCACCATGTATAATTAATATAGTATGCATGATTTACCAGTATGAGTGCTTTGATAGTATGACGTTCAACAGTAAATCCTACAGAAGATGAGTCGTTATTCTTCATCTGCATATCCAATAAAACATCAACAAAATCAGGATTTACAACATCCTCCATTCTTCTGTTTACATGTTCTTCAATTGCGGTCTCAATCAATTCATCAAGCCCTTTATTTACTCTTTCTATTTTTGCATTCCAACCGTTGAATCTATTCTCCAACCATCCAATCCAAGGTAGATAATCTCCGACACAAAATGTTCCCAATAACTCAAAAAACTCACTTAACACCGCCTTAGCTCTCCTCCCACTTTCCTCTTCCTCACCGTATTTCTTGCCCAACGCAACCCTACATATGACGTCATTCGTTAGGGTTGCAAATACATCACTCATGTTTATATTTAAACGTGATTGCTTTTCCCGAATCTTTTCGATCATTTCCGAGGTTTCTTCTTCTCTGACGTGTCGAAAAGAACGGACCATTTTGTTGTTAAGAAGGTGAATAACGCATATGCTTCTTGCGTGTCTCCAGTGTTCACCGTAGGGTGAAAACCCTACGTCTTTACCGTTGTAAAGAAGTTTGGAAGGAATGGTTAATTTAGGTCTACTGGAGAAGATTAAGTCGTGGGTTTTCATTATTTCTTTTGCTGCTTTTGCTGATGAGACGATGAGTACCGGCTTTGTGCCGAAATGGAGTAGCATTAGATCTCGGCCGTGTTTTTGGGATAGTGATTGGAGGGAACGGTGTGGATGTGATGATGATAAGAATAGTTGGTGGAGGTTTCCAATGATTGGGACCTTTAATGGAGATGGTGGAAGCTTCTTTTTCTTTGGGTGCAGTGATGATGATGATGAAGAAGAAGAAGTATACAACCATTTTACTAGGAAAATAACGAACAAAAGTAATGGAAAAATGACTGAGAAAACTGATGAATACATTTTGTTGGAAATAGTTTTTGAAGAAGAGAGAGAGAGAATATATATATATATATATATATATAACACAATCTTTTCTTCTTCTTTCTTTTTTAAAAAAAAAAATCGTTAGCTTTGTTTTGAAATTGTTATCTCTTTCTACATATATATATATGTATTTGGTCATGGAAAGATATGGCTCACATATTTGAGAAGACGTGACATGTAATTAAATTGAGAAATGAAAAAATGGCGCCCTAAAATTTATAGTTAATTGGCATGTCCAAGTAATTTATAGTAATATCTATGTATTGTGGGGGGGATAACACCCACGTTTAAATATGAAAATATAGGGTTATCATAGAGATGGGGGAAGATCTGCTATATTATTTTGGGAGTTTTATGGGTGGGGGGGGGCCCACCATCCTTGTCCCTGGGTGATGCTTGGGGCCTTTCCTCCTGTTGTTTTTTTTGGGGTGGGGTGGGGCTCTTTCTGGGGCTGAGTTGGGCCTTTTTTTTTTTTTTAAAAAAAAAAAAAAAGTAATATCTATGTATTTCGTATACATTTCCTTTTTTTATATCTGAAAAATTCATTATAGACAATATTTTGTGATGATAGCCAATTCATTAAACAATAGGCAAGTTTAAACTTAACCAGTTTATTGTGGAACCCCTTGTGGGATTCTCTCTATCTCCTTTCTTGACGGTGTCTTGATAATCTTTCTTGTATTAGCTATGATTTATTTTCTTTGAGAAAGGTATTGTTCAATACAGTTTTAATTCCTCTTTTAAATTTTTAATAAAAATCAGTTTTTTTTGTTCTTGTAACAACTTCGTGACTGAGATTTAGCATCATACCATGAAAGTTAGGTAAGTGACAAATCGCAGCAATGGGTGGTCTGAATTGAGTGGGACAGCATAGCACTGAAAGAAGCGCTGTTCATCACAAATATTATCTAGCTGTAATCCATTAGATATTTTGTACCACAACACTCCAAAATTGATATATATATATATACATACAAGTGGTGAGGTCACGATCTTTCTTGTCAAAATAATTGTACTTTAAGGTAAATATCAATTTTAAAATAAATAAAAATTAGTTTTAATTGGATAAATGTTACACTCAAACTATTTCAGATTTTGACTTAATTTCCGTCTATAGTCAATTATGTGATTGCAGATTTAATGAGAGGCGTCACACCACTGAGTTAGATGACTTTTATTGTCATATAGAGAAATAGTTTAATATATATATAGAAATTATATTTTCATCTTTTATGAAAAAAAACCCTAATTCTTTTCTTGTTTCTCTTTCTTTCTATTCTCTTCTTCTTTCCGTTTCTTCTTTCCACCACCACAGCACAACACGGCAGAATTAGGGAAACTTAATTCTTAAAATGCTACTGATACCTTCCCTTCCATACTGCTACTCCACTACTACTGATACCTTTCATCCCTTCCATACTTAAAAAAAATGTTCCAAGAAGAAAAAAAAAAAAAAAAATATAACCAATCTATTTCAAAAACCCATTACATTTATGAAACTAAACACTCCAAAAACCCTCAAGATTTAATCCAAAAAATTAACATAAAAAATAGTTACCGGGAGATGATAAGATAAGATTGGGGGGTTATTATGATAAGCACAAATGTCAGCACGCCTTGATTGTCACTCTGCCACCAGCCACGACTGTCGGAGCTGTAAACATAATTTTGTAGAAAACCCTGAAATTGAATCTCGAGATGCATTGCTCGCCCAAATTTTAGTCAAATTTTATCCATTTATAAATATATTTTGGTACAAGTAACAATAAATTCGATTCTCTTTTTAGTTATGTAATTCTAACTTCATAATTATAATGATATATATATAGGAAACTTAACAAAACGTACTGAATAATTCTAACCTCTTTCAAAATAATTCTGTCCATGACTAAAGGGGCATTATTATTATTGTTGCTATTACCAATATCCTCATTAATTAATTTAATTCATAAGACATTCATATATAGCAATAAACTTTAAAAATATTTTCATCGATTAAATTTGTAAAGATCCATTCATAAAATAAACTTTTAAAATTGTTGAAATACAATATAAGATTGTCTCTAACGTAAGTTGAACTCATGATCACATAGTTGATAAATCAGGTGAACATACTTAAATAAAGAACCACGCTAATCAACTACCACTTCATTTTTTTTTTTGATAGGTTAACTACCACTTCATTTATTATCATGTAGATATAAATATATATATATATATATATATATATATATATATATTTTATATGTTTATTATTTAGAGAGGAGAAAATTAAAATGGCAAAAAAGGATAGAAACATATCAAATTGAACACGGAGTAGCAACAACAAGTAGAGGAAATTTTCTATGGATAGTTATACCACTTGATTCCGGAATATAACCATCCACCATACCCTTTTCCTCATTAGGTGATGCAAAATCGAATTTGTGAATCAATTTCGCCAACGCCAACTCAGTAACAGCAAGACCAAAGTTCATGCCGGGACAGATTCTCCGGCCGGCACCAAACGGTAAGAACTCAAAGTTCAAACCTCGGAAATCGACATCCCTACTACTGTCCGAAAATCTCTCGGGTAGAAATTCCTCGGGATTCTCCCACGACATCGGATCTCTGGCAATAGCCCAACCGTTCACGATAACTTGTGTTCCTGTCGGAACATCGTATCCCATTACTTTTACGTTTTGAGTTGACTCCCGGGGTACCAGCAACGGTAGCGGAAAACGTAGCCGGAGAGTTTCTTTAATTACTGCTTTCAGATAAAGCATTTTCTCTATGTCGTCTTCCGTTACTTGTTCTTTTCCTTGTCCGACTTCTCGGACTTCTTTCTGTAATTTTTTCATGATTTTTGGGTCTCTTAGAAGTTCAGTCATTGTCCATTCGAGGACCGAATGCGATGTATCAGTTCCAGCTACGAACATGTCCTTGTTGTTTTCCAGAGCAATTACAAGAAAGCGTAACATTAATTAGTAAGGGACAATGTAATATATATTAGCTTAAAAAGGAAAGCATATCACTTTTTCTCCAAACATATATAAGAAATCCATGAACTAGAAAGGTTAAAATTAAATTAAATGGTCCAAATGAAAGAAGCTTCCCCTTATCCTCTATCCTCCACAAGGTATTAAGTTTGAACTTTGTTTATAAAAAGACAAGTATAAAGAGAATTTTCCAACTTTCAATTAGGTAGGCCTGAAAGTGGTAACAATATAATTTTTAAAAAAAAAAATTAAATAGTCGGAAATATGTTGGAACCTCATTATAAGTACTAACAAACTGACTACACATACTATATATGTATATACACACACATATATATGTATAATTAATATAGTATGCATGATTTACCAATATGAGTGCTTTGATAGTATCACGTTCAACAGTAAATCCTCCAGAAGATGAATCGTCATTCTTCATCTGCAAATCCAATAAAACATCAACAAAATCAGGATTTACAACATCCTCCATTCTTATGTTTACATGTTCTTCAATTGCCGTCTCAATCAATTCATCAAGCCCTTTATTCACTCTTTCTATTTTTGCATCCAAACCGTTGAATCTATTCACCAACCATCCAATCCAAGGTAGATAATCTCCGACACAAAAAGTTCCCAATAACTCAACAAACTCACTCAGCACCGCCTTAGCTCTCCTCCCACTTTCCTCTTCCTCACCGTATTTCTTCCCCAACGCAACCCTACATATGACGTCATTGGTTAGGGTTACAAATACATCACTCAGATTTATATTTAAACGTGATTGTTTTTCCCGAATCTTTTCAATCATTTCTGAGGTTTCTTCTTCTCTGACGTGTCGAAAAGACCGGACCATTTTGTTGTTGAGAAGGTGAATAACGCATACGCTTCTTGCGTGTCTCCAGTGTTCACCGTAGGGTGAAAACGCTACGTCTTTACCGTTGTAAAAAAGTTTGGAAGGAATGGTTAATTTAGGTCTGCTAGAGAAGATTAAGTCGTGGGTTTTCATTATTTCTTTTGCTGCTTTTGCAGATGAGACGATGAGTACCGGCTTTGTGCCGAAATGGAGTAGCATTAGATCTCGGCCGTGTTTTTGGGATAGTGATTGGAGGGAACGGTGTGGATGTGATGATGATAAGAATAGTTGGTGGAGGTTTCCTATGATTGGGAGCTTTAATGGAGATGGTGGAAGCTTCTTTTTCTTTGGGTGCAGTGATGATGATGATGACGAAGAAGAAGTATACAACCATTTTACTAGAAAAATAACGAACAAAAGTAATGGAAAAATGACTGAGAAAATTGATGAATTCATTTTGTTGGAAATAGTTTTTGAAGAAGAGAGAGAGAATATATATAACACAATCTTTTCTTCTTTTTTTTTTTTAAAAAAAAATCGTTAGCTTTTTGGTATAAACCGGATCTGCATGTATATTAACAAGTCAAAAGGTTTGATGTAACACAATCAATTCATGTATATTTAAATAAATATTGAAAATATTGAAAGATTTTGCTTCTTGAATGAGTGACACATGACAAACTAATCGTCATTGATTGTCACTCTCTTCATCTATAAATAGAGACCAAGAGATGAGGTGAAAATAAGAGGTAAAATCAGTGGTGGCAGAGAAGAAAAGAAACTCCGACGATTCCCTTCGGGGATCGTCTATAGTTTCTGGTGCATCATCCCTTGATCAAGCAAGCCCCAAGGCTCTCGAGAAGTCAAATCCATTCCGAGATCAAGTCCAAAGACCATTGGAGAAATCAAATCAAATACAGATGGATCGAGATCAAGCCCAAAGGCCCTCGAAGTTCAAATCCATTCCGAGATCCAGCCCAAAACGCACCTCGGAAGAAATCAAAATCCATTGGATCGAGACAAACCCAAAATGCATTCGGATCCACGACGAAAAGAATCGGCGGAAAAATATAAAGATTCGAGAGTTACATCAAAATATATATTATCTTGTGACATTTATATTTTTGATTATTTTTTTTATAGATGATAATATCTATATATATATATATATATATATATTTGGTAATGGAGACATGGCTCACATATTTGAGAAGCGTGACATGTAATTAAATTGAGAAATGGAAAAATGGCGCCCTAAAATTTATAGTCAATTGACATGTCCAAAGGAAATTGACGTATACATTTCCCTTTTTATTTTTGGAAAATTCATTATAGACAATAGACAAGTCTAAACTTATGCTTTTGGACGGTGGAATCGCTTCTGCGGTGCCGCTCTCTTTGACTCCTCTCAAGAAAGGAGGTAGTCAATTTTTCTACCTGACGCTGTCACGAGGATTCTCCTATTCGTAGTTACAGTTTATTTCTTTTGAAAATGATGACTATTTGATATAATTTCAATTTTATTTTTTGAATTTTTTCTTCAAAAACTCTAAAGTAAGTAGTTTTAAATTTTTAATCTAAAAATAGGTCTTATTATTTTTTGTGATAACTTTCTTGATGGCTGAGATTTAGCCATCATAATATGGGAGCCGGGTATGTGACAAATCGCACTAATGGGTGGCATGAGAGCATTGTTTGATGAATTTGAACACTCCACCCATTAATGTTTAATTCAGACTTTGATTCCTAGTTCGTAGGTCAGTTTATTTTGTACGATTAATTAATTTCTATTATGGTCCTTTTGTTTTCTTATATTTTGATTATTGAACTATTTTATGTCTATCTTTTGTATAAGGTCTTGTGTACCTTTCTTTGCAATCTATTAATATTTAATAATATATATTCCCTTACTAACATAAAAAAAAAAAATAAAGCAATAGGCAAGTCTTCTTACTCTCACTAATACACACACACACACACAAATATATATATATATATATATATATATATATATATATATATATATATATATATATATATATATATATCGACATGAATTGTAGTTATAGAATCTAATTCTTGTTCGGAAAACTTTACTCTTACATGATTCTCATAACAAATTTCACACAAATAACTTACTATTTTATCAAAGACAATTATAATTAAAATTAAGACAAATAGTTTGGCTCAACTTATCCTAGTTTGTTAAAGATTCATCATCACATATCCGAACTCACACTACTCTCACTAATATATATATATATATATATATATACACACAAATAAATATACACACACGACTTGAATTGCATTTATATTTTTTGATTCATATTTAGAAAAATATTTCATTATATTTTTACATGATTCTCTAGATGAATTTCATTTCTTTCTTTTTTTTCCCTTTTTCCAAGCGTATTGACAGAGGAAGTAGTACTTTCATTCAATAAGGAGTAGATACTATGTAATTATCATCATTTATAATTTGTGGTCTGAATTGAGTGGAAGAGACGGCAGAGCACCGAATGAAACGCTGTTCATTACAAATATTATCTAGCTACACAACCAATGTTAGAACAACACCTGTAATCCCTTAGATATTTTGTACCACATACTCCAAAATTGATATATATATATATATATATATATATATATATATTATATATATATATATATACATACATATTGTTTTTCAAACTTGAGTCAAATCGTGATAGATTGATTAGGTTTACAAGTGGTGAGGTCAGGATGTTTCTTGTCAAAATAATTGTTCTTTAAGATAAATATCAATTTTTTTTTAAAAAAAAAAAAAAAAATTATTTTTAATATGTGATTTAAACTTATTATTATCTACAATTTATAACTAATTGAAATGTGTTTATTTGTGAAAATAATTTTTTTTTCTTCTTTATTGTAAATTGGTAAGTCAATAAATTCATTCTTTTTTATTCGCTTAACCTTTTAAAGTAATAATTTATTACTTTTTAATATGATATAAAAATTAGAGCCCGTGTTTCAAATTGTACATACATAACATTTATATATATATATATATATATATATATATATATATATATATATATATATATCATAACCCTACTGGATAAAAGAGTTTGGGGTGAAGAGACTTGATTTGGGAAAATTTACAATGTATTTCTTCTAATGTATTACAACCTATATATGCATGTATAGGTATAGCATATCTCTGTGATATAGCCTAAGAATATGCAAAAAGATTACAGTAAGAAAGGAAACAAAATATTTACAAGAATTCTGCAATATATTTACACAAATTCTGCAATAATAATAGCAGATTTTTCTCCTATCAAAAAAAAAAAAAGATAGGAGATTTTTCTCCAAAGAATGCTCACGCCAACACTCCCCCTCAAGTTGGTGAATGTATGTCAATCATTCCCAACTAGTTAAGTGAGCTTTGAAACTCTTTTCCGGATACAGCCTTTGTCAAAACATCTGCTAGTTGATCTTTTGATGTAACAAATGGTAGCACAATTGTTCCTTTATCAAGATGGTCTCCCGATGAAGTGTCGATCAACTTCCACATGTTTAGTTCCGCCATGTTGAACAGGGTTATTTGCAATTGCTATAGCTGACTTGTTATCACAAAATAACTCGCATGGTTTTGATGGACATATGCTAAGGTCGTGGAGGACACGTTTTATCCATAACAACTCACATATACCTTGAGCCATTCCTCGGAATTCCGCCTCTGCGCTTGATCTTGCTACAACCTTTTGTTTCTTACTCTGCCATGTTACCAGGTTACCTCCAACAAAAGTAAAATATCCCGATGTAGATTTTCTATCGGTTTGGCTTCCGGCCCAATCTACATCTGTGTATCCCTTGATTTCTAAGTTTCCATTTTTTGCAAAAACTAATCCTTTCCCCGGAGAGGATTTTAAGTATCGTAGAATCCGATAGACAGCTTCCATGTGGTATTCACTTGGTGAATGCATGAATTGACTAACAACACTTACCGCATATGCAATGTCGGGGCGTGTATGCGATAAGTATATTAGTCTTCCAACTAACCTTTGATACCTCTCCTTATTGGTAGGAATTTGATCTTGGTGAATTGTTAACTTATGATTCATTTCAATAGGAGTTTCAACAGGTTTACAGTCAAGCATGCCGGTTTCTGCTAGCAAGTCTAACACATATTTTCGTTGGCAGAGAGAGATCTCGTTGCTAGATTTGGCCACTTCAATTCCTAAGAAATATTTTAAGTGCCCAAGATCTTTAAGTTCAAATTCCGCAGCAAGGTTTTCTTGGAGGGATGCCATTTCAGCTTCATCATTTCCTGTAACAATCATATCATCAACATACACTATAAGAGTTGTTACCTTTTTCAAAGCTTTCTTGGTGAAGAGTGTGTGATCTGCATCACTTTGTTTGTATCCAATTTTCTTCATGAAAGTTGAGAGTCTTCCAAACATGCGCGAGGGGATTGTTTCAGTCCGTATAGGGCTCTTCTTAACTTGCATACTTTGCCATTACTGTTTATGCCCGGAGGTGGATCCATGTACACTTCTTCTTCCAATGTCCCATTGAGAAAAGCATTTTTAACATCAAATTGTCATAGTGGCCAATCTTGATTTGCTGCTATTGAGATAAGTATTCGTATGGTGTTTATTTTTGCTACATGAGCAAAAGTATTTGCATAATCAATTCCATATTTTTGTGTATACCCTTTAGCAACAAGTCTTGCCTTGTAGCGATCTATGATTCCATTGGGACTGAGTTTAACCGTAAAAAGCCACCGGCCCCCTCTTGTTTTTTTTTTTCATTTGGCAACGTCACAAGATCCCATGTATGATTTTTCTGCAAGGCCTCCATCTCATCATTCATAGCTTTCTTCCATTTGGGATCCATTAATGCTTCCTGTACATTATTAGGAATAGAAACAGGAGATAATTGATTTACAACAAATGCATGAGATTTTGACAAACGAGGAGAAAAGGTATAATTATTGATGGAATATTTTGTCTTAGATCCGAAATCTGGATTGTATTGAACTTTTGGAATCCCTCTTGTTTATCCTAATTGGGTATCTAGGTTCATTAGTGGGAAGTGTTGATTCGGGTATTATAGGAGATAAAGGTAAAGATGTTACCTCAGGCGACCCATTCGGAGATAAAGGTGAAGATGTTACCCGAGGAGAACCATTCAGAATTTGTATGGTTGTTGGCGTACCTTGTGAAGTTGTACTATCTACTTGCTCAAGTGTGCCATTCACCATTTCGGGATGTGTATCAACATTTGGTTGTAAATCAATCTCTACAAGCTCATTTGAAAAAGTTTGACTGGTGTCTTCACTAAGTGTTTTCTCCCCCCGAAGAGAGCACTCATGTCCACCAAAGAACGGGACATCTTCATGGAATGTGACATCTCGAGTTACATACATTTTATTTTCAGTAGGGTTATAACACCTGTACCCCTTTTTAAAATCTGCATATCCAACAAATATGCAATAGACAGCTCGTGGGTCTAGTTTTCCTGCTACCTTGTGGACGTAGGCGGTGCAACCAAACACACGGGGTTCAAGGTTTGAGCCAATTGGTGCTGAAATAAATTCATGAAGTTTTTCATATGGAGTTTTGAATTCAATGACTCGGGATGGAGTTCGATTGATAAGATATGCAGCTGTACGAACAGCTTCGCCCCAATATTCTCGAGGCACTTTCATTCCAAATAAGGATGCTCGAACTACCTCAAGTATTTGGCGATTTTTTCGCTCCGCCAAGCCATTTTGTTGTGGTGTTCCTATACATGAGGTTTGGTGTCGAATACCCTTCTCTCGCACAAAAAAATTTCATGTTAGAGTTTATGTATTCCCCACCATTATCCGATTGAAGAACTTGGATTCGACATTGATATTGGGTTTCCACCATTTTGTACAGATCCTGAAACACAAAACAAACATCTCCCTTGTTTCGTAGGAGTGAGATCCATATCATACGAGTACATTCATCAATAAACGTCACAAAATAACGAGCACCGGATAAAGTAAGAATTTGAGCAGGTCCCAAACATCGGAGTGAACTATCATAAAAGGAGTATTACTCTTATTATAACTTGGCATATAAGAAATTCTATGACTCTTTGACATTTCACAAATATCACAATTAAACTTAGAGTTTATATTAAAAAACAGATTTGGTTTCAATTTTCTAAGATAATTAAATGAAAGGTGGCCAAGACGGTGATGCCATAGCCATGCCATATCTTCGCTTCCTTGAATCCCTCCACCAGTATTTGCTTGACCATGTATTTGATTGCTTTTAATGGGCAAATCAAGAAAGTACAAATTATGATGTCTAATACCACAACCAAGAATCTACTGTGTTGCAATATCCTGAAAGACACATTTATCGGGTCCAAAAATTATATTACAATTTAATGCATTTGTAATTTTACTAACAGATAAGAGGTTGGAAGAGAGGGAAGGGACTACAAGTAGAGTATCAAGGTTAATAGAATTTGACACATGTACTGGTCCTTCACCAGTTACAGGTGCAATTTCTCCATTAGCAGTGAAAATATGAGGTTTAGGTGAAGAACGAACATAGGAAAGATGGGTAGAGTCATTTGTCATGTGGTCAGTGGCACCTGTATCAATAATCCATGAATTATTCATAGAGAAATAAGTTTTGGACAGACCTGGATTTTCAGCCTTAGCCATGTGTGCTATAGATGAATTTGGGACATGTGTAATTACTCCTTCATCTGTTGCAATGGCAGCAGTAGTTCCAATTTTTTCCCGAGGTTTCTTTGAAAAATCCCACCATTCAAGATATCCGATAATTTCATAACAATGCTGTTTGGAATGTCCACCCTCTCCACAATGAGTGCAAGTAAAATTATTTCCTTTAGTGTTAGATTTTTACCTTTCGCTTGATGAGAATTTGTTGGGCGTTCACCAGCAGTCATGTGAACCATACTATCTGGTTGTACTTTAGATTCTTCCATAGTTTGTCTCTGGTTGTGATCTTTTCGAACATAGGCATAGCATGACTCTAGATCAAGAGGTGGGTCTTTTCTCAGAATCTCACTTCTAGCTTGATTAAATTCTGGGTCAAGGCCAGCCAGAAAAATGTGAACTCGAAGTCGAGTCATATGCTTGTGCAACATTATAATTACAGCAGCATCTTCTTCTTGTGTTTGAGCACGAGCATCAATTTCCTGAAATATGCTAATCAATTCATTATAATATAGAGATAAGGGTCTACCATTTTGATGAGTAGTGAATGATCTTCGATTCATTTCAAAGATCCGTGTTTCGTCTGAGCCATCATAAAATGTTTTAGCAACAGCTTCCCATATTTCTTTGGTTGTTTGAAGACGGATGAATCGCTGCATCAAGATTGGGCTCATGGAGTCAATAAGCCAACTCTTAACCCGGTTGTTGTCAATCAACCAAGTTTCCAAAATGCTTGTCATCTACTGCTGGTCTCGGTGTTGTGCCTGTGATGAATCTGGATTTGTTTCGAGCTCCAATACGCATCTCCATAAGTTGCGACCATAACGGATAGTTCGTATCATCTAAGATTATTCCAGATGGAAAGGGGGCATTGTCTTGGACAATAATTCGAGATTCGTGAGGAATGATTGCAGAAATGTGGTTGTTTTCAACCATGGTTTTTTGCAGAAACAAGTCTCTACGTTTGAGATTGCTCTGATACCATGAAGAGACTTGATTTGGGAAAAATTTTAATGTATTTCTTCTAATATATTACAGCCTATATATACATGTATAGGTATAGCATATCTCTGTGATATAGCCTAAGAATATGCAAAAAGATTACAGTAAGAAAGGAAACAGAATATTTACAAGAATTCTGCAATATATTTACACAAATTCTGCAATAATAATAGCAAATTTTTCTTCTAAGAATGCTCACGCCAACAGGGAGACATGAACAAGCAGCAGTGGATGCTTCCTATTCCCATTGATACCACTTTTTTCAGTCATGTCCATTTCTTCCAGTTTTACCCTTGTAGGCAAAGAAAAATTGAAACTGTACAGCAATCTTGCTAGTACAAGTTCAGAAACAGCAACAGCAAAGGAAATGCCAGGACAGCTTCTTCTTACAGCTCCAAACGGAATCAACTCAAAATGAAAACCTCGGAAATCTATGTTCGAATTCAAGAATCTCTCTGGTCGGAATTCTTCTGGTTTCTCCCAAATCTTTGGATCTCTTCCTTTCGCCCAAGCATTTATGATTACTTTGTGTGCCAGCTGATATGTCATATCCGATTACTTTAATGTCTTGAGATGACTCGGAGGTGACTAGTGTATCGGTGCCTCGGTCATGGTATCGAGTACTACGAAATTTTTTCATATTTTAATAAAAAAAATTATATATAAATAAGAATGATTTTAATATAAATCATAACAATGATAATTAATCAAAATTTTAATAAAAATAATTATAAAATTATAAAGTTTCATTGAAATGTGAAATCTGGTCTATGAATACTCGTTATATCGGGAGGGCCGTTCAGCATCGGGACAACTGGAACTGTCGGCACGGGGGATTAAAATAATTTATAAAATCTAATATTTAATCATTTTTAGTATTATTAGACTTCAAGACTTTTTAAAAAATTATCTAAAACAAAATTAATAAAACAAGAGTTTCACTTCAAAAATTAATAATATATATATATATATATATACTAATCTATATAATTAAAATATTTCAAATAATATATATTTTTTTTTCAATAATAAAAAAAAAAAATTATTATAATTTTACAAAAAAATAAAATAACTCAAAATTAATATTTTTAATTCATTAAAAAAAAAAGGCAAATTGGTATAAATAGTCCCCAAACTATGAAGGTTTGGTGACATTTGTCCCCAAACTATTTTTTTGGTGGGATTGGT
Organism: Cynanchum wilfordii; assembly: GCA_025388415.1. NCBI lineage: Eukaryota > Viridiplantae > Streptophyta > Magnoliopsida > Gentianales > Apocynaceae > Cynanchum > Cynanchum wilfordii. The sequence continues at coordinate 301,675 of JAHSUH010000608.1, read as the reverse complement.
CCAAAAACTAAAAAAAAATTGTGACATTGGTCCTTCCGTTAAAAATTCCGTAAAATCATCGTTCAGTTTAAAAAAAAAAAAAAACTCAATGGGCATTTATGTCATTACACTATTTAAATATAAAGAAAATTGGTATAAATAGTCCCCAAACTATAGAATTTTGGTGACATTGGTTCCCAAATTATTTTTTTGGTGAGATTAGTCCCTAAACTATTAAAAAATTGTGATATTGGTCATTTCATTAAAAATTATATTAAATCACAAGTTAAGTTTAAAAAAAAAAAATAATAACATATTTCATTTTTAAAAAAAAAAAGAAATTATATATTATTTTGTGCTAACATTTATTCCAGTAATTGATATATAAATTGATATATAATTTACAAATTGATATATAGTTTACAAACTCTACTATTGATATATAATTTACAAATTGATATATAGTTTACAAACTCTACTATTATTTAATTTTTTTTTTTTAAACTTAACTTGTGATTTAATATAATTTTTAATGGAAGGACCAATATCACAATTTTTTCAATGTTTGGGGACTAATCCCACCAAAAAAAAATTTTTGGGACCAATGTCACCAAAAGTCTATAGTTTAGGAGATTTATATCATATTTGTCTTATATTTAAATAGTGTAATGACATAAATGCCCATTTTTTTTTTTTTTTAACTTAACGGTGATTTAACTGAATTTTTAACGGAAGAACCAATGTCACAATTTTTTTATAGTTTGGAGACCAATCCCACCAAAAAAATAGTTTGGAGACCAATGTCACAAAACCTTCATAGTTTGGGGACTATTTATACCAATTTGCCAAAAATAAAAACAAAAACAACAAGAAGAAGCTCTTTTTTCAAAATTTCAATTTTTCCAAAACCACTATCCAGCCGACTTCTCCTTCTTTCTTCTTCTTTCTTTCTGCTTCTTCTTTCTTTATGCTTCTTTCTTCTTTCTTTTTTCTTTCTTTCTTTCTTTCTTTCTTCTTTCTTCTCTTTTTTTTCTTCTCTTTCTTCTCTTTCTTCTTTCTCTTTTCTTCTTCTCTTTCTCTCCTCGGTCGGTGTGACTCGGTTCGGGTTAGCCCGAGTTAAGGCCGAGTCAGAACTGAATTATACCAAATCGGATTTTCACTGTCTCTTTGTCTCAGAGAGCAACGAGTCAGAGACAACTCGGCTGAAACTTTCACTGTCTCTTTGTCTCGAGAGCAGCGAGTCGGAGACAACTCGGCCGAAACTTTGAACCATGAGTAATAATGGAACTGGTGGATGAATCCGCGAAGTTTCTTTGGTTACTGCTTTTAGATATGGCATTTTTGGTAAATCATCTTCGGTTACTTGTGTTTTTCCTTGGTCTAATATTGCTTGTCGGATTGCAGTCTGCAATTTCTCCATAATCTTGGGATGTCTTAACAGCTCCACCATTACCCAATCCATTAGTGTATATGCTGTGTGAGTTTCAGCACTAATCATATCCTGGTAATTAATTAAGAAAATAAAATCGGGATTAATAATTACAGTTAAATTGAATTAAATTATCACATATTTACAAAAAATATAAATTTTTTCTCAAAAAAAAAAAAAATTAATATATGTTTATCGATGACCAAATGTTCATAAAAATTAAACTTAAAATCTTCTACTATGATATTCTAGTAAATCGAGTTAAATTGTCATATATTTTAAAACTTTAAACTCATAGAGATGGTTGTATAGCTCGAATACAAAATTATTTGGTCCACACATTGATCAATTATCAAGAAATGGGGCAAGATATGAATCAAATCCAGCAACTCTTACCCTAATACTATATTAAATAAAATCAAATTGTTTCCTATTTTAAAAACGTAAACTATATTCATTACTTTATAAGTAAAACTTATACTAATTAAGTAATAACTTCTTAACATAAATGGGTTAATTTAATTAATATTAGGACCGAACACAAATTTTTATTCAGCATACACATGATCAATAATCAACAAATAATGAAACAAATAAGAGTCAAACTTAAAAGGGAATTAAATTGTTATATTTAATTTTCTAAAAGTTTAAACAGATAAAAGAAAAGTTACCATACCAGGATGAGAGCATTAATGATCCCACGCTCAAGAGGAAAGCTAGTGATCATGCTTCCTCCTTCCTTAATATCAAGCAAAATATCCACAAAGTCCAAGGTTGTCCCTCTTCTTCTTTTGTTTCCCCATATGTTGTCTTTCTAACAAGATAATGTTGTTCAATTACATCATCCATAATTTCATCAATCTCTTTACTCACTCTCTCAACTTTTGCATCCAAACCATTAATGAAACGATTAATCCAACCCAACCATGGAATATAATCAGCTTTATTAAAACTACCTATTACATCAGTAAATCTCTCTATCATCCCCAAAATATCATTATTCTTGTCCGAATTATCACTACTCCTCTTTCCAATTGTTACCCTAGTAACAACATCATTTGTTACTGTAAGAAGAATTTCACTCAAATTTATTATTACATAACATTTTCCCCTAATCTTTTGGACCATTTCCGATGTTTCTTCGTCTCTAATGTAAGAAAAAGACCGAACCCTTTTGTTACTAAGAAGATGAAGCATGCAAATGATGTCAATTGCCTCCAACACTCGCCATACGGTGCAAAAGCTACGTCTAGTGAACCATGCAGAATCTTCTCGGTAATTCTAGATTTAGGCCTATTTGAAAAAACTATGTCATGGTTTTTCATGATCTCACGTGCTGCCTCCGGTGAAGATGCCACCACCACGGCTGTGCTAGCGAAACTTAGCATATTTATGGAGCGTATTTTTTGGACAAGGAATGAAAAGAGGGGTGGTGAGGATTATTATTATTATTATTGGAAGACTTGGTGGGGATGGTGGTAGAAAACCATTTGAGGGAGAAAATGGTAATTACAGACACCAATGGAATAAGAAGAGAGAAAAAAAAGAGATTAATTAGACTGAACTCCATGTACCTAACTATTTAGGTGTAGCATTTTTATGAACTGATTCTACCTAAGTGTATGTATATAATTATATATATATATATATATTGGTAAAAAAATACTCAAGCATCTTCATTAGCATAGGAACACCAACCTCCTGATTTACAAAAGAGTCTCCCATAGCACATAAAACATCAGTAGGGAGGAGATGGGAGATATAACCACAAAAATCAGAAGAAACAGCCCACTTAGCAAGATTACGGGCAGCAATGTTGTAAATCCTAGGAATAAAATTAACAGATCAACATGGTCATTTAGCAACAAAAGATAAACCAACATCCACTAATGGAGAGACCGCCAATCTTCATGAGCTTTGTCTCCTTTGAGTTCAAGAACTACACCAAGCGCATCACCCTCGAAAACAAGCTTTTGAGATTTGAGATCATCTCCAATTTGGAAGGCCAACAAAAAGGCTTTCAACTCAGGCGTGAAAACATCAGAAAACTTACTAGAAGACACCCGGGCACCTTCAGATTTGCCTAGATGATTTCTCAAAATGCAAGCAGGCCAAGCTTTATCATTATGGACGGCTACATCTACACTGAATTTCATCCACCCAACAAGAGGTGGTTCCCATTTATCCATTAGTTTGATAATGGCACTCTTCCTCCTATTAAAACTAGAGTTGCAATTCTCTATAGCAGACGAATTAACCCTTTTTACAAACCTTACTCCAGTCTGTTGAGAATCAATGTCAGCCCATAATAAGTAATCCTAACCCCAATCTAAAGCTAAATAATATTGTCCAAGCCCAATGTTAGTTTGATGATGTAATTGCTTACAATTGCAAAATTAGGTGAGCTTGGTAGGTGAGATTGGTAGATGAGCTTGGTAGGTGAGGTTGGTATACCTAATGTTTTTGTGTGGTGTAGATCTCATTTAGTTTCCTATAAATACCTAAGTACTTAAGCTTTGTAAATCATCAAAATGAAAAACAAAGCTATTTGCTAAATAAGAAAAGCTTTGCTCCTTAGTGTTTTGTGAGTTCTCTTTAGAGTGTGTTTTATTTTCTTCTTAAGATAATTTAGAGTTGTGTACTCTATTTATTCAACAATTGGTATCAGAGCAAGGTCGTGAGCTAGGTTGTCTAATCTCTTGAAAGTCTTAGTATGCTCTGTGGTTGCAATTGTGACTGATCTTCCACATCAGAAACGATTTCTTGAGATTGTTAGTAAGAGAGTTTCTTAGTGTCGTGAGTAGTTTGTGACTTTGCAAGCTTTGTGTCAAAGTTAGCTTGTTTGGTATTACCGAGGTACTACCAACACGATGGGTGATCTTCAAGTCGTTGGAGGAATCAAGAAGCTCAATAACCAAAACTACAACATGTGGGCAACATGTATGGAGTCTTACCTACAAGGTCAAGACTTGTGGGAGGTTGTCGGTGGTGGTGAAGTTACACAACCGGCAGTAGAAGATGCTAATGGCGTCTTGCGAAAGTGGAAAATTAAAGCAGGTAAAGCGATGTTTGCTTTAAAAACCACAATTGAAGAAGAAATGTTGGAGCACATCCGGGATGCCAAAACACCGAAGGAAGCATGGGATACTTTTGTTACACTTTTTTCAAAGAAGAACGATACAAAATTGCAACCGAGAACGAGATGCTATCGATGACACAACGTGACATGACAATTGCCCAATATTTTCACAAGGTGAAATTAATATGTCGCGAAATTTCAGAGTTAGATTTGACAGCGTCTATTGGTGAAGCCAGGATAAAGAGAATAATTATCCATGGTTTGAGATCCGAATACCGAGGGTTCGTTGCTGCTTGTACAGGGATGGCCGACACAACCATCACTTGTTGAGTTTGAAAATTTGCTTACAGGTCAAGAAGCTATGGCCAAGTAAATGGGAGGAGTATTACTGAAGGGTGAAGAGGAAGTTCTCTACGCCAACAAAAGCAAAAGCAGTTTCAAACGACATACTGGTAGTGGATCTAATAGGGATGGTTACAAGATGCAAAGTTACCAAGGAAAGGGAGGCTCTCGTCTAGAGGGAGCTTCGAAGAATCGTGGCAATAGCAGAAAGTTCGATGGTAAGTGTTACAACTGTGGGAAGATATGTCACATGCCAAAAGATTGTTGGGCCAAGAAAAAGCATGTTGAAAGTAATGCTGCTACTTCCAATTCTAAAGAGATTTCCGAAGATAGTTGGGATGCCGAAGCGTTGTTCGCTAAGGAAGAAGAATTAGCTCTCACAGTAACAACACCAAAACGAATTGACTATCGGAATGATTGGATCGTAGACTCGGGTTGCTCAAATCATATGACGGGTGATAAAATGAAGTTGCAAAACCTGTCAGAGTACAATGGAAGTCGTGTGGTGGTGACAACTGACAATTCAAGATTACCGATAGCTCACATTGGTAAGACAACAATAACACCTAGATATAATTCTAACCATGTGCTACTTCAAGATGTTTATCATGTCCCAAGAATGAAGAAAAAATTGCTATCCGTGGCTCAATTGACATCATCGGGTCACTATGTCTTGTTCGGTCCACATGATGTGAAGGTGTATCGTGATCTCAAAATCTCAGGAAAACTAACAATAGAGGGGCGACGATTGGAGTCTATCTACGTGATGTCAGCAGAGTTTGCATATGTTGACAAGACAAGGAAAAATGAGACAGCAGATCTATGGCACATGCGGTTAGGTCACGTTAGCTATTCAAAGCTAAGTGTGATGGCGAAAAAGTCGATGCTTAAGGGGCTTCCTCAACTTGACGTGCGAACAGACACGGTCTGTGCAGGATGCTAGTATGGTAAAGCACACCAATTGCCATACGAGGCATCGAAGTTTAAGGCAAAGGAACCATTAGAGTTAATTCACTCTGACGTGTTTGGGCCTATTAAGCAACGATCATTTGGCGGTATGCAGTACATGGTGACATTCATTGATGACTTCTCAAGGTATGTATGGGTTTTCTTTATGAAAGAAAAATCTGACACATTCTCAAAGTTTAAAGAGTTCAAAGAGTTAGTTGAAGGAGAAGTGGAAAAGAAGATCTGTTGCTTGCGCACAGACAACGGGGGAGAATATAGCTCAAGTGAGTTCTCTCAATACCTAAGGGAATGTCGAATACGTCATCAATACACTTGTGCCAACACACCGCAACAAAATGGTGTAGCCGAGAGAAAGAACCGACATCTTGCAGAAATTTGTCGAAGTATGCTATATGCAAAGAACGTACCGGGAAGGTTTTGGACTGAAGCAATGAGGACTACAGCCCTTGTGATCAATTGACTTCCTCAACCCAGGTTAGAATTTGTTTCACCCTTTGAGAAATTATGGAACATGAAACCTACAGTTAGCTACTTTCGAGTATTTGGTTATGTATGTTATGTATTTGTTCCCGATCATTTACAAAGCAAGTTTGACAAGAAAGCTGTTAAATGTATCTTTGTGGGATACGACAGCCAAAGAAAGGGGTGGAAATGTTGTGATTCGATGAGTGGAAGGTGCTACACTTCACGAAATGTGGTATTTGATGAAGCATCTTCTTGGTGGTCCTTAGAAAAGGAGGTGCTACCAGATTCTAGAGAATTTGAAGAAAAGCTACAACAAAAGATAGAGAAACATATTGTTCAACTCCAACCAAGTTTAGATGAATCACAAGATCCAAACAACAATGATGTCGAGCAAGGAGTATCTCAAAATCCTTGGCAAACTGGCGTGTATCAAGCAACCAAACGAAGAAGGTGGGCCCAGTGAAATGGAAGAATCAACTCCACAATCTCAACTCCGAAGGTCAACAAGAACACGAAAGCCAAATCCTAAATACGCCAATGCAACCATAAGTGAAGAAGCAACAGAGCCCGAGACGTTCGAAGAAGTATCGCATAGTTCCGAATGGATGACAGCTATGAAAGAAGAGATCGATGCACTTAAGCAAAATCAGACTTGGGATCTTGTGCCAAAGGCAAGAGATGTGAAACCCATATCCTGCAAGTGGGTTTACAAGATAAAGCGTCGTCCAGATGGATCAATAGAAAGGTACAAGGCACGGTTGGTAGCTCGTGGTTTTTCCCAATAGTACGGACTAGACTATGATGAAACGTTTAGTCCAGTGGCAAAACTTACAACTGTACGAGTCCTACTTGCACTTGCAGCCAACAAAGACTGGAATTTGTGGCAGATGGATGTGAAGAATGCTTTTCTTCATGGTGAGCTGGATCGATAGATCTACATGATCCAACCAATGGGTTTTCGGAGCCAAGATCATCCCGAATATGTGTGTAAGCTGCGGAAAGCACTCTACGGATTGAAACAAGCACCCGGGGCATGGTATGGTAAGATTGCTGAATTTCTAACACAAAGTGGCTATTCAGTAACATCTGCAGATTCCAGCTTGTTTGTCAAGGCCAATGAAGGAAAGCTAGCTATCGTGCTAGTGTATGTGGATGACTTTATCATAACAGGTGATGATGAGGCAGAAATTCTTCAGACAAAGGAGAATTTATCAGTCCGTTTCCAGATGAAGGAACTTGGTCAGCTCAAGCACTTCCTTGGTCTAGAGGTTGATCGAACATAAGAAGAAATATTTCTTTGTCAACAGAAATATGCCAAAGATTTGTTGAAGAGGTTCGGAATGCTCGAATGCAAGCTGATTTCAACGCCGATGGAGCCAAATGCCAAAATGTGTGCACATGAAGGAAAGGATTTGGAAGATGCAACGATGTATCGACAATTGGTAGGTAGTCCGATATACTTAACTTTGACTCGACCTGACATTTCTTATGCAGTTGGTGTGATGAGTCGGTACATGCAAAATCCAAAGAAGCCTCATTTGGAAGTAGTTCGGCGTATACTAAGATATGTGAAGAGTACAATTGACTATGGTCTTCTATACAAGAAAGGTGAAAATTGCAAGCTAGTTGGTTACTGTGATGCTGACTATGCAGGAGATCAACAACTGGGTATGTGTTTAAGCTTGGTTCCGGAACAATTTCTTGGTGTAGCAAGAGACAACCGACAATATCTTTATCAACCACAGAAGCTGAGTATCGAGCAACAGCAATGGCAGCTCAAGAGAGTACATGGTTGATACAACTCATGAATAATCTACATCAACCAGTAGATTATGTTGTTCCGTTATATTGTGACAATCAATCAGCAATTCGTTTGGCAGAGAATCCAATCTTTCATGCTAGAACTAAGCATGTTGAAGTGCACTATCATTTTATCGGAGAAAAGGTTTTGCAAGAAGAAATTGAGATGAGACAGATCAAGACCGATGATCAAGTTGCAGACCTATTCACAAAAAGTTTGAGTATAGGAAAATTTGAAATGTTTCGCTGTCAGCTCGGCACAGTGCAAAGAATGAGAGCCGACATTGAGGGGGAGTGTTGAGAATCAATGTCAGCCCATAATAAGTAATCCTAACCCCAATCTAAAGCTAAATAATATTATCCAAGCCCAAGGTTAGTTTGATGATGTAATTGCTTACAATTGCAAAATTAGGTGAGCTTGGTAGGTGAGATTGGTAGATGAGCTTGGTAGGTGAGGTTGGTATACCTAATATTTTTGTGTGGTGTAGATCTCATTTAGTTTCCTATAAATACCTAAGTACTTAAGCTTTGTAAATCATCAAAATGAAAAACAAAGCTATTTGCTAAATAAGAAAAGCTTTGCTCCTTAGTGTTTTGTGAGTTCTCTTTAGAGTGTGTTTTATTTTCTTCTTAAGATAATTTAGAGTTGTGTACTCTATTTATTCAACACAGTCTTCACATACCGCATTCACACGTGCTTCATTTCTAACTCTCCACACATTTTCGAAGGCCACAACAGCGAAATGAATTCATTTCGAGTTCCTCCTTCTCAAGTCTTTGGGGAATACATTTAGGCTGAGGTTGAAGAATATCGGCCAGCCACACTTCCAGCTAAGGTTGAATCAAATGCTCCACCTGCAATTGCTATGGAGAATTAGCCCAGATCAGGAAACTTAAGGGACATTTGGTAAATAGATGAACCAAAGTCTCATCATCACCCCTACAGATATAATACAGAGAGTCTTGAATGGCAAGGCGGTTAGATTAAAATCTTCCAAAAAATTAGGTTGTGTCTAGGATGTAAGGAGGATTTTCAAAGGAGTAACCAATCAACAATAACATTCACAAGGACTACTGCATGCATTAAGTGAATAACTTGGTGAGCTGAGTGTGCACCAAGAATCTACCCGACTTGGAGGCAGCCCACATTAACACGTCATGTTCCTCCTCTTGAGGAATACATGTATTAAGAATCACTTCCCTAACAGGAGGGGGAAACAAATTTTGTATAAGAGGCTCATCCCATGACCGAGAGCCACTTACAATCATATCTAAAACTTTAGAAATAGAGTGTGGCCAGTCGGGGGGTCGAGTAGGGTAAATTATCCCGGTAACACCTCAACTTTTCTGGATTCCGGGTTTTGCACCTAAACTTTTTTTTGTTCAGCTTTTGCACTCTAACTTAAAAAAAAAATCGCCTAATTTAAACCTCCTTCCAAAAATTCCGTCCAAACTCCAAATCCGTCAATTTCTCGGGGGATGCTGGGTCAAATCCCAAAGTCCACTTTTTAATTTTGCCCGACCGCTTGCTTGAAAAGGGACGTTGTTTGCCACTACACCAATGTCCTATTTTGGATTATTTTTTATAAGAGTTTAATTTATTATCCAGGAGATTTTTGTTTTATAAAAAAAAATATTAATTATTGTAGTCAACAGGATTCGAACCCAAATAGCACGATTAGAGTGTAATGGTGTTTTTTAAAAAATTTAATTTAAATTGTGTATATATCATAGCTTTAGGCGCTTGCAAATTTTTTTTTTTTTTTTTTAAACAAAAAACCCCTATAAAGCACGCAAATTTTAGGCACACAATTGGTGTTTGAATCCCGTCAATTGTAAATATTTTTTATAAAACAATTTTTTTTTTAAAGATAATAAATAAAAATCCTGTAAAAAATAATACAATTTGGGATAGTGGTGTAGTGGCAAAGCATTGGAGCTTTCACTGCACAGTTGTGGTTCGAATCTTGTTAACTGCGGAAATTAAATTGCGCGATCAAAATTCAAATCTCACTAAATGAAAAAATTTAAAATATCCCTAAAATAATTTTAAAAAAATAATAAATATAAAAAGACGGAAATGCCCCCGAGAAATTGACGGATTTGGAGTTTAGACGGAATTTTTGGACGGATGTGCAAATTAGACGATTTTTTTTAGTTGGAGTGCAAAAGCTGGACAAAAAAAAGTTTAGATGCAAAACCCGGAATCCCAAAAAGTTGAGGTGTTACCGGGATAATTTACCCTAATTAATATCCCTATACACCATATGCCCTTCCTTTTTTTAGGGTTACCAATCGAGGAAAGGAATTTTCAAGAGTCAAATTTTGGATTCGATTGCTTTGTAGCATTTGACTAATGTAATAAATATGATTTATAACTCAACCTCTTAGATTTTGTAAGCACGGGGCTTTATGTAATAAATAGAGTTCATAGTTGAACCTCTCGGATTTGTAAGCACAGAGTTTTATGTGATACTTGTAAGCACGAGCCTTTATATAATATTTGTAAGCACTAGATATAAAGATAGAATGCTTAATGAGTTTGAGAAAGTACTAGCAATAGAGGACTAACAAGATGCTTTTTGATACACCAGGATCACAGATTAGTTATCATGAGGAGTACATGTCCATGGTGGGCGTCATTATGATATAGCTTAACATGTCTTCTCCTAAGTATCAAAGTTCTCTTTTTTATCTTATCTCCCTAATACTAAAGTGGAAGTTATATTTATAAGGTTTGATAATTCTAAATTCTAATTGAAATCGAATTCTAGCTAATTCTAAAAAGAGACATATATATCTTAATATTTATTATATTATTTATAAAAGAGTATCATTCTTTTTATGCCCTTAGTTAATTAATATCTCTATACACCACTACACTAATTATATTTTTAAAGTGCTATATTATAATTGAATAATAGATTATATTAATAATAACAAGATATTTGGTGAAAAAATAAAATTATTGGCATAGTAAAGTTTAGTGACAATTCTATTGACTTTTCTAGTAGAAAGTGTGTGACCTTGTTATTGTATGAATAATATTTAAGTACTATTAGTTTACTTATGTGTTGTAAGGCCTGATTCTCCCATGACACCCCAATCCCAACCCCAACACTATATCTACATGATCTTAATATATATATATATATACTTACTCATTATATTCTAGGCAACTTTTGTCTAATCTTTCGATGTGGGACTTGGGTTGATACCCCAATCCCAACCTCAACACTATATCTACATGATCTTAATATATATATATATATATATATATATATATATATATATATATATTATGGTATTATCCAGTATATATATATATTTGTCTAACCCTACTGGGTAAAAGAGTGTGGGGAGACATGAACAAGCAGTGGATGCTTCCTTTTCCCATTGATACCACTTTTTTCAGTCATATCTATTTCTTCCGGTTTTACCCCTGTAGGCAAAGAAAAATTGAAACTGTACAGCAATCTTGCTAGTACAAGTTCAGAAACAGCAACAGCAAAGGAAATTCCAGGACAGCTTCTCCGTCCAGCTCCAAACGGAATCAACTCGAAATGAAAACCTCGGAAATCTATGTTCGAATTCAAGAATCTCTCTGGTCGGAATTCTTCAGGTTTCTCCCAAATCTTTGGATCTCTTCCTATTGCCCAAGCATTTATGATTACTTGTGTGCCTGCTGATATGTCGTATCTCATTACTTTAACGTCTTGAGATGACTCGTGAGGAAGTAGTAATGGAACTGGTGGATGAAGCCTTGAAGTTTCTTTGATTACTGCTTTTAGATATGACATTTTTGGTAAATCATCTTCGGTTACTTGTGTTTTTCCTTGTTCTAATATTGCTTGTCTGATTTCTGTCTGCAATTTCTCCATGATCCTGGGATGTCTTAACAGCTCTACCATTACCCAGTCCATGAGTGTATTTGTTGTGTGAGTTCCAGCACTGATCATATCCTGGTAATTAATTAAGAAAATAAAATCAAATATTAATAATTACTCTTAAATCGAATTAAATTACCACATATTTAAAAAATAAATAAATTTAATACATGTGGACAGATGACCAAATGTTCATACATGATTAAACTTAGAATCTTCTGCTATGATACTTTAGTAAATCGAGTTAAATTGTCATATATATCTATATATATTAAAAGTTTAAGCTAATAGAAAGGGATGAATAAGACAAATACAAACTTTATGTGGTCTACACATTGAACAATAATCAACAAATGGGGCGAAGATAGGAGTCGAATTCAGGAACTCTCACTCTAATATTATTATGTTAAATAGAATTAAATTGTTTCCTATTTTTGAAACGTAAATTGTACTCATTACTTTATAAGTGAAAATGATATCAATTAAACAATAAATTTTTAACATAAAGGGGTTAATTTAATTAATATTAGGGCCGAACACAAATTTTTATTCAGCCTACACATGGTCAATAATCAACAAATATGAAACTAAAACAAGAATCAAATTTAGAACCGAACTAAATTGTTATATTTAATTTTCTAAAAGTTTAAACGGATAAAAGTGAAGTTTCATACCAAGATGAGAGCTTTAATGATGCCAAGATCAAGAGGAAAGCTAGTAATCAAGTTTCCTTAATATCAAGCAAAATATCCACAAAGTCCAAGGTTGTCCCTCTTGTTGTTGTTGTTGTTTTTGTTTCCCCATATGTTGTCTTTCTAACAAGATAATGTTGTTCAATTACATCATCCATAATTTCATCAATCTCTTTACTCACTCTCTCAACTTTTGCATCCAAACTATTAATGAAACGATTAATCCAACCCAACCATGGAATATAATCAGCTATATTAAAACTACCTAGTACATCAGTAAATCTCTCTATCATCCCCAAAATATTATCATTGCTCCTCTTTCCAATTGTCACCCTAGTAACAACATCATGTGTAACCCTGAGAAGAATTTCACTCAAATTTATTATTACATAACATTTTTCCCTAATCTTTTGGACCATTTCCGATGTTTCTTCGTCTCTAATGTAAGAAAAAGACCGAACCCTTTTGTTACTAAGAAGATGAAGCATGCAAATGCTTTTCAATTGCCTCCAGCACTCACCGTACGGTGCAGAAGCTACGTCTAGTGAGCCATGCAGAATCTTCTCGGCGATTCTAGATTTAGGCCTATTTGAAAAAACTATGTCATGGTTTTTCATGATCTCACGTGCTGCCTCCGGTGAAGATGCCACCACCACAGCCGTGCTGGCGAAACTTAGCATCATTAACGGACCGTATTTTTTGGACAAGGAATGAAAACAGCGGTGGTGAGGATTATTATTATTATTATTAGGGAAGAAGGATACTATTTGGTGAATGTTACCGAAAATTGGAAGACTTGGTGGGGATGGTGGTAGGTTTTTTGGGAGAGTGGTGGAAAACCATTTGAGGGAGAAAATGGTAATTACGGACACCAATGGAATAAGAAGAGAGAAAAACAATAGATTAATTAGACTGAACTCCATGTACCTAACTATTTAGGTGTAGCAGTTTTAAGAGACTGATTCTACCTAGGTGTATGTATATATAATTATGTATATATATAGATAAATAGATAGATAGATATATGTACACGTAAATTTTTTATGTCCGTTCGTAATGCCAACAACCCTCTTCCGACAGAGTTCGATGTTGTCAATTTCGTTTTAGTCCCTATTATTAAAACATAATTTGAATTTGTTTGGAATATATATATATATATATATATTTATTTATAATTTATACTTTAAATGTGTGTTTATAATATCTTGATACGATCTATTCAATGAAACAAGCATATTGAGTTGTGCATTTTCAACACTGAAATAAATGATATTATTATATTAGATGAGGCATATGGTTGCATGTCTTTTTTAATATATAATCTCGTATATGCATCGTCATAGGTTCATATAATTATATAAACCATGCATTAATTTAAGGAGAGAGAGAATTAAATTAGTGTGTCCTTTTAGACATTGTGAAAAAGGAGAGAGTGTGACTCTTAATACTTAGTCCTAACGTTCGTTTGTTGCCCTCTATTAATGAAAGAAAGAAACTAACGATATTTTTATATATATATATATATATATATATATATATAGGATAGTGTTGTAGTGCAATCCACCAAAGGATTGCATCCAAGGCAACTATGGACCAAACCTAATAAATAAATGACAAATGGATTTTGGTAACCTCCAATAACAGGTTAACAAGTTAATGAGGGATGTGGCATTCTCTATGCTTGACATGTCATAAAAAATGACATATTCAATAGGTTACCAACAAATTTTGAAAAATAAAATAATAATATTATATTGTAATAGTAATTTTTAACCAAAAAATGGTAAGTTTGATACAAAAAATGGTAAGTTACCAATTTTGATAAACATCTTACCATTTTTTGAACAAAACTTACCATTTTTGTCATGAACCTTACTATTGATAAACATCTTACCATTTCTTCAACAAACCTTACCATTTTTTGAACAAAACTTACCATTTTTCCCATAAACCTTAGCATTGAGTAGCATCTTACCATTTTTCCCATGAACCTTACCATTGAGTAGCATCTTACCATTTTTTGAATAAAACTTACCATTTTTTTCTCATTAACCTTACCATTGAGGCATCTTACCATTTTTTAAATAAAACTTACCATTTTTCCCATGAACCTTACCATTGAGGCATATTACCATTTTTTGAATAAAACTTACCATTTTTCCCATGAACCTTACCATTGAGTAGCATCTTACCATTTTTTAAATAAAACTTACCATTTTCCCCATGAACCTTACCATTGATACATCTTACCTTTTTTGAACAAAACTTACCATTTTTCCCATGAACCTTACCATTGAGGCATCTTACCATTTTTAATTAATAAAACTTACCATTTTTCCCATGAACCTTACCATTGAGTAGCATCTTACCATTTTTTGGATAAAACTTACCATTTTTCCCATGAACCATACCATTGAGTAGCATCTTACTATTTTTTTAATAAAACTTACCATTTTTCCCATTAACCTTAGCATTGAGGCATCTTACTATTTTTTGAACAAAACTTACCATTTTTCCCATGAACCTTACCATTGAGGCATCTTACCATTATTTGAACAAAACTTACCATTTTTCCCATAAACCTTAGCATTGAATAACATCTTACCATTTTTCCCATGAACCTTACCATTGCGTAACATCTTACCATTTTTTGAATAAAACTATCCATTTTTCCCATGAACCTTACCATTGAGTATCATTTTACCATTTTTTGAACAAAACTTACCATTTTTTCCATGAACCTTACCATTGAGGCATCTTACCATTTTTTGAACAAAACTTACCATTTTCCCCATGAACCTTACCATTGAGTATCATCTTACCATTTTTTGAATAAAACTATCCATTTTTCCCATGAACCTTACCATTGATTATCATCTTACCATTTTTTGAACAAAACTTACCATTTTTCCCATGAACCTTACCATTAAGAAACTTACCATTTTTTGAACAAAACTTACCATTTTTCAACAACCTTACCATTGAGTATCATCTTACCATTTTTTGAATAAAACTTACCATTTTTCCCATGAACCTTACCATTGAGTAGCATCTTACCATTTTTTGAACAAAACTTACCATTTTTCCCATGAACCTTACCATTGAGGCATCTTACCATTTTTTGAATAAAACTACCATTTTTTCCCATGAACCTTACCATTGAGTAGCATCTTACCATTTTTTGAATAAAACTTACCATTTTTCCCATGAACCTTACCATTGAGTTAACTACCATTTTTGAATAAAACTTACCATTTTTCCCATGAACCTTACCACATTTTTTTTGAACAAAACTTACCATTTTCCCCATGAACCTTACCATTGATTCATCTTACCATTTTTTTTTTAAACTTACCATTTTTCAACACACCATTTTTAATAACATTTTCCCATTTTTTGAACAAAACTTACCATTTTCCCCATGAACCTTACCATTTGTGGAATACTTACCATTTTTTGAATAAAACACCATTTTCCTACTTACCATTGAGTAATCTTCCCCATTTTTGAATAAAACTTACCATTTTTCCCATGAACCTTACCATTGAACATTACCATTTTTCATTTTTTGAACAAAACTTACCATTTTTCCCATGAACCTTACCATTGAGTATCATCTTACCATTTTTTGAAAACAAAACTTACCATTTTTCCCATGAACCTTACCATTGAGTAGCATCTTACCATTTTTTAAACAAAACTTACCATTTTCCCCATGAACCTTACCATTAGCACAAAACTTACCATTTTCCCTGACCTCCTTGAGGCATCTTACCATTTTTTTGAACAAAACTTACCATTTTTCCCATGAACCTTACCATTGAGGCATCTTACCATTTTTTGAATAAAACTTACCATTTTTCCCATGAACCTTACCATTGAGTAATCTTACCATTTTTTTAACTACCATTTTCTACCATTTAATAAAACTTACCACTTTTTCCCATGAACCTTACCATTGAGTAGCATCTTACCATTTTTTGAATAAAACTTACCATTTTCCCCATGAACCTTACCATTGAGTATCATCTTACCATTTTTTGAAAAAAACTTACCATTTTTCCCATGAACCTTACCATTGAGCATCTAACTTACCATTTTTAAAAAACTTACCATTTTCATGAACCTTATTTGATAAACTTACCATTTTCTTTTTTTATTTTTTACCATTTTTTGAATAAAACTTACCATTTTTCCCATGAACCTTACCATTGAGGCATCTTACCATTTTTTGATAAAACTTACCATTTTTCCCATGAACCTTACCATTGAGTAGCATCTTACCATTTTTTGAACAAAACTTACCATTTTTCCCATGAACCTTACCATTGAGTCTCTTTTTATCATCTTACCATTTTTTGAATAAAACTTACCATTTTTCCCATGAACCTTACCATTGAGTAGCATCTTACCATTTTTTGAATAAAACTTACCATTTTTCCCATGAACCTTACCATTGAGAGCATCTTACCATTTTTTGAATAAAACTTACCATTTTTCCCATGAACCTTACCATTGAGTAGCATCTTACCAATTTTTGAATAAAACTTACCATTTTTCCCATGAACCTTACCATTGAGTTTAATTTATCTTACCATTTTTTTAAACAAAACTTACCATTTTTCCCATGAACCTTTAACTTTTAACCATTGAAGCATCTTACCATTTTTTTTTGAATAAAACTTACCATTTTTCCCATGAACCTTACCATTGAGTATCATCTTACCATTTTTTAACAAAACTTACCATTTTTCCCATGAACCATACCATTGAAGCATCTTACCATTTTTTGAATAAAACTTACCATTTTTCCCAGGAACCTTACCATTGATAAGTATCTTACCATTTTTAACCAAAACTTACCATTTTTCCCATGAACCTTACCATTGAGTATCATCTTACCATTTTTTGAATAAAACTTACCATTTGTCCATAAACCTTACCATTAAATTTTTTGAACAAAACTTACCATTTTTTCCATGAACCTTTTATCCATTGATATGAAACTTACCATTTTTTAAACAAAACTTACCATTTTTTCCATGAACCTTACCATTGATATGAAACTTACCATTTTTTGAACAAAACTTACCATTTTTCCCCTTGAACCTTACCATTGATATGAAACTTACCATTTTTTTTAACAAAACTTACCATTTTTTCCATGAACCTTACCATTGATATGAAACTTACCATTTTTTGAACAAAACTTACCATTTTTCTCATGAACCTTACCATTGATATGAAACTTACCATTTTTTCCATGAACCTTAGCATTGATATGAAACTTACCATTTTTTTGAACAAAACATACCATTTTTCTCATGAACCTTACCATTGAGTAGCATCTTACCATTTTTGAATAAAACTTACCATTTTTCCCATGAACCTTACCATTGAGTATCATCTTACCATTTTTTGACAAAACTTTCCATTTTTTGCATAAACCTTACCATTGATAAGCATCTTACCATTTTTTGACCAAACCTCCCCTTTTTCCCCATGAACCTTACCATTGATTAGCATCTTACCATTTTTTGAATAAAACTTACTATTTTTCCCATGAACCTTACCATTGATAAGTATCTTACCATTTTTTGAACAAAACTTACCATTTTTCCCATGAACCTTACCATTGAGTATCATCTTACCATTTTTTGAATAAAACTTACCATTTTTCCCATGAACCTTACCATTGATATGAAACTTACCATTTTTTGAACAAAACTTACCATTTTTTCCATGAACCTTACCATTGATATGAAACTTACCCTTTTTTGAACAAAACTTACCATTTTTCTCATGAACCTTACCATTGATATGAAACTTACCATTTTTTGAACAAAACCATCTTTTTCCATGAACCTTACCATTGATATGAAACTTACCATTTTTTCCATGAACCTTACCATTGATATGAAACTTACCATTTTTTGAACAAAACTTACCATTTTTTCCATGAACCTTACCATTGATATGAAACTTACCTTTTTTTGAACAAAACTTACCATTTTTCCCATGAACCTTATCATTGAGTAGCATCTTACCATTTTTGAACAAAACTTACCATTTTTCCCATGAACCTTACCATTGAGTAGCATCTTACCATTTTTTGAACAAAACTTACCATTTTTCCCATGAACCTTACCATTGAGTAACATCTTACCATTTTTTGAACAAAATTTTAAATTATATCATTTTTCTTAAAAAAGATTAAATTATATATTTTATTTATTTATTATTTTTTTTTGTACGAGCCCAAAATCACATTTTGAGTTTTTTTTTTTTTTTTTTAAGTAATTGTCAAAGCCCAATCGTTTGGGGATTTTTTTTAAAATAAAAAATTCTATTAATCATAACAATCACCATTAACGTTAAAGTCTCTAATAAGTTATAATTAAACTTAACTATAAATTCATTTAATAATTTTTTTTTAACAATCGAGAACATTCTCAAATATTAAACTCAAGTTTTTAATGCTTATATTATTACTTTAATAAATATATTAGGTACGAAAAATTAGTTTTTTATTATATGAATTGAATAAAAATCATATTTTAAAAAAAAACTAATTTAAAACTAATAATTTTATTGATAAGTTACTATATTATCTTTATTTCTTATTATTGTATTAACTAAATTTTTTCAAATGTATAAATAGTAAAGAAAATAGCAAGATGTTTTAGTTTATTCAAATAGTACAATTTATAAAGAAAATTGTAGGATGTATGGAAAAAATGGTAAGGTGTTTTAATTTCTTCAAATAGTAAAATTTATAAAGAAAATGGTAAGATTTGTTCAAAAAATAGTAAGATGTTTTAGTTTCTTCGAATAGTAAGATTTATAAAGAAAATTGTAAGATTTGTTCAAAAAATGGTAAGATGTTTTAGTTTCTTCAAAGAGTAAGATTTGTGAAGAAAATGGTAAGATTTGTGAATAAAATGGTAAGATTCTTATCAATAGTAAGGTTCATGGCAAAAATGGTAAGTTTTGTTCAAAAAATGGTAAGATGTTTTAGTTTCTTCAAAGAGTAAGATTTTTGAAGAAAATGGTAAGATTTGTGAATAAAATGGTAAGATTCTTATCAATAGTAAGGTTCATGGCAAAAATGATAAGATTTGTTCAAAAAATGGTAAGATGTTTTAGTTTCTTCAAAGAGTAAGATTTGTGAAGAAAATGGTAAGATTTGTATCATCTCCTTGCTTGCTTCTGTAACTACCACATACTCTGCCTCTGTAGTGGATAGCGTAACTATTTTCTCGCAGTTTAGAAACCCAGCTGATTGATGTCTTGCCCAACGTGGAAACATATCTTGTGGTACTTTTTCTGTTGTGGACATCTCCAGCAAAATCAGCATCCACAAATCCTTGAAGTTGCAGGTTAGATCTCTGAAAACACAAGCAATAGTCGGTAGTATTCTTCAAATACCCGAGAATCCACTTAACTGCTTCCCAGTGGCGCTTCCTGGATTTGACATAAATGGCTCACAACTACTCCTGTCATGAGCAATATCTGGTCTCGTGCATACCATGGCGTACATTAGACTCCCAATGGCGGAGGCGTAAGGAACCTTAGCCATGAAGTCTAACTCCTCGTCGGTCTTGGGACTCTGTTCCTTCGATAAATTGAAGTGGCTTGCAAGAGGTGTGTTGACTCCTTTGGCATCTGCCATGCTGAACCTCTCCAAGACCTTGTGAATATACTCCTTTTGTGACAACCGCAAAGTGTCACTCCCGGAATCTCTGATGATCCTCATCCCAAGAATCTGCTTTGCTTGGACCTAGGTCTTTCATCTCAAACTCCTTTGAGAGTTGTCTCTTCAAGAGTTTGATTTCCTCCATATCTGCTCCCGCCACTAACATGTCATCAACATAAAGTAGCAATATAATGAAACTTGAATCAAACCTCTTGACATAACAACAATGGTCAGCGTTACATCTGTTGTACCCATTCATCTGCATGAAACGGTCGAACTTCGGGTACCATTGTCTCGATGCCTGCTTTAAGTCGTACAAGCTTTTAACCAGTCTGCATACCCGGTTCTCCTTACCTTTGACAACAAAACCCTCTCGGTTGTTGCATGTAAATCTCCTCCTTCAAGTCACCATGAAGGAACGCCGTCTTTACATCTAACTGCTCTAGATGTAAGCTCTGTGCTGCAACAATACTCAACACTTGCTCGTATGGTGGTTAGTTTAACAACCGGGAGAGAAAATATCGGTGTAATCAATACCCTCCTTTTGCTGAAAGCCTTTGACTACAAGTCTTGTTTTGTATCGCCTCGAACCATCAAGCTCCTGCTTGATTCGATATACCCATTTATTGCTTAAGGCCTTTTTCCCCATAGGTAACTTTGCAAGCTCCCATGTGTGGTTCTTCCTCGGCGATTTCATCTCATCCTCCATGGCTAGCTCCCACTGGCTTGATTCCTCTACCCGACATGCTTCATCATAACATTCGGGTTCTCCACCATCTGCAAGTAAAATATAATTCAAATATTTCCTGTTAGGAACAGGAGTTCTTGCAGATCGTTTGAGCAGGTGCGGTGGTGACGGGTCAGAATCCGATTCCGAATCCGAGCTAGAATCTTGTGCAATCTCCTGTAATGGATCATCATTCCGAGAGCTGGAACCTGTTTCAAATATAGACTGTCCTATAGGAGACATATCAAGGTCAATATATTCGGGTTCTTTCACAGGAGTGGATTGTGCCTTATCCTTATACATAGTAGTTTCAACGAATATGACATCTCTACTACGTATAATCTTCTTACTACCATTTTCCCACAAACGGTAGCCCATCTCTTCTTCACCGTAGCTAATAAAGTAGCACATACGTGATTTAGCATCCAATTTATTTCTACTAACATCACTAATATGTGCATAACATAAACTTCCAAATACCTTGAGATGGGATAAGCTAACTTGCTTTCCTACCCAAACCTCCTCTGGTATTTTGTGCTCCAGTGGTACTGATGGTCCTTGGTTGATTAGGTATGCTGCAGTATTGATTGCCTCGGCCCAAAGCTCCTGCGGCAAGCCTCGCATGTAACCTCATGCTTCGGCTCTCTCTGCAACGCGTTCGTTCATTCTTTTCTGCTACCCCCTTCTTGGGGTGTTCCTGGCACTGATTCTCTCTAGCTTTATCCCGTTGTCTTTGCAGAAATTTCTGAATCGGGTGTCCTCATACTCGCCACCGTTGTCCGAACGCAGCCTTCTTTACCTTCAACCCTGTTTGGGTCTCTATTAATGCTTTCCAATTTTTAAAAATCCGAAACACTTCGGATTTATGTCGCATGAAGTAGACCCAAGTCTTCCTGGAATGATCATCAATAAAAGTCACAAAATATGACTTACCTCCGATGGATTGGACTGGAGTTGGACCCCATACATTTGTATGGATAAGCTCAAGTTTTTGCTGCTTTAGGGTTCTTCCTGTCCTGTTGAAGCTCACTCGCTCGCTTTCCAAGCACGCAGCTCTCTCGCACGATCCAATTCAGTAGCTTTCAAATTGGGAATCTTCCCATTTGAAAATATTATCTTCATTCCTTTTTCGCTCATGTGGCCAAGTCTCTCATGCCACAGCTTGCAGGTTATCTTCTCATCTGCTAGAAGTAAACTAGCATTTTCGGTCATGTACAAGGTTCCGCTTAGTCCTCCTCTAGCAACTACCAAAGCTCCCTTGGTAATCTTCCACGCATCTTGTGTGAAGGTTGACACAAATCCCTCTTTGGCCAACTATCCGATGGAGATCAAGTTCTTCTTCAAGTCCGGTACATTGCGAACATCGTTCAACTTCCAGGTTGAACTATTCAACTTGATGTTGACGCTTCCTTTGCCTACTATATTGCAGGGTTGGTCATTTCCAAGATAAACTTTTCCAAAGTTTCCTGCAACATAATTCTCGAACAGATCTTTGTTTGATGTGGCATGAAATGATGCTCCGCTGTCTAGTATCCATGACTCTTGCTTGCTCTCGAGCGAACAAATGAATGCATCATGGGACGATCCCTCTAATGCAAGATTTGCTTCTGTCTTTCCACTCTCCTTCTTGAGTGGCAATTTGCATTGGTTTTTGAAGTGGCCCTTCTTGCCACAGTTCCAACATTCGATGTCACCTCGAGTCTTGTTGGATTTCTTCCTTGCTTGGATCGTGATCTTCCTCTATTTGAACTTCTACCTCTACTATCTACGTTGAAAGTGGCCCCGGAAGTTGAAGTTGTATCTAACTGTCTTCGGATCTCCTCAGTCAAGATCATGCTCACAACATCATCGAACTTTAATTTAGACTTGCCTGCTGAGCTGCTAACGGTTGTGACTGTGTCGTTCCAACTTTCAGGCAACTGTCCAAGAATTAACAAAGCTCGAACCTCATCACTAAAAGTGATTTCGACCGTGGATAATTGGTCTACTACCACATTGAATTCGTTGAGATGTTCTCCAAATTTTCCGCTTTCGACCATCTTCATATTGAACAATTTCTTGATCAAATGAACTTTGTTCGCCGCGGATGGTTGTTCATACATACTTGGATAGAGCTGCCATAAGAGACGTTGTTGTCTTCTCATTTTTTATATTGAAAGTGACTGACTTTGACAAAGTCAATCTGATTGTACCGAGTGCTTTTCGATCAAGCAACTCCAATCGTCGTCTTTCATTTCTTCTGGTTTTCCTTTCAACGGCTTATATAGATCCTTCCGGTACAAATAGTCCTCCATTTGCATTTTCCAAAATCCAAAATTTTTGCCATCAAATTTATCAATTTTGGAACTTTTATCATCTGTCGCCATTGCTCCCACTCAAAAAAAAATGTAATTATCTCAAAAAAATCTTTTATGATGTGGAAGATCGGACTACACTGCAACCACAGAGCATACTAAGAATTTAAAGAGAAATTACGAACCTTGCTTTGATACCAATTGTTGGGAATTAGAACGCTACTAATCCCGCCCAAGATCTGTGGGACTCAAAATAATAATATGGGACGAAAAAATAATAGATGCTAAAATAAGCTCAAAAATGAAACACCGAGATTTAACGTGGTTCGGCCAACCTGCCTACGTCCACGGACCCACTCCAAATATATTATCACACAATCTCAAAATGAGGAGTACAAGAAACATCGTACTGTATTTCTATTTGCCTACACAGAGGCCTATCACTCGACTCACTTTTTCCTCTCGTGTATAACTTCTAAACATGAAGTTTTTTTCTCTCACAAAGATCTCTCTCTCTTTGTTGTTTTTGGTGTGTTTTTTGTGTGTTTGAAGAAGCTAAATAACCCCTCTATTTATAGCAAAATAGAGGGGACATTTTTTCTTCAAATTAGGCTACCAACCATAGCCTCTATCCTTGACAAAACTTAGCCACCATCTAAGCCACATTTCTTGACCAAGTTTGGCCACCAACCAAGTCACATTCCTTGACCAAGTTTGGCCACCAACCAAGCCACATTCCTTGACCTAATTTCTCAACAGTTCGGACGAGAGCGTTAAGTAAGGGGCTTAGATGGAGCATTGGAGATGGAAATCGAGCCATGGTTTCCGGATACTGTTCTGTTCAAACCTATCACTCCTTTAATATTTCTACATGAGACAGTAAAGGTGGGGGATCTGATATCCGATGGTTTATGGAAAGATGAGCTATTATCTGTTTTATTTGTGCCCGGGGATGTGGAGTTGATTCGGATGATTCCCATATGCAAGGAGGGTGGGGAGGATCAGTTGATTTGGCACTATACACCTCATGGTCGGTTTATTGTCTCATCTGATTACAAGGTAGGCATACAGCTCCTCATTAGCGGAGCATGGTGAAACTATGGCACTTTGGCATAGCCTAGATCTTATCGGGATTTCCGGGGATCTAGTTTTGTCTACAAGACTGATTGTTTGCAGAGGGTACAACAATTGACACAATCCGATACAAATTTCTCTATGCTTGGTACTATTATGGAAGGGCTAAAGCTGCATTGGGGGATGTTGGGTTCAACACTATTCACGTTCCTTTAATAGAGTGGCTCATGCACTTGCTAAGTTAGGTCTTTCCTTTGTTTCGCATGTTGTTTGGTTGAATTCTACACATCCTCTTGTTTTGGATGTTGTACAAATCGATTAGTTGGCTATTTCTTGAATGAAAGTTATTTTTTCCCTCAAAAAAAAAACCAAAAGTAAAGAAAGGGAGAGAATATAATTTGTTCTTGAACAGTTTACGAACCTGTCGCGTCACTAGTTTACAAGTCTACTGCGTCACCAATTTACGCACCTGCCACGTCACCAGTTTACTAGCCGAGTAGTATTGTTTTTCCTCCATATACAACTGGTTGGTGTCCACATTGCACTTTACCGTTATCAAAATATGAAGAAGAGTTTGAGAAAAGGTATTATGGTGGTGCAACTAAAAGTAGACATGAAAGAATCCCGGAAGTACAAGTGATGTAAAGGGCAAAAACTACCAAGATCTGCGATACAAGAACTGGTGGATGGCTCAAGAATTAAACTTCAGAAATTACCTTTTGTATTGTTTTTTTAAAATTTTTTGTTAAATATGTTACTCCCAATTTATCCCATCATCTATTTATTTAATTAGTGTTATAAAACTATTGTTAACAAAAGCAATATAGAACAAAATGTAAGATATAAATCAAATGAAAAGAAGAGGAAGAGAGAGATCCTTGTATTTCATATATCTTCTTGTGTACTATTCTCAATACAAAACTACACATTTCACCCCTATTTATAGGGATGAAGAGGTAGTAGAGATAATGTAAATAATAACAATAATGGAGTTAATTAGGTATGAAGATAGTGAAAGTAATTAGGTATGAAGATAGTGAAAGTAATTAGGTATTGAAATAGTGAAAGTAATTAAGTATGGAAATAGTGAAAGTAATGGAGATAATTTAGGTATGGAGATAGTGAAGGTGATGAAGATATTGAAGGTAGTTGACATACAAATATTCATAATACTCCCCCTTTTTTGTATGTCCATTGTACAATAAATATGTCTCATACTTCCATTCAATGTGATGAATCTTCAGGGTTCACTTCTCCTTGGATGTCCATTACATAAAGAATATGCCTCGTTAAAAACCTTATCGGATAAAAACCCAGTGGGAAAAAATTCTGATTAAGGAAAAAAGAGTACAATATTCTTTTATGTACGCACAATTTCAACTCCATTATTTACGACTTCTCTGTCGTGACCCAACTGCTTCATCATCGATTTCGTTACCATCACATTAATTTTATTGTCTTCCACAAGAAGAATCTTAAGTTTGAAGGAAGATTTTGCTTCTACAGAAGTACTGTTGCTAGAGGAACATTTCGAACTTCTGTTCGATTGTAGTAATAATTCCGTCTAATGCGCATGTGAGAAACCGTAATTTCTGAAATTACGCCTCCTTCATTGGTCATTCTCGAGGAATATGAAGAATCCATACATCGACAGGTATTAATCTCAACACTCCCCCTGTTGAGATGAACTCTTGAAATCTTTGAACCGACGCAAACCAATTTTATATCTCAATTTCTCAAAGGTTGCAATCGGAAGAGCCTTAGTGAATAAATCTGCAAGATTATCACATGACCGGATTTGAAGTACATCAATATCACCCTTCTTTTGAAGTTCATGAGTAAAGAAAAATTTGGGTGAAATGTGTTTTGTCCTATCTCCTTTGATATACCCTCCTTTCATTTGAGCTATACAAGCTGCATTATCTTCATATAGAGGAGTTGGAATCTCACTTGGGGGAGATAAACCACAATTCTCTCTAATATAATGTATTATTGACCTCAACCATACACATTCTCGACTTGCTTCATGAATGGCTATTATCTCAGCATGATTAGAAGAAGTTGCTGCTATAGTTTTCTTTGTAGAGCGTCATGATATAGCAGTATTGCCATATATAAATAAATAGCCAGTTTGAGAACGTGTCTTATGCGGATCGGAAAGATAACCAAGCATCCGCATACCCAATTAATATTGGATCATTTTTATTTGAATAAAATAATCCGAGGTCAATAGTTCCTTGGAGGTATCTAAGGACATGTTTAACACCATTCCAATGTCGTCGTGTTGGTGAAGAACTAAATCTTGCCAATAGATTTATAGCAAATGCTATATCAGGTCGAGTGTTATTTGCTAGATACATTAATGCACCAATAGCACTTAAATATGGTACTTCAGGACCAAGTAGTTCTTCATCATTTTCTCGAGGTCTAAAAATATCTTTATTTACATCCAGTGACCTCACGACCATTGGAATATTTAATGGATATGCTTTGTCCATGAAAAATCTTTTCAAAACTTTAGTTGTATATGTTGACTGATGAATAAAAATTTCATCTTCCACATGTTCAATTTGAAGCCCAAGACAAAACTTGGTTTTCCCAAAATCTTTAACTTCAAATTCTCGCTTCAAACAATCTATAGCTTCTCGGAGCTCTTCCGGAGTTCCGATGAGATTAATATCGTCAACATATATAGCAAGAATCACAAAACCAAAATCTGATTTCTTAATAAATACGCATGGACATAGTTGGTCATTTTTATATCCCGAATTCAATAAGAATTCACTAAGGCGATTATACCACATGCGTCCAGATTGTTTAAGCCCATATAATGATTTCCGTAATTTTACAGAATAATTCTCACGAGGGCCATTAGAAGCCTTTGGTAATTTTAATCCTTCAGGGATTTTCATATAAATTTCCTTTTCAAGGCTTCCATATAGATAAGTTGTAACAACATCCATTAGACGCATATCCACCTTTTCATGAACTGCTAAACTTATAAGATATCGGAGTGTAATCGCATCAATAACGGGTGAATAAGTTTGATCATAATCA
The DNA here is from genome assembly GCA_025388415.1 of Cynanchum wilfordii. Classification (NCBI taxonomy): domain Eukaryota; kingdom Viridiplantae; phylum Streptophyta; class Magnoliopsida; order Gentianales; family Apocynaceae; genus Cynanchum; species Cynanchum wilfordii. The sequence goes on along the minus strand of JAHSUH010000608.1, from coordinate 274,185 downwards.
ATTCCCGGCTTTTGTGAAAAGCCTTGTGCGACGAGTCGTTCTTTATATCTTACGACTTCATTATTCTCATTTCGCTTTGCGCAAACACCCATTTATAACCAACGGGTTTTACACCATCCGGCGTTTGGACTACGGTCCAAAAACTTCTCGCTTTGCAAGCGAATTTAACTCCGATTAAATCGCATCTTTCCATTGAGGCCAATCAATTCTATGCCGACATTCTTCAACCGATGAAGGATCTAAATCCTCATTATCCTTGACAATATCAAGGGCTACATTATATGCAAAAGCATTATCAATAGAAATTTTACTACGATCCCAACTTTTATTCGAAGTTGTATAATTAATAGAGATTTCTGAATTCTCTTCATCATTTGGAATCTTTTCATCGGTTGTCCCTTGGTTTTCATCATGATCTTCTGGATCATCTAATCCTCTTTTCTTTCGAGGATTTTTATTTTTAGAACCAAGGGGTCGGCCCGCCTTCGCGCGTGCCTTTGATACAACGACTATAGGATTTACTTTTTGTTCTTCAGGGAACTTCTATTCGTATAGGAGCATCTATAGCTGGAATATGCGATTTAGTGACTCTTCCGGGTCAAGGAAAGAATCTGGCGAGTTGATTTGCAATTTGTTGCAAATGAATTATCTTTTGAACTTCCAGTTCACTCACATTTGTGCGTGGATCTAAATGATTCAATGATGTTCTCCACGCAAGTTCAATTTTATGTCATTTATTCTCTCCCCCTAATTTGGGAAACAAATTCTCATCAAAATGGCAATCAAGAAATCTTCTTTGTCAGAAAAACGCCCCCGGTCAAAGGTTCAAGATACCTTATAATAGACGGGGAGTCATACCCAACATATATCCCCAATCTTCTTTGAGGACCCATTTTTGTTCGTTGGGTTGGTTCAATAGGAACATATACAGCACACCCAAAAATTCTCAAATAAGAAATATTAGGCTCCGAACCAAAAGCCAACTGTAGTGGAGAAAATTTATGATAACTCGATGGCCTTAAACGCACAAGTGTTGCGGCATGTAAAATGACATGCCCCCAGGCTGTTGTAGGGAGATTTGTTTTCATCAATAATGGTCTAGCAATTAACTGTAGCATTTTGATAAATGATTCAGCTAGACCATTCTGTGTGAACATGAGCTACAGTATGTTCCACAATTATGCCAATCGACATGCAATAAGAATCAAATGCATGCGAAGAAAATTCACCAAGGATTATCTAGACGGATTCGTTTAATAGGATAATCAGAAAATTGCGCTCTCAAACGAATTATTTGGGCAAGTAATCTCGCAAACGCCAGGTTGCGAGTAGATAATAAACAAACATGCGACTATCGGGTCGATGCATCAATCAAAACCATAAAATATCGAAACGCCCACAAGGTGGACTAATCGGTCCACATATATCTCCATGAATCCGTTCTAGAAATGTAGGACTTTCAGCTCCTACTTTTAATGGTGATGGCCTTATAATCAATTTCCCTTTGGAACATGCAGCACAGGAAAGCTTATCAGTAGTCAAAACCCTTTGATTCTTCAAAGGATGACCGTGTGTTGTCTCGATAATTTTTCGCATCATAATTGATCCTGGATGACCCAAACGATCATGCCAAATTTTAAAAATAACGGGATTAGTAAACTTCTGGTTTACTAAATGATGCGCCTCAATGTCATTAATTTTAGCATAATATAGGCCAGGAGGATAAAGATGGTAGCTTTTCGAACAAATGCTTATTACCAGGAGGTCATTTTCGTAATAGCCAAATATTCATGACCGTTATCTTCCATAGTCTCAATATGATATCCATTATGTCGGATATCCTTAAAACTCAATAGATTTCTTCGAGACTTTGAGGAAAATAGTGCTTTATCAATAGCAATCATAGTTCCTCCCGGTAATATTATATTAGCTCTTCCGGAGCCTTCAATAAGTTTTACACTACCATTTATTGTGGTAACACTTGTTTCTCCCACATTTTAATGAGAAAAATATTTCTCGTATTTCAGGTGGTGTGTGTGTAGTTCCACCGTCAATTAGACATACACTTTCAATGTCATCATTCAACCCATAAAAGGGGATCATAGTCATTTGGTAATCTCACAAACTTCAGGTTGTGAGTTAATAATATTCAATGTAAATAATCTCACAAACTTGGTTGTGAATTAAACAAATAATCTCACAAACTTCGGTTGTGAATTAAACAAATAATCTCACAAACTTCGGTTGTGAATTAAACAAATAATTTCACAAACTTCAGTTGTGAATTAAGCAAATAATCTCACAAACTTCGGTTGTGGGGTTCATATTAAGCAATCAGAATACCATCATAATAATAACAAAATATTTATAAACAAAAACATTAAATATAAGATAATAAGATAAAGTCAAAAGTTCTAAAAATGTTAAACATATAATACTAAAATATTAAATAACAAAAGATAATATATTACATAAACATATAACATATAATATAATATTCTAATTCTTTTGGCCACTTCGGGTGTTCATCAACATTTTTTGCACATGAATTATCATCCCGATAATTATGATTATAATGGTCAAATTTATCACGAGTACATATCCATGATCATACTTATAACCATGACCACGATCTCTTATGGAATCATGAGTTATAATATCATTCACTTCGGGAATGGAATAGAACTCGTTGGTCAAGTATCATGATTTTCATCAACAACTCATTGTTTCGTTGGATTTAAAATCTTGCAACTTCAGGTGCAACCAATCATACCGTGTTTTAGGGAGGACGACCATCTTCCGGTGGTCGAACCTTTCTTTCAAAATTTTCCCACAAAACAAGGGGATCTTTCACGGTAAGATATTCTCTTTTCAAATCATCATGAAGATGATGACGGAGATCGCAAATTCAAGTTTAGTAAGATTTTCCATAATGGTAAATAACGTACCTTATTATTCTTCAAATAAACTTCAAAAACACTTTACTCGGTAGTAGAGCCTCTAGTCTCGGTTGGTTAGAGACTCGTGCTGATAACGTGTTATAAAACTATTGTTAACAAAAGCAGTATAGAACAAAATGTAAGATATAAATCAAATGAAAATAAGAGGAACAAAATGTAAGATATAAATCAAATGAAAAGAAGAGGAAGAGAGAGATCCTTGTATTTCATATATCTTCTTGTGTACTATTCTCAATACAAAACTACACATTTCACCCCTATTTATAGAGATGAAGAGGTAGTAGAGATAATGTAAATAATAACAATAATGGAGTTAATTAGGTATGAAGATAGTGAAAGTAATATTAGTAATTTAAGATCAACCATAATTCAAAATAAATTTAAAAAATTTTTTTTGAAAAAATTAATAAATAAAAAATAATAATAATAATAAAATAAAAATTAATTAATTAATTAAATTAAATTAAATTGATTAACAAATTATTAGATATAGTTAAAGACACAATATCTTTTCTCTTTTTTTCCAAAACAAAAAAAAAAATCTATGTTGATAGGTGTCATGAATATATATATATATATATATAATATAAGAAATATCTCAAAATTTTAAAAAATATATATTTTTGGTTGAACCTAACCTATTTTTTCTTAGCTCAGATTTTAGATAAAAAGAACCAAACTTCTTGTATTTGAACCAACAAGTGTTGACAAATATATATATATATAAAATATTAAATCCAAATATGTTCACAAGCAGTGGCTAGGAAGGTGATTTGCTGAAGGAACAAAAACCATCTTTTCCAAAACCACCTTACTTATTTTCCAGAAACTTATCACAAATAATAATATAAAAAAAAAAAAAAAAAAAATAATAAGATGAAAAGGAAAATACAAACTATAAGTTGTATTTTACATATATATATATATATATATATATATATTCATGAACTTACGTTTCCTATATAAGTTGGAAGCTCAGTTCTTGACAGGTTTTGTCTCTTTGATGAATTCTTGTAAGCAGAGGAGGACCTTAGAACTCTCATGCTGCGAATGGATACAGATAAAAAGGGTTGAAGAATATTTCACCAAAAATCTCCATAAGAACAGAATCCATCTTTGAAATGGTCAGATTCTGTATCTGAAACAAAAACCAGCTTCCATTAACCTTCTTTCCAACATCTCAAGCTCCTTATATATATCTCATCTAATCTTGGATGAGATTTGTCTCCCATCTGAAATGACTCGAGTTTTCCATTTACTTCAATCCAACTGTATCCTAACTCTTTATTCGTCAGTCCTTAATTTCTCCTTCATGAATCCCACATCTGTAATGAAGCATATATATATATATATATATATATATATGATTAGAGAGCTGCACATAGTACCATGTATTCAATCTGGCGTAATATTCTTCTTCATTATCATCTTGCAGAAATGCTGTTCCATAGCTTCATCAGCTTGATCATTTTTAGCAAACCCAGAAATCGTTGCATTCCACAAGATAACATCTCGGACCTCCAGTTGATCAAATAATAGTTTGGCAGTCTAAAAATCAAACTAAGAAAGGAAATTGAGATAAAATTTTTGGAGCCTAATGAAGATATCTGCTGCTGATATTCCGTACGTTTGATCTCCTCGAGTAACGTAGGACCCAAATCACAATATATATTTTTTTAAAATTTTATTTATTTACTTTAAGAAGTAATCATATATGAAAAGGATAAATTAACTATTATTTATTTCGTTTTTAATCTATATATCATTATTTTATATATATATATTTTTCAAATCATTTAGTTCAAAATAAATCTTATTTCATTCTCATATATAAAAATCAATTAATTTTAAGAATAAATCGAAGATACTGAAAGATCAATTGCATCATTCAAGAAAAATCCCAATTCAATACAAGAAATAGACACTAAATAATAGATCTCGAGTTAGACCAACTCCTAAACTCCTGGAAGAAATCTTCAATCTTCAATGGATTTCTTGATCTTATTGTTCAAAAGATTAGGAATATATATATATATATATATATATATATATATATATATATATATAAAGATATTATAAATACATGACTAGAAATTAAGAAACTGGAGTAGCAATAACCATAAGAGGATTTTTCCTCTGATTAGAAACACCAGGGCGTTCAAGAACATCCAAATCCTCACCTTTTACGCCATTAGGCAATTCCCAATCAAATTTGTGAACAAGATTTGCTACCATGAGTTCATTACTCGCCATTGCAAATGAAATCCCAGGGCATCCCCTTCTTCCAGCACCAAACGGAATCAACTGAAAATCTTGTCCTCTGTAATCTATGGACGAATTCAAGAATCTCTCCGGCAAGAATTCCAGTGGTTCATCCCACGTCTCCGGATCTCGTCCGATCGTCCAAGCATTAATCATGACCATTGATCCGGCTGCAATATGATATCCCATAACTTCTGTGTCTTGTCTTGCTTCTCTTGGAACAAGTAATGGAATCGGTGGATGAAGACGAAGGGTTTCTTTGATCACTGCTTTTAGGTATTGCATTTTTTCTAAGTCATCATCGGTTACATTATTAGTTATGCCCTGTTTGGTTTTCATAATTCCTCTCACTTCTTCTTGTAATTTCTTCATAATTCTTGGATGCCTAATTAGCTCTGTCATCACCCATTCTGCTACTGTTGCTGTTGTATCAGTTCCAGCTGCAAATACATCCTGATGATGAATGAAATAATCAGCAAACAAAACAATTACTTACTGTTCTTCACTCATAAAATATGACCATTTTTCTATCACAAAAAATTAGTAATAAGACAAATTGTCTTCGAATTAGATAATATGCTTACCAAAATCACAGCTTTGACACTGTCTCTATCAATGGCAACACCGGTTGAATTATCCATGTGAATCCTGAGCATGATGTCAAGAAAATCTTCCCCAATATTTTCCTCATCGCTGCCTCTGCCTCTGCCTTCACCATAATAATTCTTCTTCAGCCGTTCTTCAACCACGCCGTCTAAGAACCGATCCATTTCTTCGGCTACTCTCGCAATCCGAGCATCGAAACCGTTCACCCGATTAATCCATGCCAAGCACGGAATAAATGCCCCAACATTCGACGTTCCCAGCAACTGCAAAAACTCGCTCAAAAGAGACCTAAATTTCTTCCCACTTTCTCCTTCGCCGTACTTCCTGCCAAAAGCGGATCTGCAGACGACGCCGTTGGTAACGGACATGAACATCTCGCTCAAGTTAACCGCCACGTGTCCGCTAACTTTACTTATCTTTTCAATCGCTAGAGAAATTTCTTCTTCCCTGACTTGACGGAACCCCTGCACTTTTCTGTTACTCAGTAACTGAAGAACGCAAATACTCTTCAACTGTCTCCAGAATTCACCGTAAGGTGAAACGGAGACGTCTTTCATGTTGTATAGAAGCCGAGCCGCGACGCTGGAATAAGGTCTGTCGCAAAATATCAGATCCTGAGTTTTCATGACTTGACTGGCTCCTTCAGCCGACGAGATTATCACGGTCGGAATGCTGCCGAAATGGAGAAGCATTACCGGACCGCATTTTTCAGCCATGGAATGGAGAGAATGGTGAGGCAAGGAGTCCAACTGAAGGAGATTCCCAATAACTGGAATTCCTCCTCTCGGTGACGGAGGCGAATTTTTCCTCTTCGGAGTTTGTTTTGAAATCCAATATTTGATGAAGAACCATGACGAGATTATTATTCCGGAGAAGAGTGAAAGAATCACTGGAAGATGCAGCAGAATTGATTCGAAATTCTGCTGCAGTAACTGTAGTGTTCTCGAAAAACCAGCTGACATTTTTCCTTACTTCTTTCTTTTTTTCCTATTCCTCTTGTGACTACTATTGCAAGTGTTTCGGAAAACCCGGCTTTTATACTGTATGTATCAACGCTTTTTTTTAGTTAGCATTAAAAATTAGTTCATATTTTTAATAAAATTATTATTTATATAGTATATATTAAAACTTTACAATCTTTTATATAGTAATTCCATTATACAAATTAAATAAGTATTGGTAGCAAACTAATATGAGTTACAAATTTCAAACTTAATAAAAATTAATTTAAATTATGATTTAAAACGGTTATTTAAAAAATCAAATTGAAAGGTACATGTGGAAAGTAACACATTGGACGAGCTAAGCCCGCCTCAATCTCGCCTATCACGACTAGTGATCAAAGAAGTCGTGCAACTGGTATGGGTCATACACCTAAACATCAAAATATTAAATTAATTTTGACGAATAATTGAAAAAAGCACTATACAAACTCCCAAGGTGAGTTGAAGAACCATGCCCATTTTCCAGATATATTCTTTATTGGCCAGACTTCTCGTATAAATTCGATAGCACATGTAAAATACACACTAAACAATTTATATTTTCCTTCGTTCTTACATAAGATTGAGTTAAAGATCATGTTCTGTATTCCTCCAATATGCTTAGAAGAAATTCAGAAATATTTATTAACCTAAACCAAAGTTGGGGACACCACCTCTAATACCTGACTTATTACTTATGTGACAAACTAGTAAAATAAGATATAATATTATTAATTTTTCTTCAAATAATTGAATATATAAATGCGAACTTTTCAAAGGGCACAGGATTAAAATAAATAAATAAATAAATAATACGAATTTCAACAGGATTCGCACTACCCACACGAAATAGAAAATCTTTGAATTTTCTTTCGATAGTGATTATTTTTTTACTAAAATTATTATAATTTATATAAATTTGATTTCATCAAAAAATTATATTTTATTTTAAATAATTAAATATTAAAATTAATTTTTTATATTTTTTTTGTTAATTTTTAATTTTTGGTGGTTACGTTTTTCCTGGGGTTCACAGTGGAATGCATTGCACGTAAAGGACAGCTAGGAAAAATACAAAACGTAACAAAACACGATTAGTTGGGGACCCCTTTTTTTTAAAAAAAATAAAATATATGTTTTTTCCTTTTTTTATAAAAAAAAAAAAAATCTGGTTGAACCGGTTGTTTCATACATTATGAAATTGATTAGTTTTATAGGGATGGTGTTCGATTTTTACTCGATTAATATTTTAAAAATAGGGTATTGAACTTTCGCTCTTTGGACAAAGAGAATGTTTGGGGGCAATCTTACTGTCAACTCGACCATAAACACTTGACATGAAATTGATTAGTTTAACCCCTCTCTTTTATTAATTTTTAATGATTTTAATTCTTTTAAAACAATAATAATAATAACAATTGTTTGGTTTATTTTTATCAATTAATTTTTTTTTTTTTTAAATTTGACTGCTTCTTTGAATCAATCAATCGGAATGGTTGGCTATTTTATTTCATTCTTTTTTCTGTTCTGTGACCAATTTACCATCGCTCTCTACAGGAAGCCTCCATTAATTCAACCTTCCTGCTCACGTCTTCCTCTTCCACCACCTAAAATAAAAATAATAATATTAATAATGTTTCTACCAACGCCTTCTTGGTCGAGCCTGTTACACGGGATTTATCTAGTATAGTTTACCTGGCTGGCGTGATTTGCAGGCTATTACGCTATGCTCGAGGGTTTACCCAGAGCGCACTCGACGAGTAGCGGCTGTGGGTTCCCCGTCAACAAAAAAAAAAAATAATATTAATAATGTTTCAAACTTTTAAATTGGAATAATGAAAAAAAAATAAATATATATATATTAAAACACTGTCCCAACTCTTGATTTAGCAAAATAAATGAAGTCGGTCAAGTTCGGATTAGTCTCACTAAATAAAGTGGGGATATCGGGTGTCCTAAGTGTGTATAAAAAAAAAAAATGAAGTCATTATAGTGAATGAGACAAAAACATAGATATTGTTATAAACAAGTGCATAATGTTGTCCGATTTAAACTATTTTAAGTTGGTCTTACGAGCTTAAAATACGTTACAGAATAAAGAGCTTGAGGCTCTTGCTTAATAACCATTCGGATATCTTTAAGCGAGCCATATGAATGTAAGATTCCAAGTCACAATATATATGAATTTGTTTTGTTAGAATATATGTAAATTTGAAATTGTTACTTTGATTAATTTTGATTTAGTTTAAATTAGGTCTACAAAATCTAGCTTTCTATTCAAAACTGTCTCACCATTAACTTAATTTCGGTAGCATTTACAGTGCCCCTTTCTAACCAAAAACTTTCTCTAATCCGAAATTACTATTTAATTCAATCAAATATAATATATATATATATATATATATATATATATATATTAAGAATGTAAGTATAAAGAAAATATTATCTAAATTCAATTGAAATTTTCAATTTTTTTTTTTTTTTTTTTTTTGAAAAATTGAATAAAAAAAAGGTATGAAATGGTCAAGTAAATACAGAAAGCAAAGTTTTGAAAGAAATAGAAAGAAGATATGATTTGTATGTCCAAACAAAATATTTTCAGACATTGATGTGTGAATGGAATCCCGTTCCTCTGATATATTCAACACTTGATTCCGACTTTTTTTTTTTTTTTATAATAAAAGTAAATTATTTTTATGTCAGAGATTTTTTTCTTCTCCATATATATGAAATAAAAAAAAATAAAAAAAAAATTGTCAGTTAATGTTGGGTTTAGGTTCAAAATAAAGTCCTAATATATATATATATATATATATATATAATTATTATAAATTGAACTCTAACACACTTCAAGTATACAAAAAAAAAAAAAAAACTTAACTAGATATTATTAATTAAAGTCAATAAATAGATAATGAAATTTTAATAATTTATATTATTCATTTTTCTTGATCTTACTTCTTCAACCAATCAAGTTTGGATAAGAAATTGTGGTCACTCAATTGAAAATCTTATTATCTTATTTTACCACGAATGTTATCTTAAAAGAAGGAAAAAAAAAAACAAGTATTTAAGATATCGAAATATAAAAAGAAAAGTCATAAAAATAAATAAAAATTAGAAAGAAAATGGGAAGGAAATGGATAATCATTGCCAATTTGATGTTTCTAGAGATATTATTGAAAACTCGGTAGATTTGAGGTTAGTGTGCAGACTCCTAATATTTCTTTTAAGGGGCGGATGATCGAGATTTTAAATCTAGTGATTAGCGTCATGTTAAAAAAGTTTTGGATCGGGTCGAGTTCGGATTAGTCTCACCAAATAAAGTGGGGGAACAAACAAACAAACATTTAAGGACTAAATTGGATTTTAAATCACATATATAGATATATTTTTTACTGAGAATTATGTCATTTGATTTGAAAAGAATCCAACCATCTATTTCTTCAACCACAATAATGTAAAAATAAAACAAGAAAGAAAGAAATCAGCACCGAAAGAACTATAAGTAAGAAGACAAAAATATAAATATAAAAAGTATGGAGAAAACAGACAGACAAGATAACAAAACATAGGACTGTGGACACGTGTTGCCTTAATGCCATTATGACTTGCAGAAGATAATAATATTTGTTTCTTTCCCGATAATAGTTGTATAGCATCATCATTATTATCTTGATGAAATCACAGACAATTAGTATTAATTTCCATATTCATGAACATATCAGCATGGAGACAGGAAATTGACTGTGCAGAAATTATGTACCTTAGTTGTGATGGCAGCTTTCCCAAGACTTGGAAAAGAACCCATTCTAAGACTGCACTTATAAAAATCCTCCTGGATTCTGATCTTCTAAAGACAGAATCTTGAGAAAGAACTTCAATGGCTCCCCAAGAATGGCAAAAACAAGATCTCCTACTGTTTGCAATGATTACAACAGTACTGTTAGTGTTAGCCTTGAACCTTTTCTTGAAAAAGAAGCAGAAAAGATCAAATCTCAATCTCCCTCCAAGCCCTCCAAAACTTCCCATCATTGGAAACCTCCATCAATTGGGATACATGCCTCACTTATCATTCCAACATCTCTCTAGAAAGTATGGACCAATCATTTACTTACAGCTAGGTGAGGTTCCAACAGTAGTGATTTCATCAGCAAGATTGGCAAAGGAAGCATTGAGAACAAATGATCTTGCTCTGTCAAGCAGGCCACAGTTATTTTCAGCCAAATATCTGTTCTATAACTGCACTGATGTTGTCTTCTCACCATACAGTGAATACTGGAGGCAGATAAGGAAAATTTGCATAGTAGAACTTCTCAGTGGGAAGCGAGTACAATCATACAGCTTTGTAAGGGAAGAAGAAGTTGCTCACATGGTGCAGCGTGTTGCAGAATCATGTCCTGGTTCTTCCATCAATTTGACAAAAATTCTTGGGTTATATGCAAATAGTGTCCTCTGCCGTGTTGCATTCGACAGGGATTTCACTCAAGGAGGAGATTATGATCAACAAGGATTCCAAGAACTGCTTGGAGAGTATCAAGTGTTACTTGGAGGATTCAGCATTGGAGATTTCTTCCCATCCATGGATTTTGTGCAAAAATTATCAGGTACTGAAGGCAGACTCAAGCAAGCATTCAAGCGCTTTGACAACATTTTCAATCAGTTGATTAAGGAACATCAAAATCCTGAGAACAGAAGAAACCATAAGGACCTTGTGGATGTTTTACTTGATGTACAACAGAATAAAAATGCTGAAATTAATCTTACCATGGATAACATCAAAGCAATCATCCTGGTCAGTGCAAAACTTATCATTAATTCATTATTGGCCATTTCAGTATATATTTGATTTTAAACGTTGAAACAAATATGTTGTTATTGACAGAGAGATCTAAAAGATGGCATTTTTTATGATTGTTCTTACAGGATATGTTCGCAGCTGGTACTGATACAACCTTCATTACCTTGGAGTGGGCAATGACAGAACTCATGCTTAACCCCAGAGCTAGGAAAAGAGCACAAGCTGAGATAAGAAGCATTGTCAAAGAAAGAAAATTTGTATCAGAAAATGATCTACCTCAATTACACTACATGAAAGCAGTTGTAAAGGAAACATTCCGATTACATCCTCCTGTTCCAGTACTAGTCCCAAGAGAATCCATGGAGAATATCACCATTGATGGGTATGATATTCCAGAAAAGACCAGGCTTTTTGTCAATGTCTGGGCAATAGGAAGAGATCCAAAATCATGGGAAAATCCAACTATATTTGAACCAGAGAGATTCATGAATAGCAAAATTGATTACAAAGGTCAAGATTATGAGCTTTTACCTTTTGGAGCTGGAAGGCGAAGTTGCCCTGCTGTAACCTTTAGTACAGCAACCATAGAGCTTGCTTTGGCTCAACTTCTTCACAGCTTTGATTGGGAGCTTCCACCAGGTGTTGAAGCAAAAGATTTGGATCTGACAGAAGTTTTTGGCATCACAATGCACCGGATATATCCTCTCATTGTGGTAGCAAAACCATGCTTTTCTGAACTTCCGAAATAAATATGTTTCCATGGATTGCCTCAACTAGTGCTCTTACAACAATGGAAACAGGAAAAGCAGGAACTTCTTCAGCCATTTTCTCTTCCTCCAAAGGCACAATCCAATAACCAAGCCTCAAAATAAATGGAAGTAGTACTAGATGACTGTAACAGAGCAACCTAGAGTGCATATTTTCTTACATACTTCGATAGTAAGTAATTTCTTCTAAGAAATTTCAGCATCACTGCTACAGATTGCCATGTATGATGTAAACCAGACGAGAACAACCTATTCCAACCCCCCCGCCCCACCACCTTCCCCTCCCTCCCAAAAATGAAAAATCCATGTTCCCTGATCTTTACCTTGGATCACTTGAATAAAATAAAATAACTAAATTAGTTATAACCATAGAGAACAAGACAAATGTTGGAAATGAAATTCATTTCATTTTTCTTCAAAAAAACTTAAGTCAAGCAACCACTGATAACAGATGTTAATATAATATATCTATACATATCACATCAGTCACTGAAACTAACAAACTGAATTAACAGAAGAGGAAGACAAGGATTCCTTAAAAAGACAGCCTGAAAAGAAAGAAATTCTGAGACAGCCCAGAATGATTCAGGCAATACTTACTAATGTTACAAAAATGCCCAGTAGGGTGGGGGATAAAGTAGAAAGTAAAATTAAATAAACAATTCTCCTTCATAAGGTACAACTCATATCAACAGCATTTTCCACCAAAGCATGAGTAAAGGGTTTGTTTACATGAGCCAGGCAGAAAGAACTTATGGAATTGCCCATGCACTTCAGAACTACATGCGTATTTGGACTGAATGTGCCAACAAGGCCAGCAAATGTCATGTAACAGATGCTTCATCCTGGACTACCTTCAACCTATGAGATCGATTCTTAATGAGACCTTAAATCTTGAAGATAATGGCCTACTTGCTGTGCTCCGAGAAACAAGGCATCAGCAACAAAAATGAGGCCAACCTGTGACATAAATTTTCTCATTAAGCATAGTCTGGACAACAGAAAAATTCATTCCAACTACATATCAGAAGATCTTTTACCAGGCGAGCAGAATAAACTAATCGGTAACCCCAACCCTCTTTAGCTCCTGCTGCCCGTTGCTGGTCGGTCCATCTGAGAATAAAAAGAATGTTCAATAAATACATGCCATAAACTGTAACAGCTTTTATCCAGCCCTATTCTTTCATCAGAAAATGAGGAGAAAAATATCTACAACAGTTCATTTTCTTAAAATAAGTAAAGGATAAAGAAAATATACACAATTTTCAAACTCAATGAAGATATTTCTAATTTTATTATCAATAGAAGCAGAAGATTTTCCCATGAAAGTTAGAAAATTATCAAACTGTTGAAAATCATGAAAATGATCTTTTCCCATGGGACCAGGAGAAGTTTAATTTTCATCTTCTATTAATTTTCCTCATTTTCTAATCAAAAAAAGAACCTGAAAAGTTGACCTCATATTGCATCTATATCCAGACAAGGGTCTTCCCATGGTATCAAGGATTGTTTCTTGCATCTAGGCCATTGATAAATGAGGCATTAGAACAGAAAGTTTCATTTCTTGAAATGAGACATTTGCATCTAGATGAGACAGCATCCTCAATCACCAGCATGTTCAAGGATGCCTTTTGGCTTGCTAACTTTATCCGTTGTTAATGCAAGTTATTCAACCGTGAAAAATAGAGCAATTAGAGAACCTAAATTACTTGCATATTGTGACCATCTTTCATTAAAGAATATGTTATTCACAGCACTCATCAAATGGTAGCAAGGTATATAAACTTATCTTTGATCATTCTCTCAATCAAACAAGTCTAAAAAGAAAGGTAATGAATCGGAAATAGTTACCCAAGAAACTCTGACAGGCCACCAATTCCAGCAAATTTGAGGGCCTGTGGGCCTTCTGTTTCAAAATCCTGCTCCAAAACATCAAATTTCTATGACTTAAATATCAACTTAGGCAGAAAAAGAAAAAAAAATAAGAAAAAAAAAAGGGAAAAAAGTAAACAATCATTAAGACAGCTGAAGCACAATGAAAAATTATATGATCCTCTTTATTGGATTTTGTACCTCTTCTTCTGCAGCCTCAAAACCCCCTTGAACCCAAAAAAGGTTGTTATAACCATAGTTTGATAGAAGCTCACAAGCTGCAAGGGATCTGTCTGATGAAAATGTTCAGATATTATATGATTTACAGAATAAATTAGTAAAACAAGGATTAATATTACAAGGATTTCCCACATAAAAAAGGGGATTTAAGCTGACACTTACATATAGAACTGCTAAAAGAATTCGAGGAAAGTCAGACAAAAATATCAGTTCAAGGAAATTGGAAGCTAAGAGTAAATATTATTCAGTGGCCCTCTGGACTTATAGTGGACAAAGTTTATGTTATCCTACCCCGTTTTAAAAGACTCATTTCCAGACTTAGAAATTCATAGCTAATAATTCGTGTAGAAAAAAAATTATAATATTTAAAAAAGGAAAAATAAATAAATAAATACATATTCCAACTTCTATTCTGAAGGAGGTTAAGGCTGAAGCAAAATTAGCACATATTCCAAATCCATCACACTTACAGTCACCTTTCATATCTTCTCTTTCTGGGTATTTTTTTAATTATGTGTAATATGGCTACATATAAATTTAGGTACCTTGATACTTAGCAAACAATTAATATATATATATATATATATATATATATATATATATGTGAAAATTTCTTGTAAATTGAAATCAATTAATAATTTGCTCCAGGAAAGCCAAATGTAATGAGTTTTACAGCAGCCAATGAGAATAATATGATTCCAGGGATCGAAGAACAGAGTTGCTATGCAACATAATAATAAAAGACAACCAAATTTCCAGCCAGGAATACATAGCATAAATTAGTAATTTGGGTCATTTTTCAGATAAATCCTACTTTCTTCCTTTCTAAAACCTTGGCACAAATCAAAACCACTCCTCATATGTTCTCTTTCTAAATGATTTTGAAGGAAAAACAGGATCATGTAATTTTGATGCATCAATAATTGGTTATATTCATGACCAGAAACTACAGTTAAATGAGATAAAATCCCTTCAAAATTTGATTTCATTTGATAATTGGATAATGAGTTGATAAAAGTGAAAAAGATATTCACCTCAACCCCTTCTGGCAAGCCACTATAAGATCAGCATCTTTTGGGAACTTCTCTTGAACTTTTGCCAAGAATTTCCTGTTGGGAATATGGATAAATAAGATAATAGGAGCGTATTAAATCGACATTCAAATTTCCTAAAGGAAAGTTTGCAGTAATACATATCATAGGATAACGTAGGCACGCCACTCCACCAACCACCTGCATATGAAAGAACTACAAATTAATCCTTAACAAAATGAATAAGGCATTGAGTATCTCAATCTGATAGGAATATCAAGACAAATAATCATGTTGTATTTCAAGCTACACAAGTAATTTATTATGTGTCATCTCCAATACTATCCAAAAACTATTAGATCAAGTACCAGATGTATCTCAAGGTAAAACAAGTACTGATCTTGCACCATAAGCAGAAAGAGGAGAAAGTAAATACCCATCATGAAATTTGTCATCTTTCTAGAAAGAGAACCCACATCAAATCCACTGTCAACTTCAAATATTGGGATCCACGTGGAGCCTTTAACCCAAGCCTTCAATAACATGAATCATATCTATCAATGACAAGCAGTACAAAGTACAAATATATAGTGGAATAAGAGGTAAAAATCTTTTCAAATCCTTCCATAAAGATAGCTTGAACTCTTTACGTAACCAAACTTCTTCATTTCTTAAGTTGGGAACTAAGGAATAATAGTTAAATATCTTAAAATCATAAGATACACCTCAGTAGTGTTACAAAAAGGTTCAATTTAGTAAATGATGGTTATTACTCCCCATTTTTTTTTTTAACTTGTCACTTAGGAAAGATGACACGCTATTTTACTAGTCACTTTATAAAATCAATGTCCCATTTATTGATTTTTTTTCCCCCTTAAAACCTTTACGCAATGATTTACAACTAATATTCATATTTTCTTTATAAAGAATGAGAAGTTAAGGGATATACTTTTGTCTTTTAACCTAAAAGACTTAAAAGGTTTGAAAGTTTGTTTAGTGACTTGGAAAAAGAAAAAAAAAACAGAGAGAGCAACATAATATTCACACAGTAAGAAAACAAATGTATGGGATTGACCAGAGCAAAGAAAGATGATCAGGGCCCAGTACACAGGGTACACAACTGCCATCACTCACAAGTAAGGAACAAAGGGAATGTATAGGAACAATATTCACCTTTTGACGCTCCGTGGATGGCCGGACATCAAGAAGGGTTTTGTTTGAGAGTTGAATTGCATACCCAGCTTCCCTTGGTGTAAGAACTTTGACTCTACCTTCCCTGATCTACAGTTTAAAGCCTCGCATATAATTAATACAAGAAAGAAAGAATTTGGGAAAGAAGGGGAAAATCAAGGCACAAAAGATATTGAGGCCTATATGCAAAAGTAATAGGTCCTACAGATGATCACTGAATGCAGTAAGTAGTGCATAGCTATTGATTTATATCAAATTAAGGCATCAAAGATGGACAGTTAAAGAAAGCTGCTAAGAATTTTGAGATTAGTAAGATATATGGAATTAGAAAATAGATGATATGTTTATATAATTGAAATCCAATTATAGATTTCTCCATATATTCTCCTTCGCTTCTATCATTTAAGGAAGGTTAGATTTCTGGAACTGTATCATGGCGCTACTAGGAAACAGTTCAACTATATAAAGTACCGAAAGTTTCATAATACTACTTTATTCCAATGGCTGGAGTTCTAATCATAGAAGAATTCATTTAGTCAGCTATTATGCTTCTAGGAAACCAAAGTAGTTCAGCTTTCTTATAAGTTCATTTTTCATAGCAGCAGTTAACTGTGGGGTTTCACAACTATAATCATTACCATCAACACTGAGTGAAAAAGTTATTCACATTTTTTTTCTCTTTCTTGGGGTGTATTCAAGTTTGGCATTTCAGGAATTCAAAGACTTCCAAAAGATCATTCATGCAAATTCGCCTGAACTGAATTTAAGGTGTTTCTGATGGACCATAGAAATCAATTCTCACTTGATTTTGCCAGTAAATTTACTTCCAAAACCTTTTTCAATAAATATAACAATAATATCATAATCATTTTTTCCCCTCCCTTTTCTTTCATCCAAGAAACACTTTAATCAATAGAAAATAAGATATAGCAGAATGACTAAAGCAAAAGACGAGGTCCAATCCCCTAAAGACACAAAAATGTTCATCAATCTTTAGTTTCCTACAATAAGTAACTGGTGCTCATACGTTTGGGTCAAACTTAGTATCTTTGTTTTTCTGCAGAAGTCACAGTTCAAAAGTCAAGGGACCCCAAACATGAAACAACATGATACCTTAGTGAATAGCCAAGTTCAGTTTAAACTTAAAAAACATTACATGAGATTGAGAATCTGAACATCCTTGATTCAGTGAGCTAATAAATGGTCTCTGAGAAAATTACACTGAATGAAACAACTGCAGTTAAAAAAACATGCACTAGTCCTTCATTAACCTAGATTATATCAAATCAAGAAAGACCAACAATGAGTAAACCCATTCAGTATACTTTCCATTAAAAAAAAAAATCGCTAAAAATTAGCGCTCAGAATTCTAAAATTACCATGGCATCCCATCTCTTCCTTGCTGCAGCCATATCCTTCATTTGCTTCACCTCATACTCCTCTTCACCTACTTGCATTCTTATAGCACTCTTTTCCTGCAAACAACAGTTAACAGAAAGTAAAAATGAAATAAAATAAAATAAAACTTTTATACAGACATTAATTAATAGTTAATTACTCAAAAAAGGCAAAAAAAAAAAAAAAAAAAAAAAAACCCATATCCAAGAAAAAGGTTGAAAGACAAACTAACATTTCGTTTGGTTCTGAATTTGGCAGATGAAATCCCTAAAGGGTTAAAGAAATGGGTTGAATTTGAACCCAGAAGTTTTAAACTTTGCTCTTTGTGAGACTTGCTGAGTGCATTCAAGGGTGTAAAATTAACACCCAAACCCAAAGCTTCCATCGCTGAAATCAGAACTCGAGCAGAGTCCCAAAGAAATGAATTCGCATATACTTTATCTATCTGTCATAGATTTCCTTGAAAAGCGAATCAAGAAAAGGAAAAGTGTGTTGCTTTATTTTAGATAATGTAACCTTTATCCCAGATAATCATGTAAATTTTAGAAATTCCAAAATTTGGGAATCTTTCTTTTTTTTTTTTGTAAGTAAAATTTGGGAATCTTTCAGACAGCCTGAATTATGATATAATTATATATATATATATATATATATATATATATATATATATATATATATATATATATATATATAAATACCTTTAATATTTTCCGGAAATAATATAAACACCTTAAATGGAATAAATTTTTGAAAGGCACAAAAAAAAGATTTAATTTTTTTTTTTATAAGTCAAATTCTTATCAATTTAAATTTTTAATTTTTAATTTTCTCTTATTTACGTGTCTCACGGCAAATAAAAAGTTCATGTAAGAAGTTTTGAATTAAGTAAAAAATTCATGTAAGAAATTTTGAGTTTTTCAGTTATATATGTCATCATGTAAAAAGTTTTGAGTTTTCAATTATATGTTGTAGTTTTGAAGTTTTGAGGTATATATCCTTTTGAATTAGTGGATAACGATAACGGGTTGTAAAAAAAATATTAAAAATAAAAAAATTAAGCATATTCCTACTTCAAGAAAACAAAAAAAAAAAAAAAATGATAATACATGGAACCATTTGTGTGTCAAAAGAGCTCGTAAATCTTGTACATATTGCTAGTTGCAATTCATGTTTTTGGTATTAAAAGAAAAAAAAAAGTTTATTAATTATTAATTATACTAAAATCCAACCCTTTCAACTCCTATGAAGAAGAACCAAAAACGCACAAATCCTTCTTCCAATTGGTGTAGGCCAATCATCGTAATTCCACCACCTCAGACACTTCTGCCACTTTGAAACAATGAAACATATAATATATATATATATATATATATATATATATATATATATATATAATATATATATATATATAGTATAGCAAAATACAACTTTTTCCATACGTCTACTATTATTAGACTACCCCTATTTTGTAAAGATGATGGCTACCAACATAGTTATAGAAGATACCTTGAAATCAGTTTTTATTCAAGGAATGGGGTGAGATCAATCCTAAACTGTTGTTTCCCTTTGCTAGCCTTCTGCAAAATGCAATTTTAGAAATTAAACTGTTATCATTTGGTTGGAATAATTCCAGAATTCAATCACAATAGAATGAAAAAAACAAGGAACAAATGGATTGATGTGGCAAAGAAAGTAGTTAAAAGCTCTTCACTTTCGGAAGTTTTGAGGATCTTTCCTCCAAAATCTGGCTAAAACAAACAATGTTTTTTCGAACAGTCTATGCAAACAATTAATGTCTCAAAAAGAGTGTGTTAAAATTGGGAAGGGCTTTTAGAAACAGATACTTACAGCAATCGATATAAGCTCTTCCAGAAGTTCCTCCAAGTGTCGAAGGGGCTTGACAAGAAAAGAAGAAATAGATTATGTCAAGATTCAGTACTACAATTACTCAAGATCTTTAGTGTGTGTGTGTGTGTTAAGTAGAATTTGAAAATAGATAAGATTCTTGACACACTGAATGAGATATTTGTGGAGAGGTTAGGCTAACTTACCCATTGTGTTGGACCATCAACTGGAGCATTCAGAGGGTCATTATGCACCTAAGCAGTAAAATAAAAATTTAGTTTATGGAATCAAGCAGAGATAAAAGGTTACTGGAGAAAATATTTTTAGATTGGGGTTATTGAAGTGTGTGTAAAAATATATTTATTGAATAAAAATGCCACAAACCTCCATAAAAATGCCATCGACTCCAACAGCAACTGCTGTCCTGGCAATGCAAGGGATTAATTCACGAAGACCTCCACTGGCTACACCACCACCTTCAAGCTGTTTTAAAATACAAAACCAACTCATGATAAGGGTATAAAAGTACCTTCATGCATTAATGTTAATTCAAACACAAATTGTTTCTTACTTTCTGATTCTAGTTGTTATTAACTCCAGCAATGAATGTTATGTGCGTGTAAGTTTGTCTACTAAAGTAAAACAAATGGAAACAGAACTCAATAAATACTGAAAATCTAGTTTCATTGAGAAATAGATTCTCATAAAACAAGAAGTGAAAAGAAGAGATCCGGGGAACAGGATGAGGAATCCTGAAGAAAACAGACCAAAGTTCATTAAGACCTGTTATTCAATCCTTTATGGGGGTATATTTCTTTAAAAACACCATGTCATACGGTAGGAGGGCGAAGAAAGAAAAATCTCTATTCACTTAAAATTGTTTCACAAGGTGGAGGAACACTTAAACTACATATATTTATATATCTATATACATCTAATAATGAAAGGTAAAGCAGGAGGCAATGCACACCTTTTTTCCTGCAGGCTGTTGCAATGAATGTGTTATATCGGCTACCTGTAAACCATTACTCAACTTAGGACCAGGGTTTTCAAGAAATAATACTGCAACATGAAATGGAGAGGAGTATAACACAATTACCAATGAATGGAAGTGATAACTATAGTTCCTTCAATATAACACCAAATAGCAAAATAGACATAGTGAAAACAAAAAAAAAAAAACATCATTATACCACAGGACAATTGGCCTCTCTCATCCACTCTAAATTGCGTGGATCCACAACCAGATCATCTGTAGGGCATAGAGAAATCTTTTGGTTAGACCAGGAAGACCCCAGTAAAAGACTTCGATAGCAAGATATAATCATAGCTTTGTCCCAGCGGAAGCTTCAAATAACAGAAAAAGATTCTTTACTCAAGGAAGCAAAAACAAAATTCATTGCTTGCAGTCTTCAATCAGGAATTCAAATAAGTGATTTACTGAACTTTATAATCTTATACAGTATCCTATACAACCGACTTTTATTTACACAGATTCGCAAGCATATTTCCTGTTTGAATTTGAATGAATCTACAATACTACTTAAGAGTGTTGGATGTCCAGGTACAAACCTCGACATTTAGTATCATCTGCCACTTATTACTTCAAAGAAACAGATAAGAAGTATAAGGTATTTACTAATACATGGAAAAAATGGGGACGAGAGTGCTAGATAAGAAACTAGAGATGACTTACTATAGCCAAACATTGTTCCTCTCTCACAGACCATAACATTTTGATTTCCAGCCAACCTAACCTTTTCAGCGGAGTTGATCATTACCTGTATTCATATGATCATCAGTTTTAACTGGTAGCTCAGAACAAAAACTGATATCCCTATCAGTATGTGTTCACCCAGTACCAATTTTATGCTGTGAAATCAGTTTGACTAATGAAATAAAAGAAGGTAGATTAAATTGAAGAATTTGTTACTTACAGAGGAAGCACAGAATTGGCCCTTCTTAATATTGATAATTTTACCAGTCTGGGCTGCTGCAACAAGTAGATCTGTCTGGCATTTCAGGAGCATATTATTTAAATTTATGGCTTTGAGATATCAGAAAACCCAATAAAATTTAATAATATACGGGACAGAAACACATTTTCAAGTAGTTAAGTCACAACATAATATCAACCCTAGTAGAATACTATTTCAAGTAAAGTGTCTGTGAAAATCTTACCTGCCGGCAAAGGAAAGCAGGAATCTGAATTATGTCAGCAACCTGACCAACTGCTTCACACTGAAATCAGTTGCTCAAGATTAATACTGAAACTTAAAAACCATATATAAGAGGAAAGCTAGGGTAATGTAGCACTTTAAATGGAGGTTGCACATATGAAATTCATAAATTGACCAAGCAAAGGTTCTTCTTGACTCACTGCATGCATAGATCAGTGCTTTGCTAGGGTACAATATTTTCAAAACTAAAATGGTTTCTTTCCACTTTGCCAGAGTTTTTCAAGCTCAGTAAGGAACTGTGAAAATGAGAAGAAGACAAGCAATTTAGCAAGAAAAGTACTTTGATAACAATGACAGTTTCCCAAACTTCATGTCATAACCTCCAATCATTTGCTGATCAAAAATTTGAATTTCTGGAAGTGCAATGCAGAAAAGAGTTTAGAGGATGGGAACGTGGAATATTTAGCATTTGGAAAGGAAGCTCTTACCTGAATAGTCTCATGAACATCTGTGACTATTGGAATATCGTATGCAACTTTAACTTTTTCCAAAATCTGTAGAATAAATCAAGCAAGGATACTGCAAAATAAGATCTACTTATATAACATAGCCTCATCTTGGTTGCAATTTCAATAAGGCATCCAAAGTAAAACCAAAGTATGATACTTTTTATCAGAAGGAAGGCAACCTTTAAGCCTTGAGCCAGGCCAGGACCACGAAATGACTTAGAGGAAGTTCGGTTAGCTTTGTCAAAGCTTGACTTAAACACCAATGGCAATCCAAGTCTGTCAATCACAAAATTGAGTATCTTGTTTTATTTCAAGAACTACATAAATAAGCATATATATATATATATTATCCACGTAGAGAAAAAAAGCTTACTTAGTAGTGATGGCCTTAATGTGCTTGGCCATGTAGAAAATATGTTCCTCCGATTCAATAACATTTGGACCTGCCATTATGAAAAAGGGATCTGCACTCTGTTCTTGAGCAAGAGATTGAACCCATCAAGATTTCAACTTTGGTTTAGATTTGAAAAAGTGGACGAAGAGAAAAAAGAAAACTAAGCAGCAAAACAATGTGACCGCCAATGGAATTAAGAAATTACCTTGAGCTGGTTGAAGAGGGTTGTTGATGCAGCCATTTCTGCAGAAGAATAGATGAAAATGGAGAAAAAGACAATGAGAGAAAAATTATCAGCAAAAAGATGCTACAAATTGCCATGAAAAGTGTCAGCGGGAATACCAAATCCAAGTAATATAGCAGTGATGTGAAGAAGGAAGAAGGTGAAAGGCCTTTTGATTCGGATTTGGAAACTCTAAACGAATCACTGCAATCGTTTGCTTTCCGATTTGATTACCCAAATATTTTCTGTAGTAAACCTCACTATTCACTTCCCACTCTTTACATATATATATATATATATATTTGGATAACTTACCAAATCCCAAATCCCTTTTGCGACAAGGAAAAGGAAAAATAAATAAATCTCAGAACGTAATAGAATCTATCTTTAAAATCTTCTTCCCCATTTTTAGTGTGCAGACCTCTCTTTCCTAAACCTCTCTTTAAAGTAAGATTTGGAGAATTCGAACCTTTTATCTCAAATATTGAGAAAGTTTCAAATTTAGACCAAAATTCTATAAGAATTAAATCAGTTTAAACGAGAATTAATTTGAATATAAATTAATATACCCTCTCATAATTTAAGATTTATCTAGAACATTTAAGTACCTTA
Source organism: Cynanchum wilfordii (assembly GCA_025388415.1). Taxonomy (NCBI): domain Eukaryota; kingdom Viridiplantae; phylum Streptophyta; class Magnoliopsida; order Gentianales; family Apocynaceae; genus Cynanchum; species Cynanchum wilfordii. The sequence goes on along the minus strand of JAHSUH010000608.1, from coordinate 250,311 downwards.
AAAAAAAAAATCATTTATAAGTGAATCAACTCAAGAACCTCTTACAAAATTAGACAATTAGGCCAACATCTGATACTTCAATTAAAAACAACTTGATTTCCATCAAGTAAAATCTTGAGTTTGAAACTTTTCTAAGCAGAAAAACATATGTATTTCATTAATCTTCCTTTTTGAGCTTCAATATAATTTGTAGTATAATTTGGTATAGTACATTGCATGGAATCATTTTTATCTCATCTTTCCTTCTTCGCCATCCCCTTTATGGCAGCAAAAAACCGGAAGACAAGAGAAAAACAAAAATACAAAATTCTCAAGAGAGAGGGGGAAAAACTAAAGGAGTCAGAGAATTCTTCTTATCATGAAGACTTTGTGCACAGAAAATAATCCACCACAGTCAGGTACACATGTTTCCCGGAGACCACATCCGCGGGAGGCTGGTTTTCAATGCAATTGACCTTGATCTGCAAAAGAATTCAGAAAATAAAATGTCAAGTAAAACAAGAAAGAATCAACAACAGCCATTTGTACACCGATTAACAGCACTAACCATTCCCTTCCCAGCTTGGAATTCTGCCTTCAGGTTGTTATGATCTCTTGACAACAGGTAGCTCTGTAACCGGTTCGCATACTTCACATTTCCTGCAAACAGAAGAGACCAAGGAGAGAATATAAAGCCCCTGATTGCATGCTGGATATTTTTTGTACGTAAAGAATCTAGAAACTTCACCTCCGTATAATGTAACAATTGCATCTTTGTTGAACACAAGAGATGGCCTCGCCAATTTGATTGCAAATGAGATATTTGAAACTCCATGAAATCTTTCTTCAGCGAAGATTACCTGCGCAATACAGAATTGAATGAGATGGGCTTACCCCCCGACTAATTGTTAATTCAGGAAGATGGAGGAACCAAGAGAAGATATTAATGAGAGATCATTCTTCTGTTAAAAACCATTTTATTGAAGATTGATTTGAGTGTTAATAAGAAGAAGCTTAGGATGAGACAACTTACTGCATGGGGTGGAATCAACTCAGATGGAAGTAAAGGAGACCCAAGTGCATCCCTGATTGCTGTTCCCTGTAGAAGACATTCATAAGTTTGTCAAGTGTACATGATTCAGAGAACAGACTAATGGTACAAAATAACTTACAACACTGGGATTAAATTTTTATAGTTTTTATAATTTTATTCATATGAAAAACAAATTGCATATTTCCACAACCCCTGCTACCCCTTCTCACAGTGGGTAGGGGATTAACTTTCTTTTCAGGGGAAAAAAAAAATGAAAGGGCCAGATGAAGTTTCAAAGAAGCAAAGTTGGACAATTCAACAAAAATAAATAAATGAAGAACAGATTAGGAAACACCAAATCAATCTACTACTGTAGATAAAGGGAAGGAAACAAGAAGAGAAGTTACTTGAGATTCTAGGATCTGTTTCGAGATAGACTTGTCTTCATCCAGAGATTCAAAGAACAGTTCCACCATGTCAGTAGGTTCAAGACCAGCTTTCTTACGTAACTTCTGGATCCTATTAACAACCTGTAATAAATCAACAACATGAGAAAAATGCATACTTTTTTGGGAAAATTCATAATAACAGTAATAATAGCAAAAGAAAGAGAGACTATGAGGCAACTAAAAATTTGGGGATAGATGCTATTCTTAGTAAATCAATCCAATTTCTCCCCACTGCAAGCGCAAAAATTAAACCAAAATTACCTCACGTGCAACACCAGCCTCAAACAATGACTCATCCTGACGCATATCCAGAACAACCAAAACATCACCTGCAATTATGAATGAAAACCCAAACATAAAACGGCAGTGAAAAGGACAAATCAACCCCTATTCGCTAAAAAAAAGGATAATCAGCAAAAGGGCTCCCTACCATCTCCAGCTGCATCCATGTCCTTCTCTGTCATATTATCTGGACGTTTAAAACCCCGAACAATCTACAAGTTCAGCGAAAGTGCTAGTTAAGACAGCATTTATGGTCTAACAAATTTAGGTTGGTGATAGTGTAGAATTACTAGAATTATATAGCAAGAGGTACAACTTAAAACTTGAAAAAGAAGCACACTAACCTTAATCTCACTAAGCTTCAGAGTATGTGTGGCAATGGTAAGCTCTCCTGCTTTTTCAAAAGCTAGTATATCTTCAGTTGACAATGCTTTCACCTCCTTGGCAACAGCACCCATTGATTTCCCAAGCTTTTTTCCCAACACACTAACGAAGGAAAAATGGTCAGGAAGAACAAGGTACTAATAACAATTTTCCAAGGAGTAGTACTACACCATGACCTTAAAAAATATACTCTACATATACAATTACCTGAAATCAGGTTCTGCACGTAATGATGCATACTTCAGCGTGTCATTGCACGGGATCAAAGATTTAACATTCAATTCCTCAAGCACATACTGCAATTCAAAAATATTAAGCATAAACCTTAAAGGGCACCTAAGAAAGAATTCTAAAGCAGGCCAAACCAACAATGAGAAAAGAAGTTCTAATTTAAGATCTTTCCCTCATAAACTCCAGAAAAAACAAAAGTATAAGTGAGGAATATAATGCACCAAACATATGAGAACATGTATAACATGAAGAAATCTACTTGCATCAAATTATTACATCATATAAAAGCTTATACTAAAAAAGATTTTTATAATCTATAAACTTAAATGTGTCTCCTCACATTACAGTCAAAAGAACTTTCTACTAATAGGCTTAATATTTGCTGCCTTCCAGTTTCTTTAATAGGTGACAGCAGGTTTATACATAGGGCCTCCTACCTCTAGAGACAGCAAGAGATAGAGCTAGGAAAGAGAAATTGAAGCTCATAGCAAACTTGGTATCCCTTTTTTTTTTCCCCTTTTTTTGGTAATACTTAACCAAAAAAATACAGAACACTAATTTGTGCTTGCCACTTTAACAAATACATTGACTTGCATATTTCCATGCCACTAGAGATAAAACACTAAATCATTCTGGCTTGTTCATTTCTTTTGACTACAAATCAAAATACCAAGAAAGATCAGGAGAAAAAAAAGAAAGAAGAGAAACAGCCTTGACTTCTTTCCCAGTGAATCATAAAGATCTATACAACTCCTTGAACCCAAAGTTTATACTTAGAACATATCATTTTTCCTCAATAATTAAAGTATATACTAGTATTTAAACAGTACGCATTGATTCAGCACTTTTACTAATGGAATGCCCAACAAGCTCCTTGCTTGCTAGGCCCTCTTGCTATTCAAAGTAGCACGTTCATTTTGAGACAAGCAAAAAGATGCAAAAAAGAAAACCAGGTCGAAATAGAAGGGAGAATAGCACGTTAAAACCAACAAAAAGAATGTTACATTGCTGATAGCGCAGCTTATAGAATTTTCCCAATCAAAGTCTACAATTTCCACTTTGAAATGTCGTATAGAACAAAGATTTCCAAAAAGAATTTGAATACTCCAAAACAGAAGATAGATTATACAAAAGGTGTACAAACATTGCCTTCCTTTTTCTATAGACAACCAAAAACAAATTATGTCAAGAATTCAAAGAAATTAGAAAGTTACAGAGTTTATATAGATAACCCTTTCAAATCATATGATGAAGTAGACAACATTTTGCTTCATAAGAAATTAAAAACATCACGACCAAATACTTTATACCAAGATTGGAAAACAAAATTGCATATAACATGCATAACCACACATGATTGTATTAATGCCATAACAAACCTCTCTTAGTTTGCCAGCAATGTCATCAAGGAATTCAGCATCAGGGTGAACAACTACCATCTCCCTGAAAATAATATAAAAATTCTTTAAGAATAGACAACTTTCAATTGGCTGACAACAAACAAGCAGTTTTAATCTAACACCAATCTAAGAAATGGAACTAGAAAAATGGAAATACTCCATTCTTGCCGGAATGGATGAAGGCACAGATATAGAGGAAAGGAGTTTAATCATGTGATGAGACACATGAAAGAAATCAGGATAAGCACTACCTCAATGGGGTTTTGAGAGGTTTATTTTGACGCTCACGGATATTCCTTGCGAGATCAATGATTGTCATCATCCTGCTAACACTTTCTTCAATGCGTTCACCTCTCTAAGATCACATAGAAACAATTCGTAGAGAAGAATCATTTAAACAGAAAACCCCAATAGAGATGAACTTATAACAGAAAAGCACCGGTACCTTTCCTTCAACTTCAGGAAAATTACAATAATGAATACTTTCTTCTGATCCATTGGATACTTTGCGCATGTTATGATAGAGGACCTCTGTGAAAAATGGTGTGAATGGAGCCATTGCTTTACATGAAGTCAGCAACACCTGAGAGAGTCAAATAAGAAGTTATAAGAGATGCTGACAATTTTGAACCAACAGCATAGCTCATTTACAAGCAACAAAAATCAAAGTGGGCATAAAAATCACAACAGAATTCATAATTATAGACATTAATCTCATTTCACTGTCTAGAGAACAAATGAAGCACATCCTAAGAGACCATAAAAAATCAGGTCGTTAATTAAGTACATGATGTAGCAGAAATCAACGACAGACAGAAAATAACATAATAAAAGTACAAATTTCAAATCCGATTCATGACAATGCATAGAAGATGGGAACTATAATGCAGCATATGAGATTCAACACATTAGTCTCAAAGATGAAAGAGTGAGCAAACTCACATGGTAAAGAGTAGAAAGAGCAGTCCTGCAATCCTGTTCACCTGTTCGGCCTTTCAGTCTCTTCCGATTAAATCGGACATAAATGTTTGTCAAGTTGTCCAGAAATTTCAGGAGATAAGGAACAACCTGTAAGAAAAACCAAAATACATAGCATTCAAGAGAGGTCTCTGAGAGCAGAACAGTGCTTCAATTAGGTCTCTGATGCAAGAACATTTTTATATTGTAAAGACTAGTTCCCCAAATTCAGGGGGGGGAAAGGTTTTAGAGGTGAATTACAATATTAGGTCCATTTAGACAATAATTTTATTTTATTTTTTAAAAAAGAGTTTTACCAATTTTTTTAGTATTTAAAAAAAAAAAATTATTGTCTAAATGGACCTAATATTGTAATTCACCACTAAAACTTTTTTCCCCCTGAATTTGGGGAACTAGTCTTAACAATATAAAAATGTTCTTGCATCATCTCAATTTCTTTATATTTGTATATGTTCTGTGGGAATCACTTACTGTATACAGTCTATAAGCATCCATTTCTTGCCGAACAAAATGTACCAAACTCTGGGTTGCTGAGTTAATCCACTGATCAAGAACATTTGAAGACTTTTGAAGAGTGATTTGATCAATTGGAACAAACTGGGAAAGGCCTTCAATCTCCAATCTTTTTGCATTTTGAACAAGAAATCTATATGCATTATACCAAGGGAGGAAGACATCTTTGACCTGCATAGAAAACCAGTTTTACATTAAGTTTCAACTCGAAACAAACGAAAAGAAAATTAGATAAAGAATTTGAGAATAGGATAACGAAACAAAATTTTCAAAAACAGAAAGTGCCAGAAATTTCAAATAATACTAACCACACCATACACTCCCTCTTTTTTGAATCGCAAAGGCTCTGCACGAACAACAGGAGAATTTATGATGTACAACCGCAAAGCATCCTGCAGAATAAGGTATAATCACAATCATCAAAATCTTTCGAGTACAGAAATCAAAGAGTTACTGAAATAATAACAGATAAAAGTGATAAAAAAGAAAGAACAGCAAAGACAAAATTTGAGAACACTTACAGCCCCAAAATCATTAATGACCTCTCCAGGTGGTGGATAGTTCTTCAGTCTTTTACTCATCTTTTTCCCATCTTCAGCCAAAACAAGTCCATTGCAAATTAGATTTCTAAAAGCAGGTTTCTCAAATAATGCAGTGGATAGTACCATGAGAGTATAAAACCTGCAATATGGACAGTGCACACATTTCCATAATCAGGCTTCATTTTGAGATACATTTTGAGATACAGTTCATAGGATGATGAGAAATACTCCCAACCGCCTAAAATCAATAGCTTCCATTGGCTCATCCTAGAATGATATTGACCTTTATTAAATGAAAGGAATACTTCCTACAAATCATGGTTTCTCACTATAATTACCCCAAAATATCTTTCAAAATTTTGAGAAGTCATAGCATATTATGCCAATAATGATCTCAAGATAAAGGTTGGTTTATTAAATAATGTTCAAACCCATATCGAGATATTTAAAAGGACATAAAGTGGAGTATGAAGTCAACAAAGATCAGCCATGGTTGCCAAACTTCAACTAGTTAAATCTATAAAATTAGACAAAGGAGGTCTAGAAAACAACTATTCCCTAACACTGTTATGCACCCAAAAAATGTAACTTAACTTATTATCAACGGGTACATGTGGCCCAATACATTTTCCCCCACTCTGTTTAACTTCGTCTCAGCCACCACTCCAAAGACATCTTTCTGTGTGAAAACAAGACATAATCCCAGTCAACCTCCTTCACACTCACAATCCCAGAAGAAATTTAAGATTAGGGGGTAAAAGAAGATGGCTGCCACACCAGCTTTCTATCATCAGAGAGGTCCCAAAAGTATTATCAACCTTGACCCACCCCAAAATGAAAATGATAAGACTTGAGATTTGTAGTAAGCAAAACCATAATTTTAGGAATAGAATGAATATAAAGAACAAGAAGCATTTAAATTTCCCCACAGGCACAAAAAGACCTGTTACCAAAGTAAAAATACTTATTGCAGCAAACATAAATCAAGACTTATCTAACACCCTTTTTTAAAATCTTGGTGCTACTATTATGATAAAGTTAACAATGACTTAGATGACTTTCTTAGTTTCATCACTCTAGTCTATCCACTCCAAATCTAGTCAAGTTTTACATATTTAGAGCCAAATATTTTGGGATTAGTATTAGTCCACAAGATTTTCAAAGATTATAAAAGGAGTGCAAAAGATAAAAAAAACTTACCATCCACGGGTCTGATCCAGTCCTTCGGCAACAAAATGCCCAGGAAAATTCTTTTCAAAAAGTTCAACATTCTCAAAAGGATAATGAATATAAGCATACGGCATCGACCCACTCTCAAACCAGCAATCAAAAACCTGCAACAATATTAAGAACATATCATACACAACTACTTACAATAGTACTGAGGAACTGAAATACACTGGTTCCTCATAGCATACTCCATACATATGCAAAATAATGGAGAATCTAGTATTATTGACTGAGGTGCCAACTGATCCAATTTACACCCCCACCCCTAACTTACTGATTTTATTTTACATGGAAAAGCACTTCAACCAAACTAACCAACTATTAAACCCTCAACTATGCCACCAAAAACCCATCTTTGTATACATTTGGAAAACAAGTCTCACGCATTTATTACAATAGCTCCTCTCAGCCTATTCGGACAAAGAAAACTCCAGCCCAGATTCTAAGATTCTTTGTTTTGGTGGAATTGTTTAGCCCAACAATCACAATTCACCTAATAGATATCACACTGATAGAAATATAATATAATAAATTAAGTTGCTTGGTTAGATTATTTAAACCAAGTAGTTTACGTTTTTTCATTTTGATCACTGAGTTTAAGGACTGAACCAAAACAGTATTGATTAGTACAAGATTAGGAGCAACCTAATTCAGGCCGAGGCTCTACTATCCCATGCAAAATAAAGCAAATTAGTCAAAGATCAAAGCCAAAGATGAAACCAGAATTTAACTAGATACAGTAAACAAAAGTAACATTCTGAAATAAAATAAATAAAATACTAATATCTTTTTATTGGTTGATCCTTTGTGTTCTTCATATGGAAAACCTTTCTAGCACTACAATATGATCAGGAGCAGAATGCCAAAAACTTTGCATACTTTTACATTTCATATTATATAAAAACTTTAATCTAATCCGAGACATGCTAAAAGAAACATAATTCTCATGCATATATTCAGATACAAAACTGAGAACTATACTCCTAGAATGCATCATCCAGGGAAGATTTCAAAGGGCAAAAATAAGCAGTTTAGTGGTCTTACATCCTCCACACGTTTAAGAACACCAGATCCACGGGTAGATGGAATTGTTATGTGATCAATGTTATGACGGTGTAAATCAGTCACCTGCATATTTAAAGGACACATTCCTTAGCACACAACTTGAAGTCTAAATTGTTTTGAAGAGGCCATAAACAACAAAAAATACTATAGATGCTGTATAAGTAAAATATTCAATTAAAAGCAACATTATTTAACAGAAAACTTCTAAAAAAGTACCCTGTGAGAACAAAGTGCAATCAGTGACATTATTTCATTCTAAACAGTAACTGAATCATTCATCTTTAACAGCAAGTATTCAGTCAGCCAATAGAAAATGGCCATAAACCCAAACAAGTAATATACTGATAATATAAGTGAATATATTTGCAGCAACAAATGGAAAACAAACCTTAACACCAGAAAGCCTTTCCAATTTCTCAATGGAATCCATAACTACAATCTCCTCGCCATCCTCACTAATCCACAAAGGAAGAGGAGTGCCCCAAAACCTACTTCGACTCACAGCCCAGTCCCTTGCATTCTCTAACCAATTGTGAAAACGTTTTTCCTATTAGAAAACAAGCAATAATAACCATCAATCATCACAGTCATAAAGCATAGTATTTAAAATAGCAACACTACAGCGTGAAAACAACAACCTGGACTCATCAGAAAAAATTGAGAAGAGCAAACATCACAGGTAACATGTAAAGCATAATCCTTGAAGGGGATATGATTTGGTAGTTATCTTAATCACCTTATGTGCTTTACAAGGAAAATAAGGGCACATTTGAAGAGCAATTATTTCAAAAGTTTTTTATTTTTTTATTCTTTGATTCAAAAATATTTTTCTTTGTAATACACAATTAAAAATTTAAATATCCCCTCCAATTTTTAAACATACGTCCCACATATCTATACTGAATACATTTTTTTAATACTTTTAAACCCAAACTCTAGCCCTTACACAATCAATTCATATTAATATGACTATCAATTAACAATAATTTGACAACATTCAAATATGTAGGGCCCATAGTAAATCAAATCAAATTTGTAACAAAAAATTCATTTTTATTTAATTTTCAAAACTTGAAAAAAAAAAAAAAAAAAAAATTTTAAACCCCATCCATATACACTATATTTTTCTAAAAAGTTCCGTGTATCATTCTTCTAAAGCCATCAACAAATATAAATCTTCTCATCAGTATTTTCAACCTAAATTAAAATAAATAAATCGTCTTGAAGAATTCAAAGCCTTCATATATATTGAAACACTATGCCATTGCCAAGCTACCAGATTACCTTACTACTTATAATTGTATAGCTTAGTAGAATAAATTTCAATTTGCAACAACATCCTCTTCTGCAATTATAAGATGCCAACATCATCAGTGAGGTGATGGAAACTCAACATGTGTCAAGCAATTTAGGAAAGAGAAGTAGATAATTGTGTATCCCATTCAAATAAATCCCAATTGAAAATTATCAAAGATAAGAACTCAGATTTCCATGGGCAAGAGAACAAGAAAAATGGACAGTATAAGGTATTTTCACTAATAGAAGATGCATTTCAAAATAACATAACCACTCATATTTGACATTTCACAAAGAAAATTAAATGTTGCTTCCCTTTCCTAGCATTTAACATCTGTGTTAAGAAAGTAAGGTAATCTATCACACTTATTTGCACATACAAATCATACCTTCACAAAATCTGGAACCCAGTATGTCTGCTTGTTGTTCTCTAGCAACTGATCCTTTATCTTTTCCACTGCAACAAACCTATATGTAGAAACAAAAGATTACTGAGTTTTAAAATCAATGCAAACATATATGCTAAGGCGCACATTAACAGGAGCAGATGAAATTAAGACCAGAAAACAAATAAAGTCAAGAAAAGTAACAAAACAATCCTTTAGCTTGAAAAATATTAATGTCACGTTGATACCATATAGAGAACAGAAATTATGAAGCTAAATACCAACAAAAAAAGACTGATTCAGATCAGAAATTATGATTTGAGTGACCTGATACTTGGGATGGGGGGAAGAGAACCTCCACCAGGATTCACATAATACAGTACAATTATGAAATTAGCTGAAAATTCCTCTAGTTTCAGAGAACAGCTGGAATACTCCATTCCTAGTAATATACTTAGCACTTGAAAGACCATAAAAATCAACTAAGAAAAAGAGCAGAAGAAGAAAATTATTAAGCAAAAGGTATAAACCACTTTCTAGAAATAGGAGAAAAGGTTTAATAATAAAACATACCAGCTTGGAACTGCTCTGTAAATGAGTGGAGTCTCGGATCTCCAGCAAAAAGGATACGAATGATTAGCACTTCCAGATTTAACAAGCCTTCCTTTTTCCTGCATCAAGTACAATCCATTTCCATATCAGACATGACAAATAATTGCATCATGCATGTCTATCTAAGAATTAGTGACCCAAGGCATTTTCAAGAAACAACCTAATATTAAGTAAAGGCAAGCATGAATCGCCCCAATGCTCTTTATCTAGTATGAAACATCAGTGAAAATATAATATCAAAGCTTTTCTTCTATAAATAACTTTTATCGAACAAAAAGCAGGTCACAGGAAACAAAGATGCTGATCTTAAAATGAAAGTTGAAGGATACTTGCCTTCACTGTTTGAATAATATCTTTATCTGCATCCTTGACATAACGTCCTTTGAAATCAGTAATTCTCTCAGTGAAACAGCCATCATCATCCACAGCAACAACGAGGTTCTCACCCTGCAAAAAGACAACTCAGCAAATCCAAGGCCAAAATGAAAGAGAGAAAGAAACCATTCACTAGAAGGAAGACTCGAGCAAGACAATACAAACAAAAACAAAACAGCAAGAGGAAAAAAAATCACATAGTATCCAGGGGCAGGCAAGATAAGCCACACTTTTTTGTTGAGAACCAAAGATTGTTTTGCAGCTTTTTAAAAAATTAAGGAACAAGTGAGGCAGAAGAAAATGCTTTTCCATGAAGCCAAAATAAGCATCTGATAAAAATACCAAATTCTCCATGACAAGAGGTAATGCAAATGAATTTTCATATCCAATAAATTTGTCAAGCACTTGAAAATCGAAAATGCAGATTCACCAAAGTAAGCAATAGAACCACAAACAAAGCAAGATAGTATGACCAATTCAGGGAGGGAATGAGAAAAAAAAAATATCATAACAGAAACAAAACATTAGGAAACTTCAATTCTTTAATATATTATATATATTTACCATAGTTGAAAATTAACAGGAGTTCCAGGCAAAAGATATAATAATTACATGGTCACCATCAATCAAAATTACCTAAATAAAGGGTCATTCCCATGGGGTTGAAACATATTTAGCTCAAAATAAGGTAATGAAACAGAAACTAATTTTGAAATGCTTAAAACAGACAAAAACAATAGAATGGCATAACTGCTGACAATTTCTTCCACAAAAAGTATCAAATTGAGAATCAGAATATACAAGCCTTCTATCAGAGAGCAAGAGAAAATCTAAGAATAAATCAAATTTTTGCACCTTATTAATTATGTGATTCTCAATACAAACTCGGTAATCATCTTCACCGAATGCAGGAGCACAATGGACAATGCCCGTACCGCTATCTGAAGTTACATAATCATCTGCAACAACTCTGAATGCCACATCTGAGAAATCCTTGAAGTAATCAAACAATGGTACGTACCTGTAGAAGAGAATTTAGAAGAAATCAAACAGTGGTAATGCTTAAAGAAGATCTTTTGAAAACTTCAAAAATCCTAAATGCAAAATTCACTAATGAAGAATTGGAACAAAGAGACAGTGGTAATGCCCAAAGAAGATCTTTTAAAAACTTCAAAAATCCTAAATGTAAAAATAACTAACAAAGAATTGGAATAAAGAGAGCAGGAAAAAATTGGAACAAGAACGGGAATCTAACTCACTTCTTCCCCACAAGAGATTCCCCGGAGAATTTTTCCAACACCTCATAGGTTTCAGCATCCTTTCCTTTACCACTAGAAGATTTTCCTTTCGGGTTCAATTTTTCAGAATTATCGGCTGGCCCATTCTGTACATTCTTTTTTACCTTTTCAGCAGGAAGCTCAGATAATCGTGATTCTGCAACCACATAAAATTTTCCACTGAACTTGTTGCGAACCTGGTTAATTCAGATCAAAAAAAAAAAATCCATAAAAGAATATATATATGTACATACATGCTCTTAAGAACATAAGAGGAATACTTATTAACGCCCAATACTGAAATCAACTTCACCTGCTTTAGTTTAAAAAGCGTGCAATTTGTTTACCTATTTTAGGAGATATTCCATTATCTTAAAATGATTTAACTAAAGGTACTGAAGACTCACATAATAAAAATAGATCTCACAAGAAACTATATACTTTATATGATGTGAAGAAGTGGAATTGAGTAGAAAAGCTATGCAAAACAAAGACAGTCTACAAAGGGAAAAAATACAAGCCTTCATTCATAATAAAAATAATACATCTGACTAGACAATAAATAATTCAAAACACACAAGATTATTTTCAGTAAGAAATGGAACTGGGTAGAACAACTGCACACAATAAAAGCCATAAATATACAACAGAGCAAATTTCTGAAGCCTTGCTCTACGAATTGCAGGTTTCATGAGAGAATAAATAACTAGATAGAATTAACACAATTAATTGTAAGGAAATTGCAAAACATTGAAAAGCTGCACAAAATAAAGCTGCCCACACAAGCCCAAATGAAAAAAAGAAAGGAACCAACGAATGGTATCTAATGTTTTTTGAGAACACCAAAAACGCACCTTTACATAGACAAACTCTTTGTTCACACAAAGTGCCAAATTACTAGGCAGTGTCCATGGTGTGGTTGTCCAAGCCACAAGAGCTGCACCCTCTTCATTGTCCACAAGAGGAAACGTAACCATTATCTCAGGATCATCTACATTCTGTACATTAAAAGTACACGAACAATGCTAATGCATACCATAAATAAATAAGCCATATGAATCATACACTATTAATTCAAAATAGAAATTATTTCTCCGTGCATAAAATTTTAAAAAAAATTACTAATAAAAGAAAAAAGGAAAAAGGGAAGTCTAGCAATATGTCACTCCAGAATAACATATCATCTAAGAATTTATAAAGAACTAAAAATGATTCAGTCTAAAAATGAAACCTTGTACTATTTAGTCAAATTGTTATGATTAAGGATTCTATATTTTGCAGCAATTGGTGGTGATGATTTTCTCAAAGGAGCTATACACAACAACTCCAAAGGAAGCTCAACAACAAAAGTAGAAAAGGACAACTAGATAGTAGACCTTATAATTTTGATTTGCTTCAAAGTTGGCCAGAGGAGTCTTGCAACCGGTGCTATAGGGCATAACCTGAAAAGCACAACAAGAAAATAAAATAAAATAAATATGATTACTCTAATCCAGACAGTCAAACTGTGGTAAACAAAGCAAAACATGGCTGACTTAATTTAATTAATTTACTTAACAGTATCATCCATCAAATAGCATATCCGACAACTAACCACATTTAAATCACAATTATTGAAGCTCTATAAACAAAATATTGTCTTATCATCATCAAATTTCTGTCTCCCGCAAGTTTCAAGCAGTAACTCTTGCACACTAGAACTTACCATTAACATCCAACCCAGTCTCATCAAAAACAAATTTTAGAAATTTAAGTTCACTAGAAACCACTTAAAAGCCTAGAGAACGAACTTTTAGCAGCATCACATCTTCAACGTCCATTTGAAGGGGAAAGAAATACGGAATAACACAAGCAGGCCCCAACCATCAACTAATGAGACAGAATAAAGGAAAATATATGATGCCTAACAAGGAAACTTTCCCCTAGCTAAGGAAGGTATGAGTCTAAAAGAAAAGGGGAAGAAATCTGCTAAAAAGGTAGCACATTCTGATATCTATCCAGAAGACCTAGCAGAAATTCCTTTTCTAGCGTCCTAAAGTTTATGGAACCATTCAAAAAAAAAGGGGAACTTATATGCAAATTATAACCCAATTGCTCATTCAAATTCAATATATACTATTCTAGCAGCTCCCGACTGATAAAAAGACACAAAAAGATCAGAGATTTCTCATTGGCATCAACTGCTGACCTTAACAAATCATAAATTCATATAAAGAAGAAGTTACTTAATTCATTAAAATCAAATCAAAACGCATAACAAGCTCATCAAAGTATCTAATGACAATAATTAAGCAAAAGGTTCATAAGATCCAAATTACCAGAAAGGCCAGGAATTTATTTTGATAACCAATAAAACATCTTTAGCAAAATAATTTTAAGTAACTTCAGCAAAAACATTTCGCTATTACACTAATAAAGATATGTACGTCTATAAATAGAATGTTTAACTGAGTATGAAGACAACAGTAGAGCAAGACGTTATCTTCTATTACTAATCTATCAAAATCAAAATGCAAAAAGACCTAAAGTGCAAACCTTGAACCCTCTGTAGACAAGCCCTTTTTCATACAATTTAGCAAAAACCCACCAAACACTCTCCATAAACTTCAAGTCCATAGTCTTGTAATCATTCTTAAAATCAATCCACCTTCCCATTCTCACAACAGTCTTTTCCCACTCTTCGACATACCTAGACACAATTCCTCTACACTCTTCATTATAGTTAGCAATTCCCATTTTTAACACATCATCTCGGCTCTTAATCCCAAGTTTCTGATCAATCTCATGCTCCACAGGCAATCCATGACAGTCCCACCCAAACCTCCGGGTCACATGGTGTCCTGTCATGGACTGATACCGAGTTACAATATCTTTAATGGTTCCAGCCAGTATATGGCCATAATGCGGTAGCCCTGTAGCGAATGGAGGTCCATCATAGAAAATGTATTCAGGAAAATCCTTTGTCTTCTCTAGTTGAGTTTCAAATGCTTTGATTTCATCCCAATACTTCAGAATTTTCTCTTCTTGAGCTGGGAACGAGAATTCTTTGCCCTCACAAACGTCGTTCATGGCTACTGCTCCTTGCAGAACCAGGGAAGGCTGGAATGGAAGCTAGGGTTTTAGAGAGATTGCTGCGTAACTAAGCTGACCTTCTAGTAGTGAACCTTTCGGTATAAGTATTTGATAGGGTTGAAAATGGAATTAGAATAAATTGTCGGGGTTTAAAATTAAATAAATTAAAATCTGTGGGAAATATCGTTAGATTCCGAATATTTTTTTTTTTAAAAAGCGTTAGATTCCGAATATAATTATGTTTATTTAGGAACAAATAATAAAAATAGTATAAATTTAATTTATAAAAAATTATAATGATTAGTCAAAAATAAAAATAATAATAATTTTTTATCATTTTTTTTCAAATTAAAAATAAATATAATCCATATTTTAAGAATAAATTTAGTTCTCAAAAAAAAAAATTAAGAATAAATTTAATATATTTTAAGCATAATAAAATTTCAATTTTGGAATTAATTTCTTTTCTTTTTTATTTTAAAGAAAGCCAGTCCAAATTAAGTCGCCATCCTGATAACCCAATCACCCCGGAGCAAAAAAGACTGTCCGGCATTTGTCATTCATCGACCACCGGCGCCGGCACCTCCTCGATAACTGCTAGCGCCACCACTTTCTCGATATATTGCTCAGAAACCCTTCTTAAATATTGCCTTGTCATTGTAATTTGTTGACAAACTTGGGGTGTCCGGAGCTGAGCCGGTTGATAGCGCTGAAGAAATTTCTCTGTCCTCCACCGGAAAGGTAAGTCTTTTTTACTCCGAGCTCCTCCATTGTTCTCTTTCCCTTCCTATTTTCTTCCTGTTTCTTCTCATACTTCCTTTTATCCGTTTCCATCTTTGATCCTCTATTCAATGTTTCTCTCCTCAGGTTCGATAAATTCAGGTAATTTGATTTATTGAGATAATTCTGAGAGCATGAATATCGTGTTATGAAGTTTAAGGGAAGACTGGAATTTTATCTCAAAACATGCTTGTATATTTACACATGCTTCTTTATGCTACTACAGTGTCTGAAGTTTATGCCTGGACAGCCTGTTCATACTTCATTCAGTAAATTGGATTATAAATGGCTGTTGCAGTGCTTTAATAGTTTTTCCCTGGTAAATGCATAATGAGTTCTGTGAAGCATGTTTTTTTTTTTTTTTTTGAACATTAAAGGAAATTCTTTGGTATGTAACTATTGGAATGATTATTGTTCCTTTCTTTAAAATTCTTGTAAGCATCAAATTCAACAAAAGTCATAGCAGCCTTTTCTTGGTTGTTCCTCCTTTTAAATTGTCCTTAAACTGGGTATTGCCCTTTAATTTAGGCTGAAGTATTTGCACCTGGATGCAGGTGAAATTTGGACTTCTAGCATTTAATTTTTAAGTGGTGATTCATTACTCTTTAGACCATAATGGAGACGTCTAACTTTAGATCACCCATTCCTTCCGATGAACACCATCATGACCTTTACACCATTCCTAGCTACTCTAGTAAGTTCTTCTTAATGTATGTACATGCACATGTGATCTCACACACTCACATTCACTCTCTCTCTTTTTTTTCATTTTTTTTTCTTTCTCTATACATAAAACATTGAATGTCTATGTATAAGAAATTTTGTTTCCAGTGTTAATTTCATGATTATTTCTCATTCTTTTCTTGAAAAGGTTGGTTTTCTTGGAGTAACATTCATGAAATAGAGAGAATTTCTTTGAGAGAATTTTTCGATGGAAGTTCAATTACGAGGACCCCCAGAATATACAAAGAGTACAGGGACTTCATTATTTCCAAATACAGAGAGGATCCTTCGAGGCGGCTGACATTCACTGAGCTCCGAAAGTCACTGGTAGGTGATGTAAGCATACTCCAGAAGGTCTTCACATTTTTAGAAAAATGGGGTCTAATCAATTTCAGTGGAACTGCATCCTCCTCTTCTGTTATTGGTGCTTCTACGTCTTTGGTTGAGGAGCAAAAGGAAGATGAAAAATGGAATATTAGGGTTGAGGAAGGGGCCCCACATGGGGTTAGGGTTGTGGCAGCCCCCAATTCATTAAAGCCCGTAACAGCTCCTCCGCCACCATCAGTAGTAGATTTTGGTAGTGGTGCAGAGGTGGCTGAAATTGGGTCCAAATTTCCTCCTCTGGCTTCTTATTCAGATATCTACGAGGAATTGATGCATCAACAACAACAGCAGGGTAAAGAATCATCTGTGTGCGGGAGTTGTAAAGATCGTTGTGATTCGGGACACTACGAGTACAGTAAGGTACCTTTTAAATTATTCATAATTGCATATGCTATCTGTGGAATGAAGATTATTCAATTAAAAGAAATAAAATCTAACTATCATTTTCCTCCTTTTTTTCCTTCATCTGAAAATATGTTACCTTTCAACTTGTGTCCTAGTTTCATGTTGAGTCACCTATACAAAAATCGCAGGTGATATATTTATTCTTCCTTTTACAGTGCATTAACATTTTTCTTTTGTCTCAACTTCAGCAATTTGCTTATTCTCCAAGCATCTTCATTGGTTTTCATCATTGGTTATTTAACTGCTGGGACAAGTTTGTAAGAACTGTATTAGAAAATTTATTCCAAAATTTTCTGTTTCCTTAAAATTTTTGGAACATGTTCGGATCATGTCGAAGCAACTTTTTATCCCAATGGTGGGAAAATTGTTGCCCGTGATGTAGGTCTTGTGGTTTGACAGCACATCAAAACTCTTTTTTATCCCAGCCCCACTCCACTCCTTATATCTCCCTCCCCCTGTATTTAGTTTCCCTTTTAAAGTATGGCCACATCTTAAGAGGTTAGTTGATGAATTCTGGTTCTTCAGTTCATCTTATATTTTTGGATGCTGAAATGAATTGTTTATTGATTTGGTCAGCGGGTTGTTATTTTGTCAACTGGATACTCATAAGGCTCTTCCAGTTCAGGGAGATCTTATTATTGTAGAGGTTAATGTGAGTGAGTGGGTGGGTGGGTGTTGATGATGGATTTACCACCTTAGAATGTGAATTCAAACAAAATGGAAGTACAGCATACATAAGGCTCCTCTGATATGAACTCAAAGAAACACAAATAAGAATAGGATGCAACTGTTTTGCTTATAACTAACTTTTATGCTTATTTTTCGTTTTGTTCTGGTTTAATCAGAAGAAAGATAGCTTATTATTTTTATCATGTTCTGCACTCAGGATGCAAGCATTATCCTATGTAAGAAGTGCTTTGACAATAAAAACTTTGAGAAGGACAAGTCTGTTGATGATTTCAAATTCATTGGTAGTCAGAACCAAGGAGTAGTCTGGACAGAAGCAGAAACTTTGCTTCTTTTAGAATCTGTTTTGAAGCATGGAGATGACTGGGAGGTTGTTGCTCAAAATGTTAAAACCAAGAGTAAGATGGATTGTATATCAAAGCTCCTACAGCTGCCATTTGGGGATCTAATGCTGGGGTCTGCTTTTGGGAAAAACAAAATTTGGGACATAAGTGGAGATGTTCCCAGTGTTGGGAAAGAGCTGTCATCTTCCGGTGGTTCTCAAGAAATTATTCATAGAGAGGACAATGGCCAGGAGCACAAGGAGGATCAGCAGAATGGAATTGATGAAGAGCAAGAGCCTCCCAGGAAGAGATTATGCACTGTGCCAGTTTCTGACACCAGCTCTGCTTTGATGAAACAGGTAAAAGCAATGATTTAGCTTTTATACATCACTGATTCTGAAAAAAGCAATAGGTTTGCATGCTTGGCTCTTCTCTCATACTGTCAACTTATATGTATGTTAATGATTCTTTGTGTCATTGATTGTCAGGAAAACTATAGGGTTCACATGAATGGCATATAGTTAATGATCATCTCATGCGTCAATAAAGCTAGCATCTCCAAGCCTCTGATTTAGGCCCTTTTTTTTTTTTTTTTTTGGGGTGGGGGGTGGGGGGGATGGAGCTACTTAAAAGTCTCTATGGAGGGATTCATTTTATATGTGGGTCTGACTTCACCTTTTTATATCTGCATGCATCTGTCTTGAAAATATTCTGTTTAGCCTAATGTTAGGTCTAGTTAATCTCTATCTACATTAAAAAGAAATGCTTTAGTCGAGAAATATTTCCAGATTGCAATTTACACAAGAAGAATTGATTACCAGCTGAGAATCGGATCAGTCTAATTAATGTTCTATGAAGAAGGTTTAGATGATTGACACTGCAATGTCTTTCATTTTCTTTGTGTAAGAAATTGTAATTTCCTATGGAAACCTTGTAACCTTCTCAGCCTTGTTATTCAGTTTAATAAGTTTTTATCATAGTTTAGTCAATAGGAATAGATGATTCTCTTGGTTCAAGAAATCGGTCCCTAATTCAGTCCTTGTTATTGGGGACTAGTGGAGGACTTGGCATCAGATCCAAGAAACGGATAAAGTATAACAAACTGTGATAATATTTTGCAATTCTTCTTCTGGATTGAAAATCTGAATTCGTGTAGTTCCTAAGTCCTCTAACTTCTTAACTTAAAACTCTAGTAGCCTGTTCAGTAAGTTGGCAGTGAAAATTTTGTTTATTTCTGATTCTTTAATTTATTTGTGCACTCGTTAGACCAAACTAAAGCTTGCTTGCAAGACAAAGAATGTAGAATAAAGAAATCAGTAAGGATGACCAGTACTTCCACTTAAGAAAATAGAGGTTTGAAACTTGGAGATGTTCATGTGAATTTGTTAATAAGTGGGTTATAAATTTCGTAAAAGTAAGAACAGTTCACTGATATTTTTGACTTTGTTGCTTTATTCCTTTTCTTGGACCAAGATGTTTTTTTTTTTTAAGCCTTGGACCAAGATGTTGAGTTCTTAATTTATAACAAAAATCTAACACTGATATTGGAAATATAAAATTGCATAGGTAGCTCGTCTTTCTTCTGTGGTTGGCCCACACATTACAGCTGCTGCTGCCGAAGCTGCTGTTACAGAGCTATGTTATGAAAATCGATGTACAAAAGAAATACTTGATGAAGAAAATTTTTTGGAGGAGACAGGATCTTCTCCTCGAAGTATTGATCAAGAAAGGTTTACTTCAAGCCTTCTTAAATATATATATATACTGTTATCTTTCTATTTCAATAGTGGTATTATAATGAGAATGTTTCTTCTTTCAGAGACCCTCAGGCAGAAAGTTTGGATGGTCAGACACAGCCCACCAAACCAGGTACAGTTTTATGTTGAATTCTTTGTTACCCATTTTTTAACTCGTTCGTACTATTTAAACACACTGGACTGCGAAAACCCGTTATAGTTTGCATTCGGTTCATCCTTTGTTTATGTAGTATCCTTTATCAAATTTGTTGTTCTTTCCACAGAAATGAATGATACAGCCTCTCAGAAGAATGTTGTATCACTGACTTTACGAATGAGAGCTGCGACTGCAACGGCTTTAGGAGCTGCTGCTGCTCACGCCAAGTTATTAGCTAATCAGGAAGAAAGAGAGATTGAACATATACTTGCAACTATAATTGAGACTCAGGTACGTAATAGAGTTGGGACAATTGGCTATTTTAGTTCTTGTTTGATTAATTTTTCACAGGTCTTGTCCTTTTTTCTGTTCTTTTTGGTCTTTTTTATTATATTTTAACTAACTTTTATCGATTTAGAACCTTGTAACAAGTCTTAACTTATTTTATCACAATTTCTAACTTGTATGATCAAATTATAACAGAAATTAACTGGTAAAAGAGTCTAACTCGATAAAAAATGTAAAGAAAACCAAAACTGCTAAAAACTAATAACATAGAATCTAAACCGACTAACTGTACTAAAAAGAGTTGCATTTCTACGCTTTCTTATAAACTAGTTCATCTCACTTCTGAATTAGGATAAAAGATGGTATAAGTACATTGAATTCCCTTGTTTCTTTCCTTTCTGGAAATAAGCAAGATATATTCTTACTATCTCCCACCTGATTGAGTTTATTATATGGCTGCAATGTATAATCTATCTGCATTGGTGAATTCTATCATCTCTGAACCTTAAAAAAACTTGTCTATTCTTCTGTCTGAATGCAGTTGAAGAAACTTCAGAACAAAGTGAAGCATCTGGAAGAGTTGGAGCAGATAATGGAGAAACAAAGCGATGAAATTGAGGGATTTGAAGAGTATTTGCTGACGGAGAGAATGTCAGTCTTGGAAGAGATTTTCCGATTAGGGATATCTAGATGGAAGGATCAACTTCCTGTAAAGCCTTCCATGGCCAATTAATCCCCTTTTTTTAAAAAAAAATTATTTAAGGTTGTAGATTATATTTGTATGAACAACAAAGAAACAAATGTTGTTTGTTTCATGTTTGTCTGGACAGACTTTAATCGTTTAAACTAATGTGGGACATTGACCATTTTTTTTCCTTTTCTGCTGATTTATGTAAGATTGCAGGTTTAGTATAAGTTGCAATTCAATTTCAAACTTGTGATACTTGGGATTTTTGTCCAAGACACTCATACCATATGAAAAAATTATTAAAACAAGCTTAATTATATTGAAGGGTTATCGTGTGCGTGTATCTATCTATTATATATAATATTATATATAAGATTAGAAGTTTCTAATGGCATCTTGTAATTAAGTTAAATTTTTAGGTTTTTAAAAAAAAAAAAATAATTCTTACTTTCAATTAATGCTTAATAACTTTTTATTTTATTGGATTAAATTAAACTTTTAGAGTTTTTTTATCTTTTAATTCTCAATTAATGATTAATAAATTTTAGTTTTTTTATTAATTTTTTAAAAAAAATTTATTAACTTTTTACCACATTTTATCATAATTTTATATATTTTTTAATATTTTTTTAGGAGTTTTTAATATTATTTTTAAACATTTTTATTTCAATTTTTATTTTTTTTTTAATTTGTAACCAATTATATATTTTTTAAGATTAAAATAATTGTTTTTTTTATGCCGCTCTTTTAATTATTTCTAACTCTTAATTGTTTTTCTTTATTATTTATATTTTCAACCTTTTATTTTTTTTAATATTAATATTTTTAACTTTAATTAATTTATTATTTATTATAACTTTTAGAATATCATCTTTAATAAAAATAATTATCTCCTAATTATTTCTAACTTTTAAATAATTTTATTTGTTGATGTTAGAAATATGATTTTTTTTATGGTATGATTCAATAATTTTATAATATTAATTTAGTAGTTAGTACAAATGTATATCATGTATATATTAATAAAATTTAAACTCAATAAAATATATAATCAATGTTTTGTATATAAATAATGTCAAAATTATAGCAAAATAAGCAAAGACCTAAAATTTTAATAATAAAATTTTTTATATCCTCTATTTAGAAATAAAATATTTTATACTTTTTAACCTGAGTGAAGTGTATCACTAATGTATATATATATATATATATGTGTATCATAGGACTATAAATTAATTGTTTTGATATAATAAATAAAAAATTAATTTCATGACATAAGGAAACTTGTAATAAGTTAGAGTTTCTTCAAGGATCAATTCAATTTAAATAAAGTGTTTTCTTATGGTTTGAGATAGAACTCCTCGTACAAGTAATAAAATAAAAAGTTATAGGGACACAAGTAAAAATACATTATTGCAATAAAAGATTGAAGGAATATGTAAATTAGTAATTGGATCAACTTTAGCAAAAAAAAAAAACAAAAAAAATGTAAAGATGTAAGATTGCATTCTTTTAAGATTCTTGAAATCTTGCTTGTCTCCCACTTATATATATATATATATAACAAATATAATGAGTTCACACGTATTTAATATCTAAAATATTATTTTTAGAATTTTTAACGTATTAAATTTAGGCCCACTAAATTTAAATTTTTAATATATATGTCTTTATTTCTTTAATTTGTTTAATTTATTTATGTTCTACATTGTAAATATATAACATTCGAAATAGTGTTTTTTAATCATTCTTATATCATATTATAATCGTGTTTTTTTTAAATAAAATAAAATAAAATTGTCCAAATAATTTATTTCGATTCTTTACTTCTTCTTTTATTATTATTTTAATTACACGTTTAATTCTTTAGCATTTTTTATTTTTATTTTTCTATCTTCCATCAATCGAACCTAGGAAACATCGATAATGGATAACATTAATTTATTCTGAAAAAGGAAAAGACATTTTTACAGAAGGAATAGATTGTCTCTTAATTAAGTAAAATTATCTGTTTCCCGCAATACTCTGAGAAACAAATTCCTCGTGGATTGGGCCAACGGTCGTCATGCCCATGAGAGCAATTCTTGATCCGGGTCGGGTTACACCGCTCTGTTCAAAGCCAAAATCAATCTCAAACCTCTCGTCAACACCAGCTCAATGCTTCTCATATCAATCTTATCTCCGATTCCAGCTATCCAGGCAAGCTGGGCATCGGATTATTCACAGAAAGAGCCAGCTTCCGACGGTTTTGGTCAAGGCTGTTTTGGATTCGGTTCGGGTGGATGAATTTGGGTCGGATGTTCGGAATCCGTCCATTTCTACTTCATACAGGAATCCCAATTTGGCGAAACCTAATCAGACTGTTCTTGATGCTCAGGCTAAGGTTTGCACTGGGCCAACCCAGACTCGGCCTCTCAGTGAAGAACAGGCTTTTAAGGTTTTGGAGACAATTTTAAAATCAGGTAATGGAACAGTTTTAATCTTTTTAATTTTTTTTTTCCTGCAACTTTACTTCTATGTATTTTGTCGAATTTTACGAAGTTTGTTGAATTGAAATTAGTTTCTAGAATGACTTTACTTGTTCTTTTGGTGGTATGAATTGATTATGGTTTAATTCTACCATGAAATGAAAAATAAGGTTGTTCATGTTTAAATCTTTAATTTTGTTTAGTTTAATTCAAGTTACTCAGCTAAATGAAAAGAAATTACAATAATGATGAAGCCCATGGAGAATAGTACAATTTCATTAGCTGGAAATTTTGAGTAATAAGTATAGTATTTGGTTGGGTGGGATTTGAATTTCTTTGCCTTTCACTTTCACTAGGATGGCCAAGCCCTTTTTTCACTAAGATAAGATACATATCCTTTTTATCCCTGGCCATTTTCCTTCAACTATCCCAAATTCGGCTTTAGGTTGCATCCGCGGAGTTTAAGTCTTGCTCGAGTGAGAAGGCTTCACCTGACTCTTACATAGCATAGACTCATGATTGTTGAGTGTTGAACTATTGACCCTGTAGGATTCACATTGCGCTTTCCTATTTGGCAAGCCTAGGGCTTATTTTCTATGTATAGCATAAATCATCCACATGCTCACAGACTTTAGCCATTTTGTACATCAAGGCCAAGGACACAATTTGACATGTAACCAATAATATAACAGTTGAAGGTTAACATTGGCCATCAATTTGGTCTGAGGCTGCATCTCTCTCTCTCTCCCTATCTTTTGTTCTCCATTGCACCATAGGTGGGGAATGTTGTAGGGACATGTAGTTGTCATTGGTCCTCTCTCTATACTCTAGACCTTTCTTTTTCCTTGCCATTCTTTTAAAATCTCAGCAATAGCTAATTTTTGAACATAAATGCTAAATTGGTGTTCTTATATACTAAAGTGATGAAAATGTATTTTAAATTGCAATCTGTTCGTACATTAGTAAGGAATATAAGGGCATGTATAGTGAAATATGTTTGGCTCATCCAACTTGTCATGTGGGGAAGACTAACTTTAAATAATAATAAAACATATAAAGTTGGGTTCAGAGTCATGTCTGAGAAAAAGCATTGAGATCAAATATATATATATATTTACCTCATCAAAATATATATAAATATATTTAAAGGCATCGCTATGGCTTTAAAGGTCACATTGTTGTTGTCCTCATGTACATCTAATGCACATTGCATTAGGGTTGTGCTCACTCCTAAGTAACTTGCTTCACTGGAAACATGTTTAAAATAAGATACTCATCAGTTTAAAATTTAGTGGTGGATGAAAGACCTTGCAATGTCCCCAGAATTCAACAGCCTACAGATTTACTTATTTAAAATATAAATTTTCAAATTTTTTTATTAGATTTTTAATAGTATACTATAGAAATTTAAAATTCAAATGCTCAAAATTTTTTTAAAAATATCTATTTTAGTTTCCCACTAAAATTTAAATAGGATTTTTTTGTCAAAAAGGAACATAAGAAGTTCCTCGAATTTGTGCAACTTCACTAAGGTTTGCCTCTTTTATCTGGTCAACAATCATTTTCACTCTGTGCCAGTAAGGAGAGGATGCAGTGGCATCAAGGAGTCACCTCTGAGTAGATAGTTCACATCATATAACTAGTTCCTGTTTCGAATGGAAAGTATATTTGGTTGCACTCTTCAAATTTGTACGTTATATGGTTAATTCTATAATATAAAGGATTTGTCGTTTCTGATTTTGAGGATGCCAGGATAGACTGTGAGGAGTTCTCATTCATGTCTTCTTAAAGATTAATGAACTACAATGCTCTCTGCAGCATGCATACATGAATTGGTTACTTATTTTTGCAACTAGGGGACTCTTGAGTTTTACATATTTACATGGTGATTTTTTTCCCCTTTGTGGTTACTTACAGTTAGTTACTTATTCTCATTCATGATGGTTACTTCTTTTTTTAATTTTTTTTTTAACATATTTACATGATGATGAGTTTTACATATTTTGGACTTTCTATCTCTTTATTTATTTATTTATTTTTTTATGTTGTTTTAGACTTATGCTCCCAATGCCTGTATTAGAATATCATAGTACTCATTTTGGTCATGTCTTGAAAAACATTTCATGCCCCCAGTTGAGCTCAAATCTTTCTATTTCTACTCCATTGGTTAAAAAATTGAATGTCTCATTTTGAATATCACAATATTTAGGAGCATCAGTATAAGGAAGTTACAACCTGACTTTCAAGTGGATAGTGGTGATCCTATACATTTGAGGGATTCACATCTCTTAAATTCTTAGATAGAATGCATGTCTATTTTAGAAAATAGGACCTACACTCTGGAACATCCTAAAGTAGGAATTTGGAATTTAATTTTGGATGATGGATGTGTTAACTTTTAAATATTTTCATTTGTCAATTCTTGATAACCAGTTACCTTTTCATGTTGAATCTAAGTGAAGGGAGAACTCAAAGATGAGGAGAAAGTATCAAAAGTACAGCTTGGGGCATTTTTTGCTGCAATGACAATCCGAGCAAATGTATTTCCAGAACCAACCCAGTGGAGTGAAGGGGAAAGGCGTGCAATGAACTATTTCTGGCCACAATTAGTTAGAGCATTACCTTCAGATATTATTTTTATTGCTGATCCTGAAGGCTCTATAATGGGAGTAGGCAGTTCTATTGGTCCCCAGTTTGTTGGCAGCAATTCTTCTGAAATGAGATTGGTGGGGGCCCTAAGGGAAGTTTTAGCTGGTGGACATCTAGGATATGAAGAGGTTCAGGGTGTTCTTAAAGATGCTCTTCCATTCGGATTGGAAGATGAGGGGACAAATAGTGTTAGTAAGTCACTGTTATCGGCATTTTTTATAGGTCAGCGCATGAACAGGGAAACAGATCGTGAACTAAAAGCATACTGCCTTGCATTTGATGACGAACTTGGTACTTTCTATGCAGTTTCAAAATTCGAATATTTTAATGAGGAATAAATTTGCTCCCTTGGAATACTGATTCTTGTTGTTTCATTAGGTCCTCCACCAGTGGCTGATGTTAAATCATTGACTCATTACGGTGAACCTTATGATGGAAACACACGCTTCTTCAAGAGTACATTGTTTGTTGCTGCAGTTAGATCCTGTTATGGTGAATCATGCTTACTTCATGGTGTGGACTGGATGCCACCAAAAGTCAGTTTACAGTCTATCATCTTATAATCTGTTCACTGCCATATTCTTATTTCAATTCATTCTTAAATATAGCAGCAATTCTTCCAAGAAGAAAATATCCTTTCTATTATTGTCTAGAATTTCATGTTTCTTACATCTTTTTCATAGAACTAGATCATGTAGTACTACTCTACTAGATATGAGAAAGAAAAAAAAATATACAGGAGAGTTAACCTGAATTTATTCTTTTTTATTTAAAAGAATGGAAATTTTATTGCCAGGGAGGCATTACTGAAGAACAAATGCTGATGTTCATGGGAGCAAATACACATTTATCCCCATTGCAAGCAAAAGCTCTTCTAGAGGTATGTGCCTTTTCCAGCTTTAATAGATTTTGACAGACCATGATTTTTGTCTATTCATCAGTGCCCTCCTTTTGTGCTTACCGAAACATTTCAGGATGAGGAAGTTGGTTTTGCTTACATCAGCCAACGAGATGCATGCCCCTCATTGTAAGCATATCCAACAAAAGATATCAATGCGATTCCTTTCTGTATTTCTCTAACTCATTTACAGTATATGCTATACATTTAGTATCTTCCACCAACAAATTCTTTGATTATCACACCTATATTGAAAACTTATACCAGCAAAATCATGTTTAGGTAATTACTTAATGTGATGGATTTTTTTCACAGTTATTAAGTTACATCCTGAGAATTTCTGCATTAATACCATGTTATAGTTTGTTAAATGTCTTTTTTCGGGGTAATAGCTATATGAGATTTGTGGGTAGAAGTGGGTAAATTTTCAGCACCTATAAGGACTCTTAATCAGGAGCTATTAAGATACTTGATCATATGTTTTCTGGCTTTGTCTTTTCTTATCACCCACGAGGTTGAAGTACTATTGATAACTATATTTTTTCTGCATTATGCACAAAAGAAAGATAATACTGGTGCTGTTTATGCAGATATTCATTGGTTGGGTTGCGAGAACATATAAAGAAACGACCACCATTAGCAACATCTGAGAAAATTCAGCAAATTGTCAGGGTAAATGCATATTTCCCTTTACTTTGTTGTAAATGAAGTAACGTTGATAATGCATCAATGCCATTATAAAGAAGTTGGATACATCGAATGTTCTTCTGAGAGCCAGTTGCCTAGTAGACTACTGGAAGTGTAACTTCTTTTATTTAATCATTGTTTTCCTTTTTTCATACATTAGTCTCGTGGGAGGGAATCAATTGTTGCTGGATTTTATCACGATGGCTATGAGGAACCATTGCTAATGCTTATGAGGAGAAGAGGAGTTCACTCTGGTTTAGTAGTGAAGGTGTGTTCCTGCTCTCAATAATACTTTTTGTGCTCTTTTAGAAGTAAAATTCCCAGTTAGCTGATTTCTGATTGCAGATTGACATTCACATAGCACGAAATCATGTTTCTTAATTAGTTTGGTTGACAAACAAGTTTAATTGCATTTGTATGATGATTTAATCTGAATGCTCAGGGTGAAGAAGGTGCACTTTCAATGACGACAAAATTGAGATCAGTTAATGCATCAAAGGGAATCCCTGTAAATTACTGTTCAGGGTTTCGCTCTTTAAATGTTCAGTCTGCTCATGCTCTCGATGGTATGCAAAAAAGCTTGATTTCTTTTCTCCATTTGAAGAAGTTTCAGTTGAATGATATAAAGTTAAAATAGTTAGATACAAAACATATACATCTTAAACCTCTAAACATGTTCTATCGTAGGGGTATCTCGTGAGAACTTTACCATGGAAGTAAACGCCCAAGACTATGGCTTTGTACCTACTAATACGCCAAGAACTGATAGATCAGTGAGTGTTTCTACTGTGTCATGGTTTCTATTTTAAAGGGTTTCTCTCCTTAAGTCTTGTACTCTATGTGGGACTTCTCGTTTTGAGTGCACGAAAAACTAGTCTTTTCATTATTCTCTTCCCAGATTTTATATACTGAAAATACAGCAGGGTGATTACCGACCATCTCTTCTTTGAATGTATCCATACATAGGTTTCAAAGAACATAGAGTTTGGCATAGCTGCTCTACGGGGTGAGAAAGGTCCGGCATACGACCGAATTGTACTGAATGCTGGAATGATTGATCACTTGCTTGGTTGTGAAGGTGCAGAAGATATATCTACTGCTATGGAAAGAGCTAGAGAGGCCATTGATAGTGGAAATGCTCTAAACAGGTTGCTTAATTACATCAAGATCTCCAACAAAGTGAAGTAAACAAGAGAAAAAAAGCTGCTGTTGTTTCAATTCAATTTCCATTTCATAGAAAAAAAAAAAAAAAAAAAAGCGATAATAAGTTGAATTGTAGAGAGATGATTTTACAACCGGCATTTTTTGTTTGGTGTTTTGTTGATGCAAAAGGTTAAAAGAGAAGAGGCTTCTTGTATAATAAGAAAATTAAAACTTGTATAAATCAATGGTTATTGTTCTTTCTGACATAATTTTTAACATTATAATAGTCACTCAGAAATCACTTCATCCAGAGATTTTATGAGTTTAAAACGTCATTATTGAATAAATGGTTTTATACTATAAGCGTTATATAAAAGTTTGAGTGAAGTCTTCTTTTTAGAGTAATCAGAAAAGAAATCAAAATGAAATTTGGATTAGTCATAACCAAAATAGAATTTGGATTAGTCATAACGGTCTTATAAAATCGTCATTGTTAAATAAAGGGTTTTATACTGTGATCTTTATATAAAAATTTGAGTGAAGTTTTTTTCGAGTAATTAGAAAAATTTCGAGTAATTAGAAAAGAAAACAAGATGGAATTTGGATTACTTAGAATGAAATCTGAAATAGTCTACAAATGACCATTTTTTGGACAGGTCAGGGGCAGTTTAAAACCCAAACCCGAAAATCAAAGAATACGGTAGAAAGAGAACTAGGAAAATGGGAAGAGAAGTATCAGAGAGCTGTGTGGAGAGTCTACTGACGGAGATAGTCTCTTCCTACTGCAATGGTGTCTATGCCAACAAGCCCGAGCTCGCCGCCAGAAGGATTGAAGCCATTGGCTTTCAGGTCGGCCACCAACTGTCGGAAAGGTTGGTAAAAAGATTTAAGCATTTGATCGTATCTATTCTTCTCAGGTTTTCTGTAATTTTCCAAGTTAAATGGATCTGGATATCATTTTTTTCTCGTATGTTTAAATTATCTGCAAATTTTTATGTCTCTGACTCTGAGAATGAGTTTAATCATTACTGCGATTGGCGATTTCTGTGATTCAATTACTTCGTATGGGAATCTGGTTAATTTTGATTATGTATTTTTGTTTTCGTGATGCATCCATGCCTAATATGTATGAATTCAGCTCTGATGAAATATGATTAGTTGGAGCCTATATATTCCCCCTTTTTTGTAGCATGTGTTATGTAAAATTTGATGTGAAAGAATGATATATATATATATATATATATATATATATATATATCCATATGTAAAGTTAATTTTTTTTGTTGTATGACATTTGAGGTAATGGAAAAGCGGCATCTGTAGTTTTCACGTTAGGTTCCTTCCAGATCTAAAGATTTGGATTGGACGAAGGATTTGAAAGAACAAGAATATAGAATTCTGGGGGGTAGAAGTGTTCATTTTTCTTAGACAATTAGGTGAATAAAATTGAGCTCAATACATGTTTTATGAAAAATTTTATTGAGTAGATAAGGTACCACTTGGTTACGATGAATGTGAATAAGTGGAGAATGTTAAAATTAGCGCATTATTGATTCATTTCAGTTAAGGTATGTGCTTCACTAGGCACACTCCTGACTTTCATTCAAACTTAAATTGCCAAGAGGGTTTAGTCAAATTCACTTTTTTCTTGTGAGAGCAATGTTTGGGCAGACTGCTTCTAGTGCACATAAGTTGTAGTGTTCCTTTATTTTCTAATTTTGGATTTTATTTGTTGCTATCATCCAGAGTCGGAAAACCACTGTTATAAAGGGATTTCCTTTGAAGTTACTTCCTCTGTGCCAAATTGATTCTTGAGGCCTGGGTGCTCTATTCTGTTTCAACTACTGCAGAAATAACTATAGGGCTGCATGCTGAGATTTGCCCTTAATGTATATTTAGGTACTGAATGATGTACACATTATCATAGTTAGCTTAACAATGGTATTTGATTGAATAGTGTGATTAACATGATGGGTTTATTCTTATTTGTTGTAAATTTTATGTTTCTGTTACATTTTCAATCTGTTCTTGTCCGCATCATTTTATTTTTTTTTTTCAAAAAGAGAAGAATATAAAAATATTTTTCCCAGGGGTAATGTATTGCTGATATTCTCTCTGTTCTGGTGTTGTTTCACAAAATGAGTTCTGGATAAAACATTTGTATATATTAGGGCAGTATGTCAGGAAAAAGCTTTGTATGCAAATGGGAGGTAAGTTTGGTTTCTGGATCAGTGGCATGTGAGAGATCTAATAGTTTAATCATCAGCATCATGTTGTTGCGCTTTTCATGCTTCATGTCCATTCTTGGTGTTCATATTTCTGTGCTATTTGTAGGTATACCATGGAACGTCCAAGGTTTAGTGATCATCTTGAGGCTATTAAGTTTATTTGCAAGGACTTCTGGTCGGAGTTGTTTAAGAAGCAGATAGACAACTTGAAGACAAATCATAGAGTAAGTTTAAGAATTTAAATGTTTTGTCAGCTTGAAATTTCTTTAGTGCACCCAGCTAAAGTTTTCTTTTCCTCTAGGGTACCTTTGTGTTACAAGATAACAAGTTTCGGTGGCTATCTCATATGTCCATTGATCCATCCCTGCAAACTCCTGGTTCAATTCAAGATCCTGCTGCCATGGCTGAAAATAAAGCAGCACAAGCTATAGGAATGCATCTGTATTTTCCCTGTGGAATAATTAGAGGAGCTCTTTCGAACTTGGGAATTCCGTGTGCAGTTTCTGCAGATATATCCAGTCTTCCAGCATGTAAGTTGATGGAGTTTAATGTTTTCTGTGGGACTTACAATCCCTAATTTCAAGTGCTCTATGATTATTCTTAAATTACAGTTGTTCCATTCTCGAGGGAATTTGTGTTAATAATCAGTATATAAATATGATCTGTGGTGATGTTTCTTACTCTTTGTGTAACAGGTTCCTTTGTGGTGCGCATCAAGGCTTGATGAGCTTTTGTAAAGATAAGTCTTAAACTTCAGTTTTCTATGGTGTTTTATGGTTCACAAATGAGGTTCGCTGATTTGAAATGGTGAAACTAGTAGGAGTTCTGTGAAATGTGGAATTCTTTCTTAATTCCTGATGCTGGTATAAATTATACGAAATTACTTTGCTATGTAATGACCTCAGCTCTCATCTTCAACATCTTTAATTCTAGTATTAGTTATTTTCCTTGGTTCTATGCCCCATTTTAGGATGAAGTATGATTCATCCTTAAAAGGGATTTGCATCATCAAAAGAAAGAAAATTTTATGGTGTATCATCAAACCCATAGTTGCTTATACAAGATGATGCCCAAAATGAACTAGAATGGTGAGCTGGTACCACTTTCTCCATGGATTAGACCTGAATTATGAGATTCAGGTAACAAGAAAGCAAGGTCAAAGACTTCCCATACTCAATTCATACTAATTTCTATATAAATAAGGAAAGATCTTGAAACTGCATTTGTATTTGAACATGTAAACTTGACGGTTGCTGTTTAAAGTCTCATAGAACCACTGCATTAAATTATTCTAATATAGCTAATTGGTTTTCATTTTCATCACTCTCCAAATAGTAAACTAGATTTTCTTTAGCGTTCCTTCTTTGGAATCCTACTCCCATGATTTCCTAACACATCTGTCATAGTGAGCACCTTGTATGTATCCTCAATATATATATTTTAGCTTGCTAAAAGAGGGTTTTAGTTTGGCCGACATGAGAATTTAAGTCACATAATTTGAGTTAAGATTTTTAATTGTTATTTCATTATAATTAAAGTGAGATGTTTCATTACATTGTTTGCTTGTTGTAAGTAATAAGAAACAATAAAATAAAAAAATATTACATTCTGAGTAAGACTGTAAGAACAAATCCCAGGAAAAATTTGCACAGATTCCTCTGAAAGTAGTAAAATATTTGACACCACTGAATTATTTTGGTCAATCATGGCTTTCCTGTCTAAAAGATTCCTCAATTTCAGTAAAGTGGAAACTGATCATACCCAGAGTAAATTAATTTTTTTTTTTTTAATTTATGCAGATCATAAATTTCACCTCTTAAGCAAATATAAAAATTATTCATGTGAGTGTGTTTTTTTTTTTTTTTTTTTGTGTTTATAAAATTATAGGATGTAAAAGAGTTCTGGTGTTAAAAAAAAAGAGTATTATATATGTATTCAATCATTAGTTACATGGAAATAGTGTCAACCATGCAAAATAAAGTCTATATTTTTATATTATTGTATTTTTAAGATATATCATTAAAAAGTTAATTTAAATAATAAGATTATGATTTATGAGAGTGTGTGTGTGTTTTTTTTTTCCTTTAATATTTTATTTTTAAATTCTGAATATGATTGGTTTCTTGTTATTGAAGCTTGAATACATGGAATATAGATACAAAGTATATAAATTTATATGATATGATATGATTGGGAAGCGGAACCATCAGAGATAAGGATTCCATTAAGTCTTAATCATAAATAATCCTTTTCTATCATTTGTTTTCATTTTGTTTATGTTCTATGATTGGTGGATTCAAGTCTTGAGTCATTTTCTAATATTTTCCAGTGAATTACTTCCCTAAACATGTGGTAACTTCAACAATATATATATATATATAAATTTCAACATAACCAAAAGTAGGAGTATTGCACATACCATAATATATATATAATCAGTTTAAATCTTAATTGCAAAAATTTTCTAAGCTAGAATTATACTATGCAAAAGTAATTCATGATACAATTAAAATTAGGTTGAACAATAATTTTGAAATATCTAATAGTATAATAATAATGTTTTGAATTGGTCAATACCCTTGAAGACTTGGTTCGTTGAATTGAAATGTGCATAAGAAAACCAATCATATTCTTATTTATATATATATATATTTAAATATCTTGTTTGTATTGTGAATTAAGTTTCTACATTATTGATTATTAAGTATAAGTATAATGTATTTTATCAATGATAAATTTTAAAACTGTAAAATACATTTTATCATAAAGATTGACACTCTTCGAATTCATTAATTATTAGATACTAAAAATAATTAATATATTTGACAAATAGTCAAGACTAATGTTTTATCTTATTTAAAATTAAAAAAATTGTCAATTAAAAATTGTAATATTCTAATTTTAAATATAATTTTTTTTAAAAAAAAAAAAATTAGAGTCAACCTTTTTGAATGTGAATGATTGATGTTGAAGTGAAATGTCAAATGTATTTTGGTTTTGGTCGGTAATACCCATCTCTAACTTCTTTCTTTTTATTATTCATCAAAAAAAAAAAAAAAAAACTTCTTTCTTTTTATTTTTATTTTTATTTTCCAAGCCAGCAAGAAACTTCTTGGAAATTCTCTTTACCAATAATTGCACCAATTAGTATCCCATAACTTTGAATTTTTTTTACATACCCCTAATAAAAATTGTCTATATATATTAACAACATTTTTATTCAAAAGTTTATATACATTTATATATATATTTTGGTTAACCTTCTGTGTATTCGATAGTCACTTTCAATCTTAACTTATTCAAAATTAAGCTTTGTCGAGGAAACTCTCCTTACACTTATTTCTCTATATAAATTGACAAAGTTTAAACTCGAGACCTTGTTATGATAACACTTTGCAACCTTAAATGGTACTAAAGTAAAGATTTTAAATAATATATATCTATATATATATATATTCAATTACCTATTAAATGAAATTTAAATTAGGGGAAAAAAAAAATTGGACTTTTTACGAGTAATTTTATTTGGGGAAATTTTGAAATATGCAGAAACTTAAAGGATCATTTTGCTAAAGAAAGTGAGTAGACATTTCGTAGAACAAAAATTCCTACGTGTCAACTACTAACCAAAATTGCTTGTTTCAACCCCATCTCAAACTGAAACTATACACCTCCCCCACCCCCAGTTTTCTCTCTCACACACTAACACACACTGATATCCATACACGCACTGCTTTTTCTTACGGGGGGAAACTTTTGTTTCTTTCTGAAACAAATGCTGCTGAAGCTGGAAGTTGCCTAAAGAAGGTGAGAAATAAAGATTTTATTCTACTTCAAAATCACAAGAAAAAGAGAAATCTTTTCTCCTTGAAACACCATTTTTTTTTTTTTTTTTTTTTTTTTTTACCGTTCTTGGGTAATTTAAGGCTTGTTTGATTGCATTTGATAGTGGTTCTTCGGTTTGGATCTTTCTCATATTTAATAATTCTTAGTGGGTTTCTTCTTTTCTTATTCTCCTTGTGGTTTATTTTTTCTGGGCTTTTGCTTACTTTGTGTAAAAATGATATTTTTTGCGTGTGCATTTTGGTTACCAACCGCAGTGTGGTAGATATTTTTATTATTTAACTATATCAATAAGCAGAAAATAATTTTTTTTTTTTTAAAATACATTTTTAGTTCTTTTAGTATTTTTTTTAGGTTGTTGATGGTATTCTTGTTACTGCTGAATTCTGCAAATTCTAGCTGTTCTAAGATTTGTCAAATTGTGTTGTTTGCATTACTTGTTACAGTGCTTTTTCTTTTTCTCGATCTTGAATTGACTTTTCACATTTATGGCACTTCAATTACTTTTAGAACTCCACATGCAATGCACTTACCTAATCCGCCGAATTCTGTTCTTGATTTTTGCTGGAGTAATCGGTTGAGTTATCGAAGGAAAAGGTTGCAAATTTTTAATGGAGAAAGAATAATAATTTAAAAAGAAAAAGTAAAAAAAACTTTTCTGGAATCTTGCATTTAGTGAATTTAGGGGCAAAGGTATATTCTTTAGACCAAAGGGCAGCTTTTTATTGATCTTTCTGATCAGAGAAAGAAGGATATTCAATCTTCTTGTTGTTTCTCACGGGAATTGGGATTTTTTGGACCTTATATGAGAAGGATGCATTTATGTACTCTTCAAGAATTATATATCATTAGTAGATATATGAATACATGTAAAGAGTTATGCAATGCTTTTGTCATAATCTTGAGTTAATTTGTTTTGATGTTTAGCAGAATTAGACGATTTAATATGTCAACTCATTACGGATTTTATAACGCTCTCTATTTTATTTTCCTTGAGTATTTCTGAAGCTTCTATGTATTCTTATATGAGGAGAGGTAGCATGTTTTAATTTCTGAGCTTCAAGATTGTTTTCTCTAAGTATTACTAGTCATTTACAACAAGTTCACAATTTTGCATTAAACAAAATATTTGTTCAAATTTGCAGATTCTGAGTGATCATGGGTGGAAAGAGTTCAAAGAGATCTGCTGCAGGTCGATATTCATCCTATGGTTCTAGTTCACATTCATGGGGCAATCAAGCCTATCCACGATATGCTGAACCAAGTTACGTTCACACTTCTCCACCTCCAAATCAAAGCTCTGGTGTTCAACCTCCGGAGTCAAGGAGGCGGCTTGAGAGGAAATTTTCGAAGATAAATGATGAGTACCATAGTCTAGAACAGGTAACATGACAATTCAGACAGGTGTCAGTATTGTGGAACAATGGTTTTGATACTTTGTGGAATGTTTAAAATTTTCCCATCCTTTTCTTTCCTATTGAATATAATTGACTGATGTATTTGTTCTGATACTATTGATAGATTTTGAGCCCAAATGTATGCTTGGTTGTCAGTATTTGAGGGTTTTGGTCTAATGATTATTTGTTGGCAAGAATTAATGGTTGATTCTCTTGTGATTTAAAAAATATATGACTGTTCTTTTACCATTTGCTAGAATAGATTTCTCTTATACTTGAAATAAGCACAGATGGAGATATTTTGTTATTTGTGTTATTCAATTTTGTAGCTCTCATCTCATGAAAGGTTGAGGCATCTCTGAGATCTCTGCAAAGATATAGTTTTCTGCGTATACTGTTTCAGGCAGGAGTTCTTGAGAAAAGGTTCATTAGTTCTGGAATGGATGCTTCTATGGACCTATGGAACATTATGCTTTCCTTATTTTTGAGGACATGCAACCTATTTCAGCCTATCATTATTTTTGTAGCTTCTGACTTCTTTAGAATTACATTGATTTCCAAACTTATGAACAGATGATACTAAGCATTGAATGTTTGAATCTCCTTCAGCTCGTTGCATATAAGTTATTTAATTCTTTACTGATTTCAGTCTATATTCTCTTTTTAAGCAACATATTTTTTTAAAACTTAATTCAACTTTACTATCAAATAAATGAGATGACGACATCTGATCCTGCACATGTTTAAGGTCATGCTTAGTATCTGATAACTCTTTATAGTAATCAATACTTGTCCCGCTAACTGTAGTTTTTATGTTCAAATGTTGAGCTGTCTTGGCCTTGATACAGAACTTGTAGTTTCCATCAGGGAAGATTAACACTGTTGACTGTAAATTAGACCCTTTTCATTGGTTAAGTTAACATCTATTGATCACTTCAATAGGTCACTGATGCTCTTGCTCGTGCTGGCCTGGAATCATCGAATCTGATAGTTGGTATTGATTTCACCAAAAGCAATGAGTGGACTGGTACAATAATATCATTTATCTATCTTTCTTCTGTTGAAATATCATCTGTATCATTCCACAACATTTCCAGATTGATATAGTAATTGTTTTTTAGGTGCAAGATCATTCCATCGTAAAAGTTTGCATCACCTTGGAGAAGAGCAAAATCCATATGAACAGGCCATATCAATTATTGGAAGGACATTATCCAAGTTTGATGAGGACAATTTAATTCCCTGTTTTGGATTTGGAGATGGTACCTTTTTCATGTTGAGTTTTTCCTTTTATCTTTTCCGGATTTTAGCATGGATGTATAATTGGGGTATCTTTTTTACAGCTTCAACACATGATCAAGAGGTTTTCACCTTCTATCCAGATGAGAGATTTTGTGAAGGATTTGAAGATGTCTTGAGACGATATAGAGAATTAGTCCCACAATTACGACTTGCAGGTCAGATCTCAGTTTTTTGATTCTTGTAAGGACCATAAACACATCCTATAGATAAAAAACACATACAGATAGCACTTATATGGATGGTGAGAGCATAGTAAATGTCGAGCACAGATGGTCATCTTTCCTTCTTTACTCTCTATTCTGGAGTTGGTTCATGCTGGTTTTATAACTGTTTTCTCCACATACATCTCTCAGGGCCCACATCATTTGCCCCCATCATAGAAATGGCCATCACTATTGTTGAGCAAAGTGGTGGGCAGTACCACGTGTTACTGATTATAGCTGACGGGCAGGTACTTAGCTCTCTTTATCTAATACTACGAGTGTGGACCATTTCTGTTCCTACTTATCGCTTTAAAGCATCATATATTTCTTACCGTGTATGATTTTTGTTTGTTCAAGTTTTGGATTGATCTATCTACTTTTGTTGTTTGATGCAACACCATATTGTTCTGGTTTGCATTATTACAGTAGTATGAGAATTTCAAAATATTATTTATATTCCCAAAAATCATAGAGCTGACTTACAATTTTCTCCAAATTGTTATAGGTGACTAGAAGTGTAGATACAGGCCAATTTCAATTAAGTCCACAGGAAAAGAAAACCGTGGATGCAATAGTTAAAGCAAGGTAAATTTTCGAATAAGTTTTTACTTGAAGCACAGTGTTTTAGTTACTTTACATATGAATATTGTTATTTGTATACACAGTGAGTACCCTTTGTCAATTGTTTTGGTCGGAGTTGGAGATGGACCTTGGGATATGATGAAGGAATTCGATGATAATATCCCTGCTCGAGCCTTCGATAATTTCCAGGCAGGTTAAATCTATCTACTTCGTTTTTTTTTTTCATTACTCTTGCATCTTACAGCCCTTTTTTGCCTTCTCTAGTTTGTTAATTTCATGGAGATCATGTCAAAGAACATGGACAGATCCAGGAAAGAAGCTGAATTTTCTCTTTCTGCATTGATGGAAATACCTTCTCAGTATTTAGCAACTTTGGAACTCAATATATTGGGGTATGTAACCGGAAACATACACAACATTTTGTTAGCCGTTACAGTTAATCCTTAGTAATATTTTTATTTTATTTATGATTTCATCTTCTTAAACAGTGCTCGCCGGGGGAAAGCTATAGATAGGGTTCCTCTTCCCCCTCCTCAGTACGGTGCACCTTCCTTAGGCACACAAAAACCCTCGCACAGCACCAGCTTTCGTCCAAGTGCACCTTCTCAGCGACACGAGCAACATTTTCATTCGAGTTCACCTTCAAGTTCTTCTGACAATCAGGTGAAAATTCTCCTTACCTTCATTTTTCATTAGCTGCTTTCAATCACAGACATCTTATTTTTGTTTCTTCTTTGGACCATAAAAAATGCAGCTTTGTCCCATCTGTCTCACTGATCCAAAGAACATGGCATTTGGTTGTGGACATCAGGTTCAACTTTTACATCATCATTATCATTCTTGTTAATATTATTATTTTCCCAGAAGGGGATCGAGATCAGGATCATCTTTGACGCGATCATTTATTTATTTCTACAGACGTGCTGTGAGTGTGGCCAAGATCTTGATAGTTGCCCCATTTGCCGAACTAGTATCCAGACTAGGATCAGGCTTTACTGATTAACAATGTCCTACTCAGCAAACGACTTTGTTTCGTGTCCTAAAAAGGTTGTTCTGTCTTTGTGGAAGCTCTGTTGGGCAATTTTTTCCATTCCTTTTTGGTGAAAAAAAGTTGCATATGCATCCAGATATTCACCAGATTGCTGTTAGTGTCCTCTCATAGTTTTTGATCTGTACATAATTGATTCTTTGTTTTTTGTTTTTGTTTTGGTTGTTGTTGCTGTCTCCCCTTACTCATATGAAGAATAGGTTGTTCCATATTGTAATAAAATGATCTTTACTTATAATTTCTACTTCCTTTGCTGCTGTTTCTTTTCTTGTAATTCAGATCAATATTATATGTGATTCTTTTTTATCGCTTTTACTGTGTTTTAAACTCATGACCTTAAAAGTTTTAAGTGAGACGTCTTACTACTAAATTATGCGTTCTTGACAATTTTATATGTGATTTTGAATATCATATGATATAAAAAGGAATAATGCATGTATAATATTAGTATGAAAAGTTGTTAGTAATTATAAGGTAATAAATCAAGATTTTTTTTTAAAAAAATCTGAAATTTATTTAACAAAATAACCAATATATGTATTTATATATATATAATATATGTATTTATATTTAACTCGAGTAAAAATTGAACTTTGCGAGTATTCCGTAGGCCGAGTCTGGATTAGTTTGGATTAAAAAAAAAAAGCAACCATTCATTCAAAAATGAAATAATAAAAAAGTCAAGCAGATTCAATTCACTTGATTATTAAATTAAAAACTTTATTAGTTTAATTAACAATAGATATAATTTGTAATAAAATATATTATATAAAATAATTCAAAATAATTCAATTATAAAATATTTTTTTATAATAATTATTATATTTGTATCTATATAATAAATATAAAGATATATATATATTTCCTTTGTATTTAGAAGAAGAATTTGTAGAGATTATATTTATATTTATATTTTTGGAAATCCGGTTTCTGCTCCAAATCCAGACACCCCAACCCACCACCGTTACGTTCGGTGTAAGAACCGAACTCTCATTCCTGCAGAGGTTTCTTCTAGTATATAAGGTTTAACCTGATTCTTGCCCTTTGTTTCTGAACCTGTTTGTAATCAAGAGTTTTTGAGGAGCTTAGGTTAGTTGTATTAACGTCGGTTTGCCGATTCAATGTTTATCTTTGCACAATTGATATTTTTTTGATTGTTTTTGAGCTTTCTGTTATTGTTTAAGTTTTTTATTTTTCTTCTCCAAGTGATTTTGTGTTGTTATTCTATCTTTATACTGCTGAGAAATTGGAAAATGCCTGATAGATTACAGAAAATGCTCATTTCTTTATGCTTCAATTAGTTTTTGGGCTTTTTGTTTTTTCTTTAAGAAGAGAACGGGTTATCATATTGTTCAAAGTGCAGAAGAAAGAGAAGGGTATTTTAGTTGTGGCTATTTTGCGTAAAAAGTAACTTTTGGTATTTTGAGCGGTTGAGATTAATTTTGTTTTCTGTTGATTGCAGTTGAATTGGAAAAAAACCAGTGGATGTGGTTTTAGTTTTGGGAGTCTCTGAAAAGTTGAAGGAACTATCTTTCTGTAATAAATACCTGGTATTACCATTTCTTTGGGCTCTCATAACAATTTTCATTTTTATTTTTAAAAATTCCGAAAAAGAAAAATAAAAAAAAGACAAGAAGTTTGATTCACCTTTGGCAAATCTTTGGTTTAGACTTTGAAGACTTATGGAAACTGCAATGTCCTTTAAAGCAACATCACCACCAATCTCTCAATTTCGTTCCCTCAATTTCAGACCCAAATTCAGGTTCTTGAAGCCAACTCCAGCTGGAAATTTCATGGCTCAGAATATCCCTTTAGGCATTCGAGCTCAAAAGGTAACTGAATTTCTCATATTTGCACCATGGGTTGGTGGGCCTTTAGCACTTAATTGTTAAATGGTATGTTTATTTGATGTCTAAAGTTACTTCCCTTTTACAGACTAGACCCGCTTAGATTGTTTGTCTCTGATGTTGGTAGTACCGTTATAGTAACACATGATACTTGTTGGGCTTGCAAGAACCCTGTTTTCTCCCTTAATTTTGCTAGTGTTGGTTTTCACAATCTTCAGAGCACTTCTTCTGTGAAGCCTGGATTGCTTTTGTGACAATCCCTGCCTTTTGCATTTGAACAAATACTAGGGTTCAAAGGAATAGGGGTTCCATGTGTTAGGATTTTTAAAAATTGAGTAAAAGTTGAGTTTAACTTTGCTATTTATGTATGTATGTATATTTATGTCTTATGCATTGCTTTGCAGTCGGAATTGAAAGATGGATCTGCAAAGCTATCTTCTGCTGATGTTCCTGAGAGAGATGCACTTAAGGTTAAGGAATGGGAGATTGGAATGTTTCAAGATGAAATAGCTGCAAGTCAAGGCATAAGGATTAGAAGGCGACCACCGTCTGGGCCTCCTACACATTATGTTGGTCCCTTTGAATTCCGCATAAAGAGTGAGGGGAACACCCCGCGTAATTTACTAGAGGAGATAGTGTGGAATAAGGATGTGGAAGTTACACAGGTTTTTTTTTTTTTTTTTTTTTCATTCTGAATCTTGCTTAGATATGTGTTTATTTATATTTTTTGAAATTGATAAAATTTTTCTTAATTTTATTATTGTTACTTTTAGATGAAAGAGAAAATGCCTCTTGTAATGTTAAAGAAAGCTCTCAATGGTGCTCCCCCAGTTAGAGATTTCATTGGAGCCCTTAAGGCAGCAAACTTACGAACTGGATTGCCTGGTCTAATTGCTGAGGTAAAAAAGGCTTCACCAAGTAGGGGCATTTTAAGAGAAGACTTTGATCCTGTAAGCTTCTTGTCAACCACTTAATTCTGGGGTTTTTTTTTTTTTTTTTTTATCTACCAGAGCCAGTAGTTACTTTGTGTCTATACTTTTATATGTCATCTCCTGTCACATGGACGCCCATAGTTGAATTTACTTTGATGTTAAATCTTGATGATGTTTGACATAAATTGCCTTTATTGCAAAAGACAATTGGAAATATTGACATTGATTCTGGTAGTCTTCCATCTTATTTCTTTTACTCTTTTTTTCTGTTGTTATATCTACAGGTTGAAATTGCTAAAGCTTATGAAAAAGGAGGGGCTGCATGCCTAAGTGTTTTGACAGATGAGAAATACTTTCAGGTAGGACTTCATTGTAATTAATCTATTGATTTTATAATGTCCAAGTGTTTAGCTGTTAATAGTTATTTCTTGCTATCTAATGGCAATTTATATTCTCCTCTGGTCTATGAAATAAGGGAGGCTTTCAAAATTTAGAAGCTGTAAGGAATTCTGGAGTACAGGTAATCTTTTTTGTGTGTTGATTAAGTTTAATTTTACTTCTTAGAAATAAACTACACCATGCTGACACAACATAAATTTGCAGTGTCCTCTCTTATGCAAAGAATTTGTCATAGATGCCTGGCAAATTTTCTATGCTCGTACCAAAGGTGCTGATGCAATACTGTTAATTGCTGCTGTTTTACCTGATCTTGATATCAAATATATGACAAAGATCTGCAAGTTGCTTGGGTTGACAGCCCTTGTTGAGGTTGGTCATTGCTCTAGTTTTGGCTTCCTTTACCATTGCTTAGTTGACCTCTTTTATCTTTATTATTAATATTTATGCTCTTAGACGATCTCTTATGTAGGTGGCACATTGAGTTTCTGTTTCGATTGTTTGATGTATTCTTAAGTATGGTTTTCCTATGCTCTCCTGAAGAGAATTCTTTATCTTACCATGTTCCTTCCTAATTGATAATGCAGAATTACAGATGGGTAATTAGCCATCTTGGGTTCCTTTGTTTAAGTATTGATATTTTTGTCTTTCATAATTGTTTTTAGAATGCTTTTTAGAGGACTTGGAAACTTTTACTGTCTGTTTTTGTCCATTTAGATTTTTTTTTTGTCCTTTCTAAAAAAAATTTTTAAAAAATCAAGATCTGGCAGAAATTTTCTTTGTGCAATGCGGGTGTGGCTACTTCTTTTGGAAGGAAAAGACATTTCCAGCAAAAACCCTAAAATTTGCAAAATTTGTACATAACATAGCTACAAACCTTTTAGGCTAAAGTGTTTAAATTTCCCACCTTGTGAAAGTATCTATATGCTTTTCCCATCAGTAACCTTTTATGCTTCTTAATTGGTTTGAGAACCATTTTTTTTTGCGCGTGTGTGTCAGTCATTGGATTCATTTCTTTTGGTTTTCATCATGCAGGTACATGATGAGATGGAGATGGATCGTGTCCTTGGAATAGATGGAGTTGAACTTATTGGCATCAACAACCGTAACCTTGGTACTTGAGTAAACCTCCAGCATTTGTTTATTTTAAGATCATCTATGTTTTCATTTTTTAGACTTTGGAATCTATGGTTAAATCTCATTTTCAGTGTATTCTTGTGATGCCCTCTCGACTTTCTTAAATTTTACTTTGTACAGAAACTTTTGAGGTTGACATTGGTAACACAAAAAAGCTTCTCGAAGGAGATCATGGGAGAAAGATTCGTGAAAAAGGCATAATTGTGAGTTTAATCATCAAGGATCTTCTTTTCTCGGATTTTTTTCCTTCGTCATTATCTCATCTTATGTTATTATTGTTTGATGATCCAGTCATATTGCTTGCTTCTTTGTCTCCCGAAAATAATAATTATTTCCTGTAATTCTGTAGGTGGTTGGGGAGTCTGGACTCTTTACTCCTGCTGATATTGCATATGTACAAGAGGCTGGTGTAAAAGCAGTAAGTGTGATTTCTCCTAAATTTTTGCTGGTGGTGGAAGTTATTTGAAGCACTGAGTACTTTGTATTTGAATTCTTTAGTAACTCATTTTACCTCTTACAATATTGGAAGAAAACAATCCATGACTTCGTTTATGTGTTGCTATCAACAGAGCTAGAGCTGCACCTACTTCTTGTGATTGTAAAAGCATTTTTAATAGACCATATATATCTTTCTTGTTTCTTTGTCAGCTCCGGAATTTATCATAAGATGATCTAATATTATCACTACACTTTCATCTTGCATTCACTTTTTTTTCTCTTGTAAACGACGGGAAGCATAATTACAGTGAAATACATTTTGACATTGTTGCAGGTTTTGGTTGGAGAATCGATTGTTAAGAAGAAGAATCCAACTGAAGGAATTACTGAACTCTTTGGTAAAGATATATCTTTA
This sequence comes from Cynanchum wilfordii, assembly GCA_025388415.1. NCBI lineage: Eukaryota > Viridiplantae > Streptophyta > Magnoliopsida > Gentianales > Apocynaceae > Cynanchum > Cynanchum wilfordii. Next base: position 205,423 of record JAHSUH010000608.1, on the reverse strand, counting down.
TGAATGATATGATCATAGTGCAGAAGAATGTTTTAGCCTTTTTTCTTTTTTATGGGAAAAATTAGATCCAGTAGTGTTAAATGTTTACTACTTTTAGAGGAAGAAGTTAAATTTGTTCTTGTACTCGGACTGGCTTATATTAATATATATATATATATATATATATATATATATTGTATCTCCATTCTGCATGCAGAATAGATTGAACAGTGGGGGGTACAGAATGTGCCCAAAGTACATCAGAATCAAGATTAATTTCTATGCGGGCTAACTCGTGTGCCGCTTTATTTGGTATCACGAGGACTATATCTCACACATACCTCACCTCTATGTTCCATAAAAAGAATTTTCAAACCCTTCCACAATTGCTCCCACAGGTGATAAATCTGGTGTCCTCTCATTCAGCTTATTGACGACTAACTGAGAATCTGATTCCGGCATGATGTTAATAGCTCGGTTCCGAGTCGCCATCTCAAAGCCACGCCAAAGACTCCATCATCAATTCTGCATGCTCCACTACGCTGATTCCCAGCAGTCTGCCTGCAGCTGCTGCTTCAACCATCCTTCCTGTGTTGGTTCTCAAAACACACCCAAATCCAGCCCTTCCATCCTTAAACGCCGCATCCACTTTCACCTTTACCCATCCTTCCATTGGAGGTTGCCATTTCTGTGGCGGGATGTGTTGTGGCCTCTGCTGCAATTGTTCCTGCTCATTAGCGTTCCTGTAGTCTTGAAGAAAAGACATTCCTCGTTGTACCAGAACAAGCGGTGGATTCTCTTTTCCTCACGTGTGAGACTTTCCTCCTGTTTACACCGTCCACAGTGAAAGTCACCGGTTACCTCTCGCGCACGCAAATTTGCTCTACAAGGTAAAGAATTGTGACAAACCATCCAGATAAAATGTTTCACCTTAGATGGTACATCTAACTCCCATACCACATTCCATCACTAGAAGGACTATCCATCACTTCCTGAGAGCAATTCTGCCACTTTATAAGCTGAGGCCACAGTAAAGCATCCGTTCGGAATATAGTGCCATATAATTCTGTCCTCTCCTCCATTTGGGTTTAACAGGATGTTTTGTATCAGTTCTTTGTCACTTTGTTCCACCAATACTTGCAGAATGTCATTCTTCCAATAGCCATCGTTAATAAGATCTGATACCTTGAGACGACCGTGCATAAAGCAAGGTGTCGAAGAACTTTAAAGGATGTTGGCTTGGGCAGCCAGGGGTCCTCGAAAACACGAATATTTTTCCCATCTCCAACCCTCCACCTAACACCCTTGGTTAACAATTTCCTACCCTTGATAATGGATCTCAGAGAAACGACGGTGAAGCTCCCAATTTCGCATCCAAAAAAGTAGAGTTAGAATAATACTTACCCTTCAGTACCCGGGCTTCTATTTTCTTCTTACGCAATGTAGACCATGAAACCCAGCTCATCCATTCCCATTCGAACGCCACCAAAAGTTTCGAATTAATTTCTGCATTTCTAGTATTATGCCCTTTGGTGTATAATATAGGGACATAATGTAGGATGGTATTGATTGAAGAACAACCATAATAAGCTAGCATCTGCCTCCTTTTGATAGCAATTTTTCTTTCCATCCATGTGTCTTCTTCTAGATCCGTTCAATGAGAAATGAAAAAATTTGTTTCTTTGAGCATCCTATAATGTAAGGCATACCAAGATAGCTGCCCTTACCATCACTGCCGCACATGCCCAATTTATGTAATATTTCATTTCTTTGTGTATCTGAAAAGCTCTTTGAAAAGAAAACCGAGGACTTATCATAATTGACCCGTTCATAAGTATGAAGGGTTTCCAAAAAATTTTCCACAAATCTCTAGGCTGCTCCTTGATGAAAAGTAAGCAGTCATCTGCAAAAAAAGCTATGCGATATAAGAGGTCCATTCTTTCCCATTTGCAATCCCATCCATTTTCTCTCACGCACAGCCCTATGAATCAAAGAAGAGAAACCTTCGGCACATAGAATGAACAGGAATGGGGATAATGGGTCACCTTATTGCAAACCCCGGGATGGAAGAAATTTTTGAGATAAAGAACCATTTATCAGAATCTGGAAGGACACTGAAGTTATACACATCATAATGAGGATTCGAAATGCATCTGAGAAACCCATCTTTTTAAGAATCCACTTCACATATCCCCATTCAACTCGATCATATGCCTTGGACATACCCACCTTAATTGAGAAGGTTTGTGACCTTTTGCCTCCGAGACCTTGTTTTAACCAGTGAAATCCTTCTGTAGCCACAATAATATTGTCTATTATGAGTCTGTTGCTTACAAAAGCACTTTGCGACGGGTCAACAATATCTTGTAATAAAGGTTTCATGCAATTTACAAGTATTTTGGAGATTAGTAACATCTCTGCCAATAACTTATGAAAAAAAAAAAAAAATCTCCGCCAATAGTATGCCAAAAAGTTTTATAAAAGGAAGCATGCATACTGTCTGGTCCCGGTGATTTCGAAGGGTGCATACTTTTAAAGGCTGCAACTACCTCATCCGATGTGTACGGTCGAAGAAGCTGCTGTCTTTGTGTTTCTGTGATGGTTCTAAACACAGCCCCATTAAATTTAGCATCAAAGTCCACGTCCATTTGGCTAGAAGAGAATAGAGATTTAAAATAATCAACTGCCACATTTGAAATGTCTCAGGAAAGAATCTACTTGGACCCCTTGAGCATTCCGTATGCTGTGTATATGATTCTTACGTTTCCGTTGAGAAGCGTGATGATGAAAATAACTTGTATTTCTGTCTCCATCCCGTAGCCAATGTGATTTCGATCTAACCCTCCAATATTCATGTTCAACATGTAGTAAGTTGTCCAATCTTTTGAGACCCTCTGATAATTCATTCTCGTTTGCATTTGTCCCCATTAGATGCTCTACGTCCTTCCTTCTCGCATTTTGAATATCCTCAGGCAGATCCTTTGTTTTCTTCCTTCCCCAACTTTTCATGGCCATTTTTGCCAAATGTTGTGCTTCTTGAATCCCCATTATGTCCCTCCTGCTCATGTACCATTGATTTCTAATTAGCTCAAGGCACTCCGAATCCTTGAACCACCACAACTCAGTCCTGGTTGGCTTACATACATGTGCACCCCCGTCTTGCTCAGTGTGGTCCATCACGATCCTCACCGCACAATGATCAGAAGTAGCCGTGCCAATGGTTTTTGTCCTCCAATTTACTTGCATGCCGATTGCAATACTATTCCCAGAAACCCAGTCCAACTTACACCATGTAGCTAGAGGTCCTTTCCTTTTATTACTCCATGTATAAAAAGGTCCATCCCCTTTTTATCTCGAATAACCCTAGCTCGTCGATAACCTGTCTGAAACGATTAATTTGCATTGCAGATCGTGTGTTTTCCCCCTTCATTTTATCCGGTTGAAGGACCTATTAAAATCCCCAAATATAATCCAAGGATAATGCTGTTGCACTTGAGAGAGTCTGCGTAACAGGTCCTATGAATGATGCCGCATTTGTGTCTCTAGATGACCATAGAATCCAGTTACAAAACCGTCATACCCTATACCCCAGTTCCGTACCCGTGCATGAACATGCCCAGCTGAGAAGTTAATAATGTCTACCTCAATCCCATCCTTCCAGAAAAAAGCTAGGCCACCGCCCAATCCTCGTCTACCAACTGCCATGCACACCATTAGAGAAGCCCAGTTGATTCTGCAGAGATAACATCTTCTCTTCCTGAAGTTTAGTTTCCATAAGAAATAAAAAATCCGGTCGTTCCGACCTAAGCAGGCTCTTAAGTTCTTGAATTGCACGATCTCGGCAATTCCAGGTGAGACAACTCATTGGGATCGGCGGGGCTGATTAACCGCTTCCAGAATGTGAGAGGTGATCAGCCCCTGTCAAATTCAGATTCGTAGAATTCACTGCTTTCCCCGTCGTCTCTGGTGTCATGTTTACCGAGGGCTCTTATGTTACTCCAGTGAAGTTTACAAGGTCGATAATATGCATGTTCGACCACAAGAAAAACTGGCATTTGCGACCAATTTTGCGACGGCAGCCTTGGCCGTTGCAAATTGTGACTAATTTTTTGCGACGGCCACAAATTCGTCGTAAATTGCGACCATTTTTTGCGACGGTCTAAAATCCGTCGCAAATTGCGACCATTTTTTGCGACGGCCTCCTTGGCAGTCGCAAATTGTGACTAATTTTTGCGACGGCCACAAATCCGTCGCAAATTTGTGACTGATTTTGCGACGGCTTAGGTGGCCTTCGCAATTTGCGACCAAATTTTGCAACTGAATTTTAGCCGTCGCAAATTTGTGACCAATTTTGCGACGGCCACCGAAGCCGTCACAATTTGCGACCAAATTTTGCGACGGCCACCTAGTGGTTTTAGAGAAGAATTCCACTTACTTGTTCTTATCGTTTTAACTTGTATTTATAATGATAATTTCCCAATAAAAAAATAGACTTCTAAGTGGTTAAGGAATGTATATCTATGGTTGATTAAATATTATGATATATATAAAGATAATATAAAAGATAAATATTATGATATTATGATAAATATAATATATAAAATAAAATAAATGTTATAATATCCACCATATATCATATCACATTCCAACTAAACATAATTTTTCTGAATCCGACATTAACTAGCGGATGTTTAGGACTCTAGATATATCTCCCATACATATGATATAATAGTTAGCTCTTATAGTGTTCTTATCCACTATAATATCAATTGTTATAGGCCAACTAACATGCACAATCAATTAATTGACATCATTCTTACTTAATGCAACATATATTTTCATTCTTTATTTATAATTTTTGAGTATTAAAATTATATATGTAGTACAAAATATGTTATTAGTATATACATATTAATCTAAATATATATCTGTATATATATATCTATATAATATACATATATATATATATATATATATATATATATATATATATATATATATATATATATATATATATATATATATATAAAAGTCAAATATGTTCACCGAAACTATGGATTATTGAATAAAAGTCATATATATATATATATATATATATATATATATATATTAAAGTAAAAAAGATAAAACATAAAGTAAAAAGTTAGGGAAAAAGTAAATATTACACAAACAAACCCTCATCTCCTTTCTTTTCCCATACCCGCAGCTTTCTCTTCCCATAACCGCAGCAGGCTTCCTTCTTCTTCTTCTTCTCTTCTCTTCTAGGATTAACCTACTTGCAGGGGAAATTAACAAATTGTGACACCTCTTCTCATATCTGCCATTTTAATTTATATTAATAGATTATGATACTTAATTAGATAGAATAATATTTATGTAGCTATTTTAATTTTTTAAATTCATATATTTATTTATCAAATGTAAGATTAATGAATAAAAATAAAAATAATGATATACTAATAAAAAATAATATTTCTAAATTTATTAAAACTTTATTTTTATTTAACATTTCAACTTACTTAATTTTATATTCTTTTATTATTATTTTTAATATTTTAGTGTTTTTCTTTCAATGATTACCTATTAGTCACAATGTCGTGATAAAATAAAGCATTTTCAAATTGTAATAATTTCCGTAGGATCATTTTCTACTCGAAAAAGGATCTTTTACATATTGTAAAACCATTTGAATTTCTCTACAATTTATTAGAATATTTTAAAAGGTACTCAAATAGTGTAAAATGTTGTAGAAATTAGTAGAGAATACTAAAAAGTTGTAGATTAGAGTAAAATAAAATAAAAATATATAGACAATTATAGGTTGTTGTAGTTAAATCTTAATTACCATAAAATCAAATTGATTATCTTCATCAATAGAAGAGGTAGAAGATTATAAATAAAGAGTTAGTAGTTATTTGAATAACAAAGACTTATATCTCATTTTTAATTCTAATGAAAAAATAACTAAAAATATCAACTAAAAATATCGATTTGTCTCAATGAAAGACTTTAAATATGAAACAATTTCTTGTTTGTACTAAATTAAAATCTTCTTTTAACAGCAAATATAGATGATAATGATAGCATGTGGAAGAGGATTACTAAAAGTGATGTCAAGGAATAAGGGGTTGTGGAAGATTAGAGTAAGGGGTTGTGGAAGATTTGGAGCATATTCCAACAGTAGTTGCAACGAGAGGTAGACTTAAAAAGAGTTTTGTTACACTCATTGAAAAAATGTTCATTTTTTTAATAGTTTTACATGTTTATAACTCATAGTTCATGAGATTATTATTTTAATATCTTATAAACTTAATCTTTTATATTCGTAAGCATAAGAATTAATGTAGATCTTTTTATTAGTGTAAAAAACACATAGAACTTTTTAAAATTTTTATCTCTTCTTATTAAATATTTGCAAAATATAATAAATTCTATAGGAGTAGGACAGTTGCTCCGTTTCTCCACAAATGATAATCTGGATAGGAGTAAAGTGATATATATATACTAGTAGTAACACTCCGTCCCAAGTGCGAAATGTACCACAATTTATATATATTTATATAATATTATGTTTGTTTAGTACTAATTAAGTACTCTTTGAATGTATGATCCACACAAAAAAAGAATGATAATTGTGTTAACTTAATCAATAGTTAGAGAGACCAAATATATAGGAAAGACATTCTTTAGTTTTAAGAATTTTTTCCTCTTATCCTTGCAGCGATACAAATTCCACTGCAAGCTAGCATCAATAACACGAAATAGGTAACACAAATAAAAGATCAATTATAGAGAAAAATAGAATTGTTAACTTATGATCAGTGTTATTTAGCAAAATCCAAGTCTACGAGTAGAAAAGAAGAATTATAATTTAGATAATTCTTGGATAATTTTAGTAGGATTTCCTTGGATAGTTGTGTTCAATTATTATCTGCAAAATAAATAATCAAACAAATACATAAATGTCACAAGATAATAATATATATTTGATATTGGGCTCGGATTTTTGTATTTCTCCGCCGATTCTTTTCGTTGTGGATCCGAGGGAATTTTGGGTTTGTCTCGATCCAATGGATTTTGATTTAATTTCTCGGAATGGATTTCAACTTCGAAGGCCTTTGGGCTTGATCTCGAAGGGAGGATGCAGGATGCGTCGGAGCTTTGTTGCTTCTTTTGAAACTATGGACGATCCCCGAAGGGAATCGTCGGAGTTTCTTTTCTTCTCTCTAATCCACCACATGATTTTCACCACTGATTTTTCACCTCATTTGTCTCTAGATGAAGAGAGTGACAACCAATGATTATTAGTTTGCTATGTGTCACTCATCCAGAAACAAAATCTTTTAATATTTTTAATATATATATTTAAATATATAAATAAAATTTTGGTGTCTACAATAGTAAAAAAATATAATTACTTCTTTTGATACAAAATATAATAACAAAAAAATTAGAATTTTTTTTTTATAAAATAAAAATTAAAAGGTAATAATAAGAATATGAATGACACATAAATATTTAATTTAAAAAAAAAACTCTTAAACATTATAATAAAATATGAAAGATTATTAGAAATAAATGTTTAATTAAAAAAAAACACTTAAACACATCCATCATAAAGTAAAGACCAAAAAGACATTAAAATTCAAAAAATTCAATAAAATTACACACATACCATTAGAAAAAGTTGTAATGTTATATATACACTAGAAAAAACACTCCGGCACCTTAATTGCTGTAATTGAAAAAAATTATCTCTAAAAAACAACCTCAAATTTTTAAAAAATAAATCAAACTATAAAGAGAAGATAAAACATTGTCATTTTTTATATTGAAGATCAAACTAAAAGAACATAAAACAAAAACAAAAGAATGAATGAAATAATAATAAGAAAGGAAAAACAAATTACATAACTTTAAAAATCGAAATAATGAAAATTAATGTTGAATAATAAAACTTGAATTTCTTTAATATGTTTCTCCAATTTTTCTTAACTAATTGAGAAAGAGAAGAGAGAGGGAAAAAAATTTATTAAGAAAAAATTACTTATTCTCTCTTTAAATAAGTTAGAAAGGTGATTTATTTTTATAAAGTTTTTTTACAAAAAGAAGATGAAAAAGTTAGTAAATGAAAAGACTTAAAGTTATAAAATATAATAATTATTAAGTACACTATATAATATAAAAAAACAATAGATAAGATACAAGTATACTAACTATTAAAATTATTATTATAAACTTATTGAATAGTTAAATAGATGTATGAGATTTAATTTCAAAACCTAAAAAAAAATTGAAAGCAAATAATTAAAAATATTACTTGTAACTAAAAAAGAAAAAAAATATATACATAACCCTAAAATCAACATAAGAATGTTTATAATTAATTATAATATAAACAATCAATTAAAATTATTTTACAACTTCTTCAACTATCATTTTTAAAAAGTTATAAATAAATGATTTTTTTTAACTGAAAATAAAAAAACAATTTTGAGATTTACTAAAAATTATTCTATTAAAAATCAAATTGGAGATTTTTTTTTATAAAAAAAAATTAAAAGTTACAAAAATAAACAATCAGAATAAAAAATAAAATTATTAATATCATAAAAGATTAAAAAATTAAATAATAAATAAATAAATTTAAAAAGTTAGGTATTAAAAACATCAGCTATTGTAATCATAGAAGATCTATAGATATATATATTTATTTATTTGATATTTATTAAAAAGAGTTAAGAAAATGAAAAGTTTAGGTTACAAAAACTAAAAATCTTTTAATATGGTAACTAAATTTATAAATAAGATTAAGTAAGTAGAAGATATATATTTATTTATTTTACAAAGAGTTAAAAAAATGATAAATTTAGGTAAACTAAAAGGTCTTTTAATAAGTTAATTAAATTCATAATTAAGTTAATAGAAGATAATATATTTATTTGATATTTATTTTAAAAAGAGTTAAGAAAATGAAATGTTTTAGTTACAAAAACTAAAAGACTAATAATCTAAATTTATAAATAAAATAAGTTGAAAGATTATATAAAGATAATAATTAATAAAATTTTAAGAATATTATTTATTATGAATATAGAATTAATTATAACTATAATTTTTATTTTTTTTTCTTTATATATTTTGTTCTTAATAAATAAATATTGTATCAACAAAATTTAAATAAATACATAAATATCATTATTCTATTTAATAAATATATGTAATTTGTTAATATAATTTTAAATTAATAGTATATATGTTCAAAACATTTATTTATTTTAAAAACCTTAATTTCAAAGCAAACTTTTTTAAAAAATTATCATCTTAATTTTTACCTAAAATTTATTGTTTTATAAAATATAATTTAAAATTTTCATTATATATATATTTTTAAAAAAGATATATTAAAAATTATAAAAAATAAATATCCCTAATTATGAGTTTATTAATTAAAATTTTGATAATTTGCATAATTTTTAAAATTTAAAGAGAAATTAAAATCATGATATGTTTTTTCACCTTTTAAAAAACAAAAATATAAAAATTAAATTTATATAAATGTTTAAGTATAAAATATAATTGTAGAGTTTTTTTTTTTAATCTTTTAAATGGTTAAAAAAAAGGAAAAATAGAAAGAGAAATACTGACTAAAAAAAATTTTAAATTTTTTTTTAAAATGTAATTATATATATGATTTAAAAAATAAATTAAGAGGAAGTGAAAAGTTAAAAAAAAAAAAATACAAAAGTCAAGAAAAAAATTCAAAAATTATTAAATATAGAATGAGGCAAAAAGAATAAAGAAGTTTAAATAAATTACAATAACACTATTAGATTAAAAAAAAAAAGTCAAAAGACAACAAAATTCAAAAAGTTCAACAAAATTACAATAGTATGCCATTAGAATTTTTTAATATTATATGTATAAGATATATATAAGATAAGATATATTGGAGGTGAAAAAATGTTACCATAGCAATAAGCCCAAAGTGGTTCAGTTGCAAATTGTTTTATTTGTTGTCGGTCTCTTACTTGGACTCCATATGTAGTGGGGTTGGTAATTAAGCATAGCCACAACTCTAGCATCTCCATGTAGCACAATTTTGAATTAATTAGGTTCGGAAGTCATATTTTATACAATATTTCAAAGAGTCATTGCACAAAATCACTTTGACTAAAAACTATAGCTGGTAGTAGAGGTCATGATACTTCTACTTAAGCTCTGCCCAGCCCACCACGTTTCGCATGGGCGTGGCGCCTAATCGAGCCCAAACATCTTTTCGCAAGAGTCGATCCCGGGATCTTACGAGGCAGCAGAGACTTAAGCTTGGCTCTGATACCACTTTGACTAAAAGCTATAGCTGGTAGTAGAGGTCATGATACTTCTACTTAAGCTCTGCCTAGCCCACCATGCTCCGCATGCGCGTGACGCCCAATCGAGCCCGAACATCCTTTCGCAGTAGTCGAACCCGGGATCTTACGAGGCAGCAGAGACTTAAGCTTGACTCCGATATCACTTTGCTAAAAGTATAAAATAACTTATACTTCTACTTTATATTAAGGGTTCATAAAGTTTGACATATATAAATAGTTTTATATATCTACGAGTGGAGATATATAGATATTATAATAAATTAATTTTTCATCTATATATGCATGATCATAATGAGAAGATATTCTATTTTTATATTTATTTTTAATATGATATGTTTTTCCTAATATTTATTCTTAGTGGCAATATTTTTAAGATTTTAAAAATAAAATGATATTTTTAGAAAGTACTTTGTCCAAAAAATAAATGGAGTGATGTTTGTGATTATCATAGTAGTTGTTAGTGCTCCAACACTATTTCACCTACTCCTAAGCATTTTTGCAATTCATTGGTGATAAACTATACTCATATATTAATTTATTTTTCTTATTATCTAAAAAAAAAAATTAAAGTATACTATTAAAAAAGATATGAAAGTATTAAGTGTGGCAAAATGAATCCAAGGGCGTATGTAATACTGTAAGAGGCTCTTTTACCTTAAATAAGATTGTAGGTTTGAACTTATATTCATATATATAATTATTTAAAATTGTATGTTAGAACTATTTCTCGGCAAAAAATCTACTAAACTGAAAAGTAGATTAGTTTGGATATAAATATAATTTAAAGACGATATTTGAAAAAAAAAAAGCAATAAAGAAAATGAATGGAAACATTAAATAATCTTATCTAGTACAATCACTTTACAAATACTAAAACTAATTAAAGCAAATTATATGACAATTATATTATATATTATATTAATATCATGCATTACTTCAAACCTAAAGAAGAACGAACTTCTATATAAACAAATCAAGTTTCACGTACTAGAAAACACATCAAATTCCAAAAATCTACTTAAAACCTTTATAACTTTACTTATATATATATCTCTTTTACTCACAACGTACAAATTGCAATGGCGGTCACAGGAAAGCTTATTACAGTAGTGATGATAATGTGCGTTTTGCTGGTGGTAACACCACAACAAGGTGAATCAGCAATGTCATGCAGCACCGTGATAAATTCCATTTACCCTTGCTACGGTTACGTAATGAACGGAGGAGCCGTGCCGGCAGCATGTTGTAAGGGTATAAGGTCTCTGAACAGTGCAGCGAAGACGAGGACCGATCGTCAGAGCGTTTGCAGCTGCTTGCAATCCATGGCTAAAACTGTCGGTGGCATGAATTTTGATAACATAGCTAGTCTTCCTAGCAAATGTGGTCTTGAAGTTCCTTACAAGATTAGCCCTAACATGGATTGCTCTACGTAAGAATACTCTCTCTCTCCTTTACTATATCCACCAATCTATTCTCCAGAATACTTTGAGATTATATATATATATATATATATATATATATATATATATATATATATAAATATATATTATTATTATATCATTTGATATCTAAGACTCGTTTATTTGACTAACTAATCCAAATTTGATTCGGAAATATATGCGTCTATTTTGTGAACAATTTTTGGGTACTAATGTAATAAATATGTTTGGAACTCATGTGTATGTAATTTTCTTGCAGGGTAACAAAGGTGTAATAATGTTGAGAGACAGAGACACAGGGAAATGATTATATCAACTATAGGAGTATATATACATATATAAATAAGATGGCTCTTGGAGTCTCTAAAAAAACTCTCTTTAGAGAGAGAGTGCTCTGTTATCATGTAATGGCTGTTATATTATACAACACTTCCTCATATGTCATGTAATAATCTTTTAATATATATATATATATATATATATATATATATATATATATATATATATATATACATAAATACATATCAACTTTAGTTTGTTCCTCACTCTCTCTTCACTATTAATCTTACAAAATAAATATTTTAATAAGGACTTGAATGTATATAAATTAGTAGGATAATTGGATAATTTGGTTCTTTAATTAACTTACATACATTACCATATATATAATTGAAATGAAAGCATTCTTAAAGATATAATAAATAATGAGAGAAAGTGCATATTTAATAACCTACCTTATTTATTAAGAAATTTTTTTGACCTTGCTGACAAAAAACGAGCTACTTCGACCTTGCCTTGAACTTAAGGTGACTAAGTTCCTCACCTTATTTATTAAAGAAGACCATCGTTACTCCTTTTTTTCTGATTGTCAACTTAAATGGTTAGGGGGTCATGTCATGTGCCATCCAGGTTGTGGCGCAAAAACTCCAACAGATTTCTCTATAACAAAAAGCATGGAGAGAAATTTCAAATTAAGTGATTTTAATCATGGAACTCTCTAGTCTTCTACATTCTTTCTGAACATTCCTTTATCTTTCTGTCTTACCTCATTTTTCTATAGTCTCTAACTTGACCATCGGAGGGTCATTTTGGATGCTACCCCTCTAGATAGACGGTGTAGGTTTGACACACTTGGAGATTCCTTCGAGGTTCGTTCAAGTCATCATTCAAAGAGATTCATTTGTCAATTAAGTGTTATTACCATTCCCATATTTTCCCTATAAGTTCAATATATAGGTTAGACGGTGTTAGACAGTTTCTTACTTTAAAGTATCTTGATATAAACACTTCAACTCTAATTGTCTCAATAAACTTAAAACATATTTTATGTATAAATAAAATTTAATTTTTAAATTAAAGTTAGCACGTTTTTATATATTGCTTCTCCTGAATTATGTTTTTTTAACATAGTACTTGATATGGTTAAGGGAATTATTTATTTTTAAAAAAATGAACAAATGTTGTTTACACTACACCTAAAGGGATAACTGAGTTAACTATGAGTACTTAGACTCATTCTTATATATTATTACACATTTACTTATCATTTCGATATAAGATGAGATAAACTTGGTGACTAATTTAAAATATTATTATAAAACGTAACTTATGTTTATAGTCAAATCTCATTTATAGTGTATTCTTGTGATGCTCTCTTGACTTTTACTTTGTACAAAAACTTTTGAAGTTGACATTGGTCATACGAAAACTTTTATTTTTTCTTCTTATTAAATATATGTGAAGTATAATAAATTTTATTGGTGGTGATTTACATTAGCAATAAGCCCCAAATGGTGCATTTGCAAATTGTTTTATTTGCTGTCCTTCTCTTACTTGGACTCAATATGTAGTGGAGTTTTGTATAAGTAGCTGAATTCCGAATTAGTTATATTTAAAAATTATTATATTACATAATCTAATTTTATATAACGGTTCATAAAGTTGACATATATTATAAATATCTTTATATAATGGCTAATGAACCGAGATATATCAAGATTATAATAAATTAATTTGTGATCAATGAGAAGATATTTATTTTTATATTTATTTTTAATTTTTAATTTTTTTTGTTAATGCTTATTCTTAGTGGCAATATTTTAAGATTTTAGAAACAAAATGATACTTTTAGAAAGTATTTGTCCAAAAAATAAATGGAGTGATGTTTGTGATTATCATAGTAGTAGTTAGTGCTCCAACAATCGTTCACCTACTCCTAAGCATCTTTGCAATTCATTGGTGATATATATAATATATATATATATATATATATATATATATATATATATATATATATATTTTGATGAATTCATTGGTGATAAACTACCCATACATTAGTTTATTTTCTTTATTATGCGTAGAAAAAAACTAAATAAAACTAAATATAAAAAATTATGATATAGAGTATAAAGTGTGGCAAAATGAATCTAACTATGGACTCAAGTCATATTGTAAGAGACTCTCCTACCTTAAATAAGATTACAGATTCGAATTTGTATTCATGTATAGATAAAATCATTTAAAATCACAAGTCAATGCTTACTTCTTGAATACGAATATAGTTTAAAAAGTCACTCATATTTGTAAACATAAAAACATAAAGCAATAAGGAAAATGAAGGAAACATTACATAATTTAATCTCATACAATCATTTTACAAGTAAAACTAATACCATGCATTACTTCTACCTAAAGAAGGACGGACTTATTCTATATAAACAAATCAAGTTTGACACTGGAAAACACATCAAATTTCCAAAATCTACTTAAAGCTTCATAATTTTACTTATATATATATATATCTCTCTTTTACTCACAACGTACAAATTACAATGGCGGTCACCGGAAAACTTCTTACAGTAGTGATGATAATGTCCATTTTGCTGGTGCTAACACAACAGCAAGATGATTTAGATGTAACATGCAGCAACGTGATAATTTCCATTTATCCTTGCTTGGGTTACATAATGAACGTTGGCGCCGTTGTCCCGGCAGACTGTTGTGAGAGCGTTTGCAGCTGCTTGAAATCCTTTGTTAAAACCGTCGGTCGCAGCGGCATGAATTTTGATAACATAGCTAGTCTTCCTAGCAAATGTGGTCTTGATGTTCCTTCCAAGATTAGCTCTAACATGACTTGCTCCGCGTAAGAATACTCTCTCTCCTTTTCTTTTCTTTTTTTTTTTCTTTTCAAGACTTGGATCATCATGTGTTCATGATTATATGTTTGAAATATATATAGATTATAAATCTATTACTTAAACAAATTCTAAGACCGTTAGATTGTTAAGGAATTAGTAATTTTGAGATTCTTGAATCTATAATTAATAGGGTTATCATCTTTCAAGAGATCTCCACCTATTCTCCTGTCTACTTTAATATTATATTGCTTTGACAAACTAATCAAATTTGATTCGAATTGTGTATGCATAATCTAACTATTATTCTGAAAATACTTTACCTAACTCTTACATGATATTCATCATAAGATGGCTCTAGAGTCTCTAAGAAAACTCTCACCAAAGATAGAGAGAGTGCTATATACTATCATGAATAGCTGTTATAGTACTGTTCCCTGTATGCAATGCAATAATCTATTAATATAATACATATATATGTATATATATTCCAATTGTGTCGCGGCACGGACTCGACTATGAGCCTAGCAGAGTTTACTATCAACTACTCAGTATTATTTTCATTATAAAAAAAAAACATACTTTGAGTTTATTATAAATATTTAGACTCATTCTTATATATAACACATTCACTTATCATTTTGTTTGATATGAGACGAAGTATCACAGATTGTTTAGGTTAAGGTTGTTTTGAAGAAGAAAAAAAAAAGTAATTAATCTAAATATAGTTAAAGTTATTAATGTATTTTAGGTAACCAAAATAGAGAATTTTTAATCAAAAATTTTGGGATTCGAAAGTATATAAATTAATATGAAAATTCGTCCATTAACTTACATACACTCCCCCCAAAATAAAAATTAAAATATTAGGGCATTTTTTGCTTTAATATATTTGATATAAACGCATTAGCTTTAATAATTTAAATAGAATCAAAATATACAATTTTTAAATTAAAATTTTATAGGGTATTTTTTTCATCTCCAAACTATGTGTATAATTATTAAATACTATACTTACAAAAAAAAAAATTTATTAAATACTATGGTCGAATTGTCATATTTAATCATCAAATATAACTATTTAATTTGTATATCAACGTTTGACACAAATATTTTCTATATATTTTTCTAAATGGTTTTATGCTATATTTGTTTTTGTAGATTGCAGTATAAATTTGTTATAAATGTTACATATAATAATTTAATTTTCGTAATATATTATTTACAATAAAATTACAAGAAAGACTTTATTTGTCTTTCCCTCATTCCTCTCTTGATAGACAAAGAAGTTTAATCTGAGATATCTAAAATCAAAAAAGAAGTTTTCGGAGTATACCTCACATATGCATCTAACGGTTTAACCGGAGATTCTTGTTTTATAAAAAAAAAAAAAAAAATTAATTTTCACAATACGTAAGAGTCGATCCTTCGACTTTAAGTAAAAGATAAACATTTTACGTTGATCTACACAATTTATATTGCATTTTAGGAAAAAAATAGCCATTGTTTTCCATTCTTCCATTATAACTCTTATCTAAAAAATCAATATCATCTTTCTTCTTCCGCTCGTGTAGTGGCAAAGCATGCACACTCTAAGCGCATGATTGAGGGTTTGAATCCCACCTTACCCTTTAGTATTATTCTCGTTGTACCAAAAGACATACCTTAAATTGGCTATGAGTACCTAGTACAATTTTTATAAATCATTACACATTCACTATAACTTTCAATGTGGTACAAGATATCACATAGGCCAAAAGCTTAAGGCAACGCTTATAAGAAATAAAAGCACACACATACGCAAGCAAACTCTCATCTCTTTTGGGTAAGCTGTGCCTACATAGATGGTTTTTTCTGCCCGTCCAGACAAAACTGACACTAATATGGGACGAGAGAAAGTGGATAAACTAACAACCTTTTAATTCTCACTCACAACAAGATAACCTTTTCGTTACCATTTGATAAAATTTGTTTACACGAATATTAATTACTTAATTTATAACTAAGGTCAAAACATCGGCATCTTTTCTATTTTTATTTTTTTTGCCAGAGTTTTATTTATTAATTATTCTTAATATTCTTTTAAAACTTTGATATAATCAAAACGGTATGTCTTTCTCAGCTAATATATATGTTGATTATACGTGAAAGCAATATTTTATAACGTTGTCTTTTACATAAAAGTCTAATAATTAATAATTAACGTTTGTTTTATTTTAAGAATCTTGTTTAATCCTCACGTAAAAACAATATATTCTCTCTCTAAGGTTCTATATATATAGTCTATACTCAAAATTGCTTCCGACAAAAGTTTGTTCAAGATGTTGTTGAGAATTAAACGAACAATTGGGGAAATATTATTTATTTTGTTAAAAAAAATTATTAATTTGAGCTGATTTTTTTTTTTTTTTTTTTTTTTTGTATGGGTGAGTCTATATTTTTATTGAACAATCATTATAGATTAAATATACCAAATTTTGGCATATTATTATCACTATTATTTCTTGAAATTTGAGATATTTTTTCGTTTTTATCATATCCCGAACTCATAATCTCTCAAATTATAAGTGTAACTAATTAGAAACAATGCACCGAGACACAATAAAGGCGAAAATGCCTCAAATTTAAAAAAAAAAAAAAAATTCAGATGTAGATGAATCTCCTATATATATATATATATATATACACACGAATGTAATGCAGCAAGACGAGAATACACTATCACAAACAAAGAAAAATCATTGTCTTGCTTTACTTAATTATTACAAGATTTAAAAAAAAAAAAAACCTAACTAATGGCAAAATCAGTGGGAATTGTTGAAGTAATAGGCCTAGTAACGATGTTCATGCTGGTGAAAATGTCAGAAGGGCAGGAACGCGACTGTACCAATGTCACTACCGACCTTCTTCCCTGCGCGACATTCGTACGGAGTGGCGGAAAAGTGAGCGGAGAATGCTGCACTGGATTGAAAACCCTAATTAATTCAGCCAACACCAAAGCTGACCGGCAGAACGTTTGTTTGTGTATCAAAGCATTGGCTGAGAATGCCTCTGATGGGCAAATTCAAAGGGCTGCATCCATTCCACAATTATGTGGCGTCGGAATCCCTTTTCCTATATCACGTAACATGGACTGTTCCAAGTAAACCCTCTCTTTCTCTCTCTAGTTCTTTCATATAGTACTGAGTTTTCAATCAAAAACACTAGCAATTTCAGTTTGGCTTCTGAAAAATTAAAATACATATATGTAGGAAAAGATGAATAAGGTCATTTCAGATAGACTATGACTAAATTGAGATTTTCCAAGTGTAAGATATTATTATTGCTATTAAATTTTTTATTTTTGTGTGCAGGGTGAACATATAAACTGGTTGGTGAATTGTTGTTTATATGGAATATTTTGGAATGTCAGACACTTCAAGAGTGTTAATTATCAAAAATTATTGTATGCCCTCATATATTATACATATATATTTATATACGACTCAATGAAAACAATATATGTTTTGTAAAGGACTCAATGAAACAAATTAATGCAGAATACATACACATATATATATCATTTCTCTTTCTTACTTTCTCTTTTTGATCAATGTTGTTTGCATCTTATAACCAGAATTTGGGACATAAACAACAATTTAAGGGACAAAATGTAGATATTTAGAAGGATAGTGACTAGTGGACTATGGTGAAAAATGTAATCGTTTAGTAAATCGAGAATGTGTTGGTTGAAGTTAATAATTTATTATATGAAAAAAAGAGTTGTAGTTTATTCTTGATATTTGGAAAGGAGATTTCAATTTTTTTTAACTCGATTTAAAAGAATAGATGGTTTATTTGGTTTATTTTACTCTCACGTATAACCTTTTAATATTCTCTACTAATTTCTAAAACATTTTACACTGCTTTACAAGTTCAGCTATCATTTTACCTAGTGTCCTTAACATACGAAAAAAAAAAAAAAAAATTCTTAAAAGATTAAAAGTTACTAAATAAACATAAATTATTAAGTAACTAATGAATAGGATACTTTTTCAAATTAATAATCATCATTATCTCTTTTAAATAGTAATTAATTATAATTAAAGAAATATATAAAAAATAGCTATGGTAGTTTTCAAAAAAGGAAAAAAAAATCAAAAAAATCTTGTGTGTAAATATTTAGTACTTTCTTAGAAAAAAAATTTTAGTACTTATCAACATAAATAAATTTAGAATAATTGATGAATTTGGTATGAAATAAATTTATATTTGGTAAGTTTAGTCATAAAATATATATTTCAACTTTTAAAATCCCAAACTTTTTTATTTAAGAAATATAAAATTTTTTTACTTTTTTACAAGGCCCAGGCCCAGGCCCACCGATTTTCTCAACGCGGTCTCTTCTCCAGCCTTCATAAATAGGGACGGCGCGATTCTCCGACGATTTGAAACTGAAACATTATTACTCTGTTCTTCTCTGAAATATGAGAACTCTGTTATTCTCTTTTCATATTTTAAATGCCTTATATTGCATTCGTCAAATGCATTACACTAATAAGTGTGTTTTTTCTGATAAAAAAGCGGTTAAACACAGTATTCTGATGAAAAATTGCGATAAAAAATTGGCCATTCGTATCAAAAACTCCAATACACTGGAGAAAAAGGACCTCCGCGAATCAATTGGCGCACAAAACGACGTCTCTTTGGCCCTCGCAAAGCACTTGGTCTCCACGGAAGCCAAGGAGAGCAACGCTGTCTTCTCTCCTCTCTCGATTCATGTGGTTCTAGGACTCATTGCTGCCGGCTCTAGTGGCGAAAGCCAACACCAGCTTCTCTCTTTCCTCAAGTCAAATTCCATCGATGATGTAAATTCCCTGTTATCTCAGCTCGTCACCGTTGTCTTTGCCGACGGAAGTTCCTCCGGTGGTCCTCTCTTGTCTTTTGCGAATGGTGTTTGGGTTGATCAGTCTATGCCTCTTAAACCTGCTTTTAAGAAAATTGTCGATGATGTTTATAAGGCCGCTTCCAATCACGTGGATTTTCTAAATAAGGTAATAAATTTTTGTTTTCTCTGTTAAGCTGGTTATTTTTGATTTTATTTGTAAAAATGGACCATTAACCCCCCGGTATTTGCTTGCATTACATGTCTAGGTTTTAGACGAAACTGTTAGTGCAAATATTACTTAATCGGACATGGATTTTTGTCGTTGTATGTATTTTTTTACTCTCCTTGTTATTGCTGGTGGTTAGAAGTAGAATATATTTCATTTTTAGTTCTATCCGTGGTGAAGGTGTATGTTTATGAGGGAGATGATGAATCCTAGATCAGAAAATTTCTATAGGAGTTTTAGCTGTTGGATCTCCTGTCAGGTTTCTGAATGATTGTCAATCCCTAAGTCATAGATTCTTGTTTCCAAAATTATGAGTATTCTGTTTGATTTAGTGCTCTACATCATTCACATATAACAAAATGGTAAATTGCTTCATGAGCTTCTTCTTCACAACATGAACATGAACTTCAGTACCTAATTTGTTTTATCTGAACAGGAGAGCCAGCCAGTGTATCCTGAAATTGAACATGGATCTTATCTGACATGACATTTTTGAGATATCTGCACTTGAGCTTGTTGCATTGTCACTCTCTGCCCCCCTCTTCAGTTCAGATCTTCCTTCCTGTTTCCTTTGTTTAAACTTGTATATGCATTCATTCATAGCTCTAAATAATTAATAGAAAAACCTCTAAGAGAATCAAAAGTTTCAATTCTTTTTTCACAATGAATGTGCTAACAATTTAAGTATTTCTCTGTTATGATGTTGAAGCCTACTGAGGTGACAAATGATGTAAATTCATGGGCTGAGAGAGGAACACATGGCCTTATCAAAGAGATCCTTCCTCCTGGTTCAGTAGACCAGTTAACAAAGCTTATTTTTGCAAATGCATTGTATTTCAAGGGAACCTGGGATGAGAAGTTTGATGCATCAAATACAAAGGAGCATGAGTTCCACCTTCTTAATGGCAATACTGTCCAAGTGCCCTTCATGACAAGCAAAAGGAAACAGTATATAAGTGCCTTTGATGGTTTTAAAGTATTGCGTCTTCCTTATAAACAGGGTGAGGATAAGCGTCAGTTCTCCATGTACTTCTTACTTCCAGATGCCAAGGATGGACTGCCAGCTTTGGCTGACAGAATTGGTTCTGAGCCTGGATTCTTGAAGCGTCATTTGCCTCGTGTTAAAGTACGAGTAGGGGATTTCCGCATCCCAAAATTTAAGATATTATTTGGGTTTGAAGCTTCTGAACTACTTAAAGCAGTAGGAGTGGTGCAGCCCTTCTCTGGTGGAGGCCTCACTGAAATGGTGAAGTCCTCTGTCAGTAAGGATCTCTATGTTTCCAACATTTTCCACAAATCCTTCATTGAGGTTAATGAAGGCGGCACCGAAGCAGGTTCTGCCACTGCTGCAGTGATAGGGCAACAATGTGCAATGGTGTCAGATCAGGAACTAGACTTTGTTGCTGATCATCCATTCCTCTTCCTCATAAGAGAAGACATGACTGGTGCGGTGCTGTTCTGTGGCAGTGTACTTAATCCTCTCAACTAATTTGGCTCAGGTTTATTGAGCTTGTGTTTTTATGCAGCTTCCTTTTTTCTGGTTGTTATTTGTATCTACAATCAATGCTTGATGCTTATTCCAGCTGTCTTGTGCCCATGATCCCACCCTTTTGTTCATCCCCTCTTCTTTTCTTCTAACCTTTTAACGTATCTTTGCTTATAGTTACTAGTAGATGGACCCCTTTAATGATTTCGTATATTTGTATGTTATAGCCCAACTCATAAATGACTATTGTTTTCTTTCAATTTTTGTGCAATGTGGTAAATTGTGATCGAAAGAATATAAGGGTTTATTTTTTAATTCACAATGATTGTATATCCACAAGAATGTGAAGCGAAGTTTTAATCTTATATTTAATTACCGAAAAATCTATATATATAAAATATTTTGAGGGCATACAATAATTTTTCATAATTAACCCCTCTTGAAGTATCTGACATTCCAAAGTATTCCATATAACAACAACAATTCACCAACCAGTTTATATGTTCACCCTGCACACAAAAAAAAAAAAAAAAATAGTAACAATAATAACAATTTTAAAAAAGAATTAAAAAATTGAATTGTTTGATATATATATATATACACATACATTTTTTTTTATTCCACTTTTAATTTTCACACTTTGACATAGACAATCTTTATTTACTCATAATGTATCTTACCTTATTCATCCCTTCCTAATTTTTTTAAGAACATACTAAAACAATATATATCTATATATATATATATATGTATTTTTAAAAAAAAAAAAAAAATACAATATGGAAAGTAAATCAGTAAAATTAAATAGTTTTTTCATGTCATATATATATATATATATATATATATATATATATATATTTACTCTATTTTAATCATTCAGAAGCGAAATAGAAATTACTAGTGTTTTTGATTGAAGATTAAGTACTATATGAAAGAACTATAGATATATATATATATAGAGAGAGAGATAGGGTTTACTTGGAACAGTCCATGTTACGTGGGATAACAAAAGGGATTCTGAAGCCACATATTTGTGGAATGGATGCAGCCCTTTGAATTTGTCCATCAGTGGCATGCTCAGCCAATTCTTTGGTACAAAAACAAACGGTCTGACGGTCAGCTTTGGGGTTGGCCGAATTAGTTAGGGTTTTCAATCCAGTGCAGCATAATCTGCTCACTTTTCCGCCACTCCGTATGAATGTCGCGCAGGAAAGAAGGTCGGTAGTGACATTGTTACAGTTCAGTGCCTCCCCTCCTGGCGTTTTCGCCAGCATGCAGATCATTTCTACAATGGCCACTGATTTCGCCATTAATAATTAAGTAAAGCTAAGAGAATGATTTTTTCTTTGCTTGTGATTGTGTATAGTGTATACTCGTCATGGTGCATTATATATGTATATATATTGTATAAAAATATGGGTTTAATTCTCAACAATATCTAGAACAAACTTTTGTCCGAAGCAATTTTTATTTTTATTTATTTATTTATTTTTTATGAATGGTGTAATTGCATTTCAAACGTCACAAAAAGATACAATTACTGACTCTCTCCCCCTCCGTCACTCCCTACAAGTTGGAGAGGAAGAGAGCCACAAAAATTACAACCCCATTTGGCAAGGAAATGGGCAGTATTGTTGCACTCCCTAGGGACAAAATGGATAGACCAAAGTAAACAACTAGAAAGTAAATATTTCCCAAGTTCAATATGGGTTTTAACTCTCCAGTCTTCAAACTGGGAAAGACCACAAAAAGCAAAACTGACATGTGTTGCATCCCCTTCAAAAATCACCTTATCCAGATTGAGATCCTTGGATATCTTCAGGGCTTGAAGTGCTGCTTCAGTCTCAACTCAAAAAGAGTTCTCGGAACTGAACCTGCCAGTCCAAGCCCCGTAGATGGTCCCTGAAGAATCATGCAAGACACATCTAGTAATAGTCTTGCCTTCCACATGAGCTGCGTCGAAATTCATTTTAAAAAAATCCATAGGCAGAGGAGTCCAGCTTTGAGTCCGCTTAGAATCGGACCTCAAGGCGTGAGCTTGTCTTCGTTATTTAAACTCTTCCCTCCTTGAATTCAATTGGTCCGCTTCGATCTTGAACTTGAGAATGTCTTCTCTTCGTTCTTCCTTCGATGCTTTTGTGTTGTTGTCGTTCAGATTCAATCAAAACACAGAATGTCTTCTGTGATGTTGTCTCGTACTGCCCACTTTAGAAATATATCTAATTACAAAATTTCTTTTGTAATAATCACTCTTGTTCTGTACTCTCGACATCTTCCAATTCATAAAAAATCTCCCCTCTTTATCGCGGAAGCTCCCTCCCGAAGAGTAGCACTCACTTCCTCAATTTTCTCCACATTTTCCTTAATTTCTGTTCATTCCTTCATCAAATTAATTCAGCCTCAAGATAAGTTCTTCTTATTGACTTTTTCTTTCTTCAATTTCTTGGACTGATTGGGCTTCTTTTCCATTCTCTTTAATTTTTGTTTTAGCCCATTTTATATTGCTTAGTCTTGCAAATAAGTGAAGCCCAAAAAGCCTTTATCAATTTAGTCCATCAAATTTGTATTGTCTTCAATTCAGCCTCTAACTTCACTTATCTTCATTAAATTTCAGTTTTTTTCCTAAATAAAACAATCACACAACATTCAATAGAAATAAGCACAAATTACCGAAAATAAAAGACATACTACTCCTTAACTTAAATCAAGCTTAAAAGATTAACAATAACTCTACAAAAAGTAGAGTTATCGGTATTTCCGGTTGACACTAGCTTTCCAATATAAAATAGCATTCTTGTTGGTAGTCGTGGAAAGCTCATTCCAATTAGGGATCTCCATACCTCTCCACACCTTGTTCCTGGTAATCCAAAGTTGCTCCAACATGACGGCTAGGAAATGGGGAAGCTTCGCTTGTCTTCTTCTTCAAGCGGAATTGCATGATTGTGTCCCAGTAACAGTTGGAATCATTGCTCTATGTTCATGTGTTGGAACCGGTCGATGTTGATACCCCATGGTGATTTCCTCCATAAAATCTTGCTGATCGGGGAGTGAAGTGCAAGATGAATAACGGATTCAGCTGATTGTCCGCACAAATAGCAATTCACAGTCATTCTCTAAATTAGCATCACATGCCTGCCATGGAGATTTGACGACCATATAATAAGCTTCCAAATTCTCCTAGCAGAAAGAGTTGAGGTGTTCAATCTGTCTTGAATGAGTATACTGTAAGTTGATTTTACAGTCAATATCCCCGACGTGGAGGGTACCCAAATCAAATGGTCTTGCTCCACAGGAAGTATGAGGGTATTACAGATGGTACGGCTAACTTGGGGACTAAACATTAATCTCACCTTCCCTAGTCCCATTGACAACCGGAGGGATTCATAAGCTCCCTTACGAATTGTATATTTTGGGGTATGTTTGTTGTCTCCTGGATTCTAAAGCCAAGAACCGAAGACAACCACGGATCCTCCCGAATCCGAACATTAGACCTCCGACCAACCTGGTAACACCCTCCTTTCCTTAGTGTATCTAGGCATCCCTTGATGCCGCCCCAAAACCATGAATAGGATACTCAATGCACTACCAGAAATTTCAAGATTTGCGACGGCCAAATCCGTCGCAAAAAACCCTGTCGCCGATAGCGACCGATCAAAAATCCATCGCAAATTGCGACGGATTTGCGACGGCAAAAACCGTCGCAATTTGCGACCAATTTGCGACCGATTTGGCCGTCGCAATTTGCGACCAATTTGCGACCGCTATTTGCGACCGCTTTGGCCGTCGCAATTTGCGACCTATTTGCGACCGCTTTGGCAGTCGTAATTTGCGACCGATTTGCGACTATTTTGGCTGTCGCAAATTGCGACCGATTGGCCGTCACAATTTGTGACCGATTTGCGACCGATTTGGCCGTCGCAATTTGCGACCAATTTGCGACTATTTTGGCCGTCGCAATTTGCGACCGATTTGGCCGTCGCAATTTATTTTACAAATTTAAATTATTTTATTTTTTATTTAATAATTGTATAAAAATAATTATTAAAAATCTAGAAATTTATTTAAATATATATATATAAAAAAACCATTTAACTCTAACTAAATTAAAACATATATAAAAACCCCAAAAAAATAAAACATTCTAAAATGCCATTACATTAATCATATATAAATTTCATACAAAAAACATTCCAAAATGTCATTGTAGTAATAATATATCAATTGCATACAACAAACATCCTAAAATGTCATTCTCAAAATAGAGTCGACTATGAAATAGTGATATAAAAAAGACTTGTGGATCGGGACGGATTGTCAGCTAGAGTATGCTCATTACCATCATCAGCAAATAGAGTCGACGGAACTGGTGGTAATGATGATGATCCAAGCATGTTCCGCAATTTTCTTTAAATAATTGCGAATATCTTCATATCTTGATACTCTTTCTTCTAATTCATGATATTTATTATCCTTCTCCTTCACCCTTTCTTCCAATTCAGCTACTTTGTTTGCAAGCTCAATCACTGTTGGTGTAGGAATGGCGGAACTCTCAACAGAGCCCGAGGATGATGAAACATGTGAATAATGCTCTTTAAGTCGAGTGAAGTCCTCCTAAAAAATGTAAATACATAATTAAAACGATGTAAAAAAAACATATTTATATAAATATGAGGAAATACATAAAATCAATCAAATTAATTCTAGAAATAAATATAAACAGTAAACATGATATATAAAAGTTGAAGAGAATATTGTCATTGCCTTCTTGGAGCGTTCATTGATAAACTCGCTCTTGTTTGGCCTAGATATCAATACACTATCATGTTTTTCCCATCGAAATGATCTCTACAAAATATATAAAATTAGTTTAAATAAATTAAAAATATGATATTAGTAAGACATAAAAGGATTAAATGATTAAGTAGTTAAATAAATTGAACGATTTTCCAATTACAAAATTCTTTATATAAATGAATTATAGAAAATATCATCACTTACGTTAAAAGTTTGAAACCAAATGTCTTTCACTTCGTTGGGCACATCTGAAAAAGTTGGCCATGGTCCTACGAAATGGGCCTTGAAAGATTGTGTAATTGTATGAACACAATTTTTGGACCCTTCAAACCTATGAAATAAACCAAGAAAATCAAGTAAACTAAATAAAATCCTAAACAAAATGAAATAAGAAAAGAAAAGGAAAACAGAAAGAAAAATGAAATAAAGGAAGAAATGAAAATGCATGCAAATGAATGAAGTGAAGAAATTAATTAAAGAAGCATGCAGTGAAGGAATTTAAAGAATAATAATTGGAGGATTGAAGAATTAAAAATGAAAAGCATGCAAAATTTAATTGAAATAAATTGGAAAAGGAATGCAATTGAAATGGAAGCAAAAATAGAAGAATGCATCAACTCGTAAAGAAACACTACTGGGATTTGGGATTTTAATAGAAGTGTACTACACGAAATTGAAATTACAATGCAATATACATACATATATCTATATCTATACATATATGGGCTAGTACTTTGTTCAAAATAAATTTCCAGAACTTCTTGTTTCCAAGTTTCACTGCTGGCCCATTATGAATACCATGAGTTATATCTAGAGAGGTTATTTGGGCTTTCAAATTAGGTCATATGTTTTTTAATTATACTCTACTTCATGTATATATCTATCTATTGTGCTTTCTGGAAGGCACTCACACAGAGCAATTTGCTTTCATTAGTAAGCAATTGAAATTTTATTAAAAACAAAGCAAATACGAAATTCTACCTAACATGGCTACTGGAATTTTTCAAAAGAAACAGAGCAGTGTACATCAAAGCTACCGGAATTGGAATTTCAACAAAGAAATAGTATGCAAAAAGATATTGTACTACACAAAACTGAAATTAAAATGCAATATACATACATATATCTATATCTACACTACTGTAATGGAAAAATAAAAGCAATGGAATTACAAAGAACCTACTGAATCTTTATGCAATATAATCCCTATCTTAGAAGGAAATATAACCCACCCAATTAATATTAAGGTTTCCCAACAAAGAATAGGTTTTCCTAGCACAACACCAAAAAAAGAAGATATTTACAAAAAAAAAAAAAAAAACCACTTACCGCAAGTATAGAGATTGAGAAGAGGTGTCATAATTTGTTAATTTCCCTTGCAAGTAGGCTAATCCTAGAAGAGAAGAGAAGAAGAAGAAGAAAGTCTGCTGCGGGTATGGGAAGAGAAAGCTGCGGGTATGGGAAAAGAAAGGAGAGTAGGGTTTGTTGGTGTAATTTTTACTTTTTACTTTATGTTTTATTTTTTTACTTTAATATATATATATATATATATATATATATACATATAAGGACATTAAAAAAGCACTTACATGGTGCTTCACACGTGTCACTGAACATATATATATATATATATATATATATATATATATATATATATATATATATTTGTGTGTGTATATATATATATATATATTTGTGTGTATATATATATATATGTGTGTGTATATATATATATGTGTATATAGATATATATATACATATATATATATATTTACATTAATATGTATATACTAATAACATATTTTGTACTACATATAATACTCAAAAATTATAAATAAAGAATGAAAATATATGTTGCATTAAGTAAGAATGATGTCAATTAATTAGAATGTCAATTAACTAAAACCTCATTTTAAAATTATATTATCTTTGCTATATTATTAGAATGTCAAAATATAAAATACATTATATTTGCAAATAAAATATATCAAATATTTATATCATATCTTTCCCACTAATGCTATCAATAATCACATTAAACCAATCCAAAATTGATCATAAATTGCGACGGCTTAGGTGGCTATCACAAAATCGATCGCAAAATTTGCAACGTCTAAAATTCAATCGTAAAAATCGGTCGTAAATTTACAACGGCTAAAATTCGGTCGCAAATTGCGACGGCTTAGGTGGACCTCACAAAATCGGTCGCAAATATGCGACGGTAAAAATTCAGTTGCAAAATTCGGTAGCAAATTGCGACGGCTTAGGTGGCCGTCGCAAAATCGGTCGCAAATTTGCGACGGCTAAAATTTAGTCACAAAATTTGGTCGCAAATTGCGACGGCCACCTAAGCCGTCGCAAAAATTAGTCACAAATTGCGACGGATTTGTGGCCGTCGCAAAAAGTAGTCGCAATTTGCGACTGCCAAGGAGGCCATCGCAAATTTGGTCGCAATTTGTGACGGATTTCAGGCCGTCGCAAAAAATGGTCGCAAATTGCGACATATTTGTGGCCGTCCCAAAAATTAGGCCCAATTTGGCGCCAAAGAAGAGGCCGCCGGAAATTTGGTCGCAATTTTCGACGGATTTTAAGTAGTCCGCAAAAAATGGTCGCAAATTGCGACGGATTTGTGGCCGTCGCAAAAATTAGTCACAATTTGCGACTGCCAAGTAGGCCGTCGCAAAGTTGGTCGCAATTTGCAACGGAATTGAGGCCGTCGCAAAAAATGGTCGCAAATTGCGACGGATTTGTGGCCGTCGCAAAAATTAGTCGTAATTTGCGACTGCCAAGGAGGCCGTCGCAAATTTGGTCGCAATTTGCGACGGATTTGAGGCCGTCGCAAAAAATGGTCGCAAATTTCAGTTTTTCTTGTAGTGATGGTAAAATAGGGAAAATAGGGAAAATAGGGACAAAATCGCCGATGTGTGTTCCCTTTTGCATTGTTCAGGGGCTTTGTTCTCATCCATGGTCGAAAGCTGGACTGGGAACGAGGTTCAACCGATTCAAAGGGTTCGGGGAGGTTGCATGCAAGCTCGGTGTGGTCTAGTTTACCACATTTGTAACATAATTCAGCAAGTCTCTCGTATTTGTATGCAATCCAATGGACAGAACCATCCTCCCTAGAAAGGTGGCAGCCACTTTGGAGATTTTTGTCGATATCGTTATGGACTTTGATACGCAGAAACCCTTGAATGTTCTAAGAAGAAAACGTCTGGTCTGCTTTAATGAACTCCCCAATGTGGTTCCCAATCTTAGTAGCGTTATCCAAATTCATCCTATTGGGGGGCAGGTTATGAATCCGGACCCGGAAAGCACATTTTGAGTAGTCGATCTCATTGATGGATATATTAGGAGGCCACGGTTTGAGGTTGAACACAACTCCTTTAATGGTCCAAGGACCGGTCTCCTTCATTCTATCTATATCCTTATGATGGACAAAAGTACATGCAAGAAGATTTTTTCCAACAGATTTGAAAGATACATTGGGGCCTAAGTTCCACGACGAAGTTAATGTGACAATTATTGCCCTAATATTAATGGTCTTCTGAGTGAGGATGGACCCTACCAAAGAGAGGTGAGTAAATGCGTTTGCAGTAGGGTCATTGAATGAAAGGTCCACTATGTCGAGTGGTTGAGTGAGATGATCCAGATCCACTTCCATGGTTGAACAACTATGTTGGGAAGAAGATGTAAGTAGCGGTGGAACCGGCAACAGAGCGCCAATGGATGACCATAATTGAAACCTAGGTACACGGACTCCGGTGAAGGAGTGGGGCGGATTCTACTTTCTAGAGAGAGAGAACGTTTTTTTCGGAAGCAATTTTGAGTTGAGTATAGATCATGTATAGAGAAAAAGAATATATGGTTTGTACGTGAGGATTAAACAAGATTCTTAATAATGAATAAAATAAAAAACGTTAATTATTAATTATGGACTTTTACATAAAAGACAAACTTTAAAAAACTTTCACGTTTTGATTTATCATTTTTATCTGGACAGGCAGCAAAAAGCATCTTGTAGGCACAACTTTCCCAAAAGAGAGGAGATTTTGTGTGTGTATGTGTGTGCTTTTTTTTTTCTTCTTAACCTCGGTTAATTTCCTTATATATATATTGTTTATGATATAAGTGATGTGAATTTTGGTTACTATATTTTTAGCATAGATTATGATTGAGATTAATTCAAGGAAAACAAATAAGTTGTCACTTAAATAACCAAAATCTAAGGCAGAGTACCTATCATATGCAGATAGTAACATGGAAGCATCAACGATTTTACATTTATAATATCGTATAAACCTAAAGACGTTGACAACAGTTATAAGCAATTATTAAGTATAACAAGAATTTATTAACAAAAGTTAACCCTAGGATAAGAATCAATTCATGAGATTGTTGCTAGAACATAAATAGAATTGAAACATATATGGTTTAGGATTCTTATTCAGTTCGATGATTCAATTAGAATGACTATATTCGAAGATGTAGCTTTAAGCAGATCTAAGACAATTGTGATTAATATTAACTTTACTACCGTACCTGAGTTATCTAAGATAATTACCTCAATATGGTGGTTGCAAGTAATGCTAAATCTTTTTAGATTATTTATTAAGGCGTCAATTTAATAAAGTAATCCTAAGATTTGCATTAAGCATTAACTTAAGATTATTAGGCTGTCTAACCTCAATATGGTGGTTGCAAGTTATTACACCTAATCCGACAATTCATTAAATCACTTATGGCGGAGTCTCATTAACAAACCGTCAAAATAATAAATTATTCCAAATAAATACTCAACTAGATGCAAACCTAAGTCTCATAGCAATATTTGAATAATAAAACAATAATAATCACAATGATAATCACAATCAATATCCTTCCCGGGAAATTAATAAAAGAATCCCATGAGACAGAGACGAAGTAAATAAAGAATGAAAAATAATAGACTTGAGAAGAGGGAAAAGAAAAGTTGTCGTCTGATTGTCACTACTTCGACGGCGGGACTTGACCTCCGATTCTTCTCGAACCCTACCAGCCTTCCTCCTTGTCTTGCCCATGAAATCTTCTAGAATCACAACTCTCAACTAGGCTATAGAGCTCTCCCTTATGGTGGAGGCTCAAACCCTAAGCTAAGAAGAAAAATATAATAACTAGAAAATATTTAACTATGAGGGTAATTTCGAGAACCGAAGTAGAGACTCGAAATCCCTCAAATTCTCTCGCACTCTGCACTTTTTGGTGGGTTAGTGGTTGGTGGCAAAGGCTTGGCTGCTGCCTCTATTTATAGGAGAAGAAAAGGAGCTGAAAACAGTAAAAATTCGATGTGGGACGCCAAATATGTCTTCAACACGGGTGCAACACGGGCAGGAACACGCCCGTGCCTCGTGTCTTCAACACGGGCAGAAACACGCCCGTGCCGAGTGCAACACAGGTAGAAACACGTCTGTGTTGAACTTTTTTCCAAAAATTGCACTTTTAGTCTCCGATTATTAATATTATATTTCAAAGAAGTTTTTTTTTTTTTTTTTTTTGATAAGTGGAATATTCATTAAAATAAAAAAATAATACAAAAGTGAATGACTAAAATCATTCACGGAAATACAAAGCATCAATCTAAAACTAGGTGGTGCAAACAAAGCACCAACTTAAAACTAAGTGGCACAAGGAGCAAACTCAACCTAAACAAAATAGGTGAGTCGGAGAATGCAGAAAAAAAATACAGAAATACATAAAAAAGAAAAACAACCGAAATTCTGTCTAAATCTAGGGTATTCATACTGTCGATTTCAAATCTCATTTGCGAAGAGAGTTCGATTTTGTCTTCTTTCTTCAACAATAGTCTAATTCATCCCGGGCGCATCAAAGATTTCATAGAATACCCAGATCTAATCCGGGTTTAAAATTTTTTCCTTCTAAAAGAAGAAAAAGCCGATATTTAAATATCAGTAAGAGACTAAGCATATAAGATGATAAAGATAGCAAAAATACCAAAGACATAGATGGAAAAACAAAACAAAACAAACCACAAAAAACAGTAAAAAATTATTCCGGCCAAGGGAAAAGTTTTAGCCAAAGCTAAATTTCTCCCTTGGCCAGGGAGAAAGAGAAGTGGTGGCTGACAGAAGAGAAGAGGGGAGGAGAATGGAGGAGTGACGGCTGCCGAGGGAAGAGGAAGAGGAGGGTTTAGGGTTATATTTCAAAGAAGTTAAAACATTAAAAAATCTCTCCGATTATTAATATTATTTTAACTTTCACATTTATTAATATATAGTCTTTATTAAATATGTTAAAAACAAACATTTTAACTTTTTAAATTAGTTTAGAGGAATACAACAAACTCTTTTGAATACTCGTGATCTTTTAGAAAATAGAGTATTTGAATAGTAGATTGATTATTCAATATTGAAAAGTATTATCTCTATCTCCCATTTCAAATTTAAAAGCAAAAAGCATTATCTTCAAGTCTTATCTTCAAGTTTAAACAAGATTTATTTTTATTTTTATAGAATATAATTATTTTGTTTTTTTATTATTGATATTAGTTTGTTTTCCTCTTATTTTATATTTTTGTAGTTTCTATTTTTTAATTTTTTGATTAAATCATAGAAAAATAATTACAAAAATGATAAATAGAATAAAAATGATATTGATTTATTAGGAAATAAAAATAATAATAATAAAAGAGAAATAGAATAAAATGTTCAAAATTAAAAATATTTTTTTTAAAAAAAATAGAAAATAAATATTCTTATAGAAATATAGAATTATAAAAGTTTTTATAAATTAAAATTAATCAAATCTTATCAACCACGACACAAAATAAATTAGAAAAATAAATACAAAAATTTTTCGCTTTAGACCCCGAAATCGGCTCTAGTGGGCACCATAGTGAAAGTTCTTCACGCAAAAGTCTTGTATATATGAGGCCTTCAAAAGGTATTATTATTTTAAACTGAAACAAATCTCCTTCACTGCCCAATTTTCGACCCAAAATTTTTCACCGAGACAAAGCTTGGCTCGTAAAGGAAAAGACCACTTAATACAGAAAATTTGTAAATCCTTTTAAGAGTTCCTCGTTGAAGATTGTAAGTAAAGAGGCTTCTTTTTTCAATATCAACAAACAACATTTCTCCGTTTTGGATCATTAATACCTTAAAATTCAAAAAAAAGGGGCTTATACTAAAAGAAAACTTGAAAGCATTAATAGCAACAATGTAGGTTTTAACCCAATTGACTGATTGTTGTTGTTGTTGATGAACTTGTGCATCAACAGCCGTCGCCGTCCATATATTGAAGATGAGATTACAATTGACGACTGCAATTTGAACACAAGATAGACTGTCATGGATGTCAATAATATGCATATCCCGATGCTGGATCAACCCGCGGCATGGGTACGGGTGTGATAAAAAATAGAACTCTTCCGCCTTAATATTAAAAGCCAAGATAAATTGTTTACATGGTTTATATTTTTGATGCCAATAAATATTTGCATTATTTATCACCAAAGGATGGTAACGATGGTCGGGAACATAAGATTTTTCTTGCATACTGTTGGGCGTTTTCAAGGGTTTGCAGCTGTATGGTCGAGAACCTAGACTTAGTATTTCAAATATATTATAATACCCATCCAATCCCTTTTTTACCAAAATAAAACAGTATTCATTTATCTGCGGGTTAAAAAATAACGCATAAACAGAAAATTCAGAACTGTTTATTGTTACCGTCTCTTTGGTAACTGGATTATAGATGATATAAGCAAAGCGCTCCTGTTTCTGTTCATGATTCATGACGATTAAGCCGTTATAAGAACATAGGATATTCATTCCATCAAACCATAAGTTGATGTAATTGAAATTGGGAACATCTTCCAATCGTCCTCGTTCCGATTTAACAAGTATGTTCAGTTTATTACCTAACTTTTGAACAAGTAATATTGGAGAAGGAGAATTGAATTCCTTTGATTTGATGAAAAAATATTGAGTGGAGATTAAAACCTTCCATCTTCTGCAGACTCTCCAAAATTTCAATAATTGAAGAATGGGAATTCTGACGAGGATCTCTGTCACTACGTCTTCTGATAGATATGGTAGTTCCATGACTACCTAAAGTTCTCAAAGATGGAGGCGGAGATAGGAAGAAATAATATTCTGACGAGGATCTCTGTTATGATTCTTATAACGATTATAATACGTATCAGTAAAATTAATATAATATTGTTATTTTTTTTCCTTTTTCAGACTTACAATTCTTATCAAATTCTATTTCTTTCATAAAACAAATTAAGAATATTATATTGAATTTTTGGTTTTAAATAATTAGATATCTTTTGAGATTAGATTTATATATCTTTTTTTTAAGAAACAAAAAGACTTATTAATTTTTGAGTTATCTTACTAATCAAATTTATCATTATAGTATTCTTCTTTTTTAATTTTAAAAAATTTCAATTCTAAAAGAATAATTAAACACTATCTAAAATACTTTAAAATAATATATATTATCTCAAACAAAATAAATAAATAATTGATTAAGATAGTCTTTTTAAATATTTAATTACTAAAAATAATAAATTAGTTGATTCAATTCCATAATTATTTTAATTAATTAGATTGACTCATATATATATATATATATATATATATATATTATTTAAGTCTTAGTCTTATAAAATATTATGATTATTGATATTCCGTGAATTTAGTGGTAGTAAAAAATAACTTTTTTGGGATATATGCTTATATTTTTAGGGATGAAAGTTGTCTAGTTTGAAAAAAAAAAAAAAAAAAAATATGTTTTTTTTTTAAAAAAAGAAATTATTTATCATCGAAATTAACTTCTTTTGGTGTTCAAGAAAATATATTATATATTCTTTTGGTTTTCATCATGTACCGATTGTGCAAAAATTCTTATATTATAATATATCTTATATATAAGATTATATCATATTTTATAATATTTTTTTTTAATTTTTTGGTTTATTCTATTATTATTTTTTTTTAACATTAACTTTTTTTTCTTTCTTTCTTTCAAGTGTCTATTTATCTTCTCTCCTCATTTTTTTTTTTCAATCTTATCCATATCTAATTAGACTTTTCAGATTTACTTAAATTAAATTTTTATTTTTTTATTGTTTTTTCTCTTTTTTTTCTTTCTAATCTATTGATCTTTCTTTCCTAAATATACATATATATTTATATCTATATAAAAGATCACAATTTCTAATGGTATAATTATAATTAAATTAAATTTTTAGATTTTTTGTTAAAATTTTTTAAAAAATTATTTATATTTATAAATTTTTGAGTTTCTATCTTACATGTTTATAATAACATGTTCATAATTTTTTTTTTTATTTTGAATTATTTATCAATTTATTTTTTACTTTAATCTTTATTTACTTTTTATTTTTTAAAAAAATTAAGTATTTTCATATATAACTTATAATCTTTCATAATTTATCATTATTATAATTTTGAAAATTTTAAAATTTTTAAAATTTTTAGTTTTTTTTTTTTTGTAAGTGTAAATTTTTAGTTATTGATTAATTTTTATTGTCATTATTAATTTTTTTCTTTTTGTATTTTTAACAAACTAATAAAAACATGAAAATTTTTATTTCGACTTGTAATTTTTATATTTTAAATAAAATTTATTTAGAGAGATATAAAAGTTACAAACTAATTTCTCTTTAATTTATATGAATATTTGTTATACTAACCAAATTTTTTATTTTTAAAAAGTAAGAAATGCATATCTATAATATTTTAATTAAAAATTATGTCAAATAATATTAATAAATTCATAATTATTTTCAAAAAAAATTGTAATAAAAAAACGTAAAACTATATTTTTATAAGAAAAAGATTAATTATATCTACAAATAAAGATGATAAAAAACTTTTAGAAATTGTAATAAAATTAAAAATTTTAAAATAAAGAATATCCTTTGCATATTGCAAATTGATTTGAATTCTTCTATAATTTATTAAAATTTATTAAAACATTTTAAAAAGTAGTAAAGTAGTGTAAAATATTGTAGAAATTTGTAAAGAATACTAAAATATTGTAGATTAGAGTAAAATAATAAAGAAATCCTAATCAGCATGAGATAAAATTGATGCTAGTTATCAAGATGTAGAAGATTATTATAATATATGAATTCTACAGTTGGGTGTGGGATGTATATAATATATATATATATGTATATTTTGTTTCTTATTAATAAAATATTTTATTTTAAATTCTACTAAAATGATGAAATTTTTCAAAATTATAAAGATAATGATCAAATTCTATAAAAATTTTAAAAAACGATAAAACCAAAAAATTAATAATTAAGTTAAGAATGAAATTTATCAATTTACCTATTTTATAAGACTAAAATAATATATATACTTAACTTAATTAAGTAAAATAGTTATATAATTTTATTTTTTTTTTTATACATGGAGGAGGGGGACTTGGATGTTGAACCCACAAAGTGGTGGTTGGGGAGGTGGGCTCTTGCCACTCACCACACAACCTCAACTAAATAGTTATAGAATTGATGAATCAACTAATTTTTCATTTTTAGTAATTAAATATTTAAAAAGACTATCTTAATTAATTATTTATTTATTTTGTTTGAGATAATATATATTTTAAAGTATTTGAGATAGTGTTCAATTATTATAGGGTTAAATTTTTTAAAATTAACAAGAATACTTTAATGATAAATTTTATTAACATTTTTTTTTCAAAAAATATAAATCTAATTCCAAAAGATATCTAATTATTTAAAACAAAAAATTGAATATAATCTTCTTAATTTTTTAATAAACGAAGTATAATTTGATAAGAATTTTAAGTCTGGAAAAGGAAAAAAAAAAATTAACAATATATTATATTAATTTTACTGATGCGTATTATAATATTTATAAATGAATATAGGATGTGGATTTTTTGTCTACACATTATTTTTCAACCCATTAATAAATGAATACTGTGTTATTTTGGTAAAAAAAGGATCTAATAATTGTTACGATACAATTTGACCATCCTGTGGTGATAAATAATGCAAATATTTATCGGCAACTAGATTATATGTCGTGTGAACAATTTTTCTTAAAGCGGAGGAGTTCTGTTCTTTGCCACTCTCTCACTCGATGCCTCATCTAAAAAGCATCCAAATATGCATATTGCCGACATCCATGGCAGTCTATCTTTTGTTCAAATTGCAATTACCTCTTCAGTCGCCGTCATCTTCAATATATGGACGATGAGAGCTGTTGATGATACTCAAGTTCAACAACACCAATAATCACCCAATTGGATTAAACCCTACAGTGTTGTTATTAATGCTAACAAGTTTACTTATCGTATATGCTCATTTTCTTCTGATTTTTAGGTATTAATGATAAAAAACGTCCTTGCTTACCGCAGCGTATTCTGTTGGTTCTACCTTTATGTGCCAAGCTTTGCCTCATTTGTATATGAACGACTAAGTTCATACTTTTTAATTATTAAAATATTTATTTCTTTTAATGAAAAACTTTAAATATGTGAGTCAATTTTTTTTTTTTTGCCAAATTTTTTGTTTTAAAAAAAATGAAATGACAGAGGTGAGAGGATCACTAAAAGTGATGTAAAAGGGTTATATGAAATTAAAATTCCACAAAAATT
Organism: Cynanchum wilfordii; assembly: GCA_025388415.1. Lineage (NCBI taxonomy): Eukaryota > Viridiplantae > Streptophyta > Magnoliopsida > Gentianales > Apocynaceae > Cynanchum > Cynanchum wilfordii. The sequence goes on along the minus strand of JAHSUH010000608.1, from coordinate 167,461 downwards.
CAAAAGAGAATATATTCTTAAAAATTTGAACATTATGTTAAATATTATATTATCAACAACTACCTTAGCAACAACACAAAGATAAGCCTATGAGGTTAAGATACCGTAATGATTATTATTTTTATATCTTCATAATAGCGTAAGAACACAACTTTTAATTAACTCGTGAGATTATTATTTTAATATCTTCTTAATCTTTTATATTCATATAAATAAAAATTAATGTATAACTTTTTACTAGTTTAAGAACCACATAATTGAAGTTCAATTCATCTCATGGCCTAATGGTATAGGAGTCTCTCCTTTACCTCCCGACTTATCAAGAGGTTAAGGGTTTAAACTTCATCCTGGGGTTCCACAGTTCGAGATATATTCGCAAGTGTGGGTATACCCGCACTGTTGGGCCTTCCCGGGTGGATTAGTCCGAGTCGGAAGGGTCTGGAATACCACCTCAAAAAAAAAAAAAAAAAACCCCACATAATTAAAACTTTTAAAATTTTTATTTATTCTTCTTATTAAATATCTACAAAGTATAATAAAAATTCTAATTACTAGTGAATTATGTCGCTTGTTGTCGCCACGATTTTGATATTTTTAAGTTTTCAATTAATATAAGTTTTATTCTAATTGAAGTTTGTTTTTAGGCGGTTTGTTTATATTTATGTTTTTTTATCATTTTTATTAGATTTTTGTCATTTTGTATAAAATTCGATATTCTTTTCTTTTTTTGATTTATTTACGTTGTTAAGCTGGGTGACAACAAATGTAAATATTACCAAATTAACTTTGATATATTCAGAACGGCAGCTTTCTGCCAACAATATATATTATACGTGAAACAAATTTTCTAAATTTGTGTTTTTCGTATAAGTCCATAATGTTTTTTTTTTGAGTTTATATTAAGAAATTTAATTTGTTTAATCCTCACGTAATAATAATCTGGTTTTTTGATTTTATACTAAAAACTGCTACCGACAGAAAAATTTTCATACTAAGGTGATGACTTAAATCAAAAGTTAAGGATGGACATAAAAATTTAAAATAATTTAATAATTTCAATATAATTTTGTAATAACATGTCTGCGAGATATGTTATTCATGTGTATTATTGTGAAAATTATAAATATTTATACAACTTAGGTAAATATATTTGTTAGCGATTACGAATAAATTTTAACTGTGTGATATGTTCACTCTTAACTATTATCTAAAACACCAATAAAAATAAATCACGTCAATTAAAAAATATTATGTATTGGATGCTTTTATAAATTTTTATTTTAAGAAAAAAAAATATAAACATATGTATATATCTTATTTTTATTAGTGTCTTAAACAATATCTTTGAGCGCAGATGTATAAGAGATTCCATGCCAACTTTATCTTCAACGGTCAGATGTTCTTGATCAGAAACATGCCCACATAGCAACAATTACGATTGTAGATTGTTAAATCAAAATTTAACCCGATTTAACCTAGTATCATATCCAAAACTTTATTATTCTCTCTATTTCATAAAAATTTAATCGAATTTAACGATCATGAATATATACTCTCCTATATATATATATATAATGCAGCTTGACGAGTACCTTATCACAAGCAAAGAGAAAAAAGAAGATAAACAAAAGTATCTTATTCGTTTCGTTACATATATACATAATTAACTAAATGGAAAAATCAGTGGCATTTGTCCAAGTAATAGCCCTAGTAATGATCTGCATGCTGGCAAATAATAATAGAGCAGAAGGTAAGGAGGGATTCTCGTGTGGCGTTGTAAATAACAGCCTTTTCCGGTGCCTGGAATACTTAGAGACCGGCCAACATTTGACCGGAGAATGCTGCGATGGATTTCAACACCTAGTAAATGAAGCCAAGACCAGAGCTGACCGCCGGACTGCTTGCTTCTGTTTCATGAACTTGAGGTTCAGTGATGAAGTGTTTAAAAGGGCTGCACAAATCCCGATAGCTTGTGATATCAAACCTCCTTTTGTTATCTCTCGTGACACCAAATGCTCCCAGTAATTATAAACCCTCTCTCTCTCTCTCTCTCTCTCTCTCTCTCTCTCTCTCTATATATATATATATATATATATATATATTTATGTATGTGTAAACAGTTCAACTTTTTCCTTTTCTGTTTTATTATCAGTGTTGTAATTAATTTTTAATTTTTTTGTGTGCAGGGTTGATTAACAATTTATATATTCGTTGGTGAATCATTATTATATAGAATATTTTGGAATATTGCCAGACACTACTATATATATATAGGACTCAATAAAATTATGTATGCCTTTTAATATTTTGAAAAACATATTACTGCAGAATGCAAATATATATATATATATAATACATACATTCTCTCTCTCTTTCTTTTCTTTCTTGATCAATATAGTTCGCATCTCCTGGCTATGAAAGTCTTAAATTTCATGATTATATTCATTATAAGTCTCTTTATGTCTCCCTCTCCGATTAAAAGAATATATTTAAATTAAATCTGTAAGCATTTCATCAAATTAAATGCATATTAAGTCGGATTAATATAAGTAATAAGCGGATTATGAATGTTATACAAGATTTCAAGTTTGCTATTTATTATAAGCGACTTTGTAAGAATTAGGGTTAGATATTCTCTCGAGTAAGAGTTGAACTTTATAAGAATAATTTAAACTAAATTCAAATTCATTAGAATAGTCTGACTTCTGAATAGTGAATGATATATATGTATATATAAATGCATGTTGATGTGAGCCGAAAATAGGAAAATCGATATCTATACGCATAGTGATAGCTATGTAAGTTTATTGACTTTCTAATTATAGAATTTTAGTTGGCTTTGAACCTAGTTTCATTAGAAAGGGGCAATAACCTAACACCTACTAGCTATGCAAATGACTTGTCACTTTTTTGTCAAAAATTCTTCAATTTAGTCCTTTAAATATTTTTATTTCTTCGAGTTAATCTTAAAATTTTAATTTTATACAAATTAATTATTTATCTTTGTTTTTATTATTATTATTTCTGTAAATTGTTCATTTTGATCAAAATTGATCAATATTTAGGCAATATTTAGCACGTGAGTACATATATTAAATTTAAGGGATTTTTTTAATATTATTTTTGTCATTTTATGTCTTTTTCGACACAATTATTATAATTAATAAATGACTTTATTTTGTTGAATTGTGAATTCATAGTATTTGAGGACATAAACATAATTGTATTTTGAAACGATAAGTATATGAATTGACAAAATACCCTTTAATTTAATAGGTGTACAAATCAAAGTTAAAAAAAAAAAGAAAAAAGAAAAAGCTAGATTTTAATAATTTTTATTGGAATGATCAATTTAGAAAAATAAAAATACGTGAATGATTAATTTATTTAAAATAAAAAATTGAAGACCAATTTTAAAAAATAAAAATAGTTAGGAGATTGAATAAAAAAAATTATATTTTGAAACTTTTTTTATCTCCTTTTAAGATTATTTTCTTTATTAAAATTGATATTTTTAAATTATAAATGTAAAATATTTTCGTATTTAATATATCTGGAAACTCATTACTTTTTAAATTATAGGTGATGTTATTACTAATTAAGTAATAGCTTCATAACACCTGAGTTTTATTTATTATTGTTATTGTTTTTATGATATATTAGGAAAGGCACGTTTCATCAGCTTGCTGCCAACATAATACGTGAAAGAAATATATATATATATATATATATATATGCTAATGTTGTTTTCTTTTACGTAAAAATCCATAATGTTTGTTGAGTTTGTTTATTATTAAGAATATTTTTGTTTAATCCTAACATAAAAACAACATTCTTGTGGTTCTATGGTCTGCACTTAGCATTGCCAAAAGTTGGATTAAGTGACTTAAAATCACAAGTTAAGGGTGGAGATAAAAATAAAATAATAATAATAATAATAATTTAACAATTTATGTATATATATATATATATTTTTTGCTTAGACAATTAATCTCGTTCGAGCCGGATTGGTCCATTGAGTGAGGAAGCTTTGACCCTAAATTTTAAACAGTTACATACATGACCTCACTTAAATTAGGAGAGCTTCTTACCAGTGGTGAGCAACCATCAAACAACTGGTTTTAAAAATGCCTAGTTGATGAATATATATTCTCCTCTCTCTATATATATGGCACCATATATGATAAGTAACATATCACAAGCAAAGAGAAAAGGAAAAAGATCAAAGAGTATATATCTCCTTCGTTTCGTTACATATATATATAGTATATACATAATTAAGTAATGGCGAAATCAGTGGCATTTGTCCAAGTTATAATAGCACTAGCAATCATCTGCATGCTGGTGAATGATAATAACAATAATATAGCAGAAGGTAAGGAGGAATTCACGTGTGGCGTTGTAAATAGCTGCCTTTTTCCATGCCAGAAGTTCTTAGAGACTGGCGAATATCTCCCCACAGGATGCTGCGATGGATTTGAATACCTAGTGAATGAGGCCAAGACGAAAGCTGACCGCCAGACCGCTTGCTATTGCCTCAAAAAATTGATGATCAGTGAAAAAATAATTAAAAGACTTGCAGTTATCCCAGAAGCATGTTACATCAAAACCCCTTTTGTTATTTCTCCTCACACCGACTGTTCCCAGTAATTATAAACTTCCCTCTCTCTCTCTCTTTTAATATATATATATATATATATATGTATAGTTCTTTCATAGTACTTTTCAAATGTTTTACATTTTCAATCGAAAACACTGGTATTTTCAATTTGGCTTCTGAAAGATTAAAATAGAGTTTCTATATATATATATATATATATGTTAGAGGAAGAATAAGTTTTTGTTGGTTTTGTCTTAAAATTAATTTCTATATTTGACATGGAAATACTATTTTACTGATTTTACTTTTTAAATTGTATTTTTATCCACAATATAATTACGAGATTGAACTCATAAACACATTTTATAGTTTACTATTCAGTGTTTTGGTGTGGTCAATTCTTTTTGATTTTTATTATATCTTTACATGGAGTTGAATTAGATTCTTTGGATTAGATTATGAATAAATAGGGACTAAAATCACCAAATTTTCTTTAAAATTTAATTTTTATGGAAGTAAAAAGTTTAGTTAAAATTATAGAAAACAAATATTTTTATTTTTTTAATGTATGTATATATCAAACAATTCAATTTTTTTACTTTTCTGTTTTATTATTTTGTTGTAATTAATTTATATTTTTGTGTGCAGGGTTAATTAACAAGTTTATAAATATTCGTTGGTGAATCATTATTATATATATATATATATATATATATATATATATATATATATATATATATAATATTTTGGAATATTATCAGACACTTCAAGTTTGTTGATTATGAAAAAGCATTGTATACCCCATATATATATATATATATATATAGGACTCAATAAAACTATGTATGCATTTTAAATTTATATATATTCTCTATCTCTCTTTCTTTTCTTTCTTGATGAATAAAGTTCGTATTTTTTGGCCATGAAAAATTATTTTTCTTAAGGTAGAGCAGGAAGATTTGGGGAAGCTAATTTAATACAAATTTTCAAATAATCAACTAAAAATTTTACTTTAAATAAAAACATATTTGATTGATGAGGAGATGATAGTTTAATTAGCGTGATTCTGTTTTTTTTTTTTTGATAAATTTAATGTTTTATATTTGTCTAAACTAAGGATATTTACTATCAATGTAGTTAACCACTAATCTCTTTCTTATGTGAGTTCTCCACATTTCTATTGGGGATTCGAACTCTAAACCTTATATTTAAGAGACCAAGTGAACAATTATTAAACCACACCTCATGGTTTTAAAAAAAGTCTCGTTGCTAGGGATTGAATCCCGTCGCACATAGAGACAACCACACGGGTAGTCGAAAGTCCATCTCAAATAGCAACGGTCATGTGTCATAAAAAATCTGTCACAAATTATAAATATAATACGAGTGTTCAAATTTTATATTTGTGATGAGCTCCATTTAAGAGTTAGAGTAACGTTTTTCTATGTAGACTTAATACGTCATGTAAATTCCATAAATTTTCTTTTCATTGTTGTAAATAGTGTCCCCTAAGGCCACGACAAATGAATATGATTTTAAATATTATAGTAAAGAATATTACCTAATTAAGTAAAATCAATAATATTTTTACACGTGTTTTTATTTATTTTTGATATTATTTTTATGTTTGATATATTCAGAACGGCACGTCATTTTTCTTCCAACATTATAAGTGAAAGCAATTTTCTAACGTTGTCTTTTACGTAAAAGTGCATTGGGAATTTAACTCAATAAAATATGATATCATAACGGTAACTTTATCATTTTCTTCATTTGATTATATTTATCTGTCAAGTGTTTAGAGTATGTAATAATTGTGATATTTTGTCGACCCATATCAAAAGTAAGTCTGCTGGCTGAATTAAGGAAGAAAAATTTGGCATAAAAGAATAAGGGTACCTCTTTCAGAGGCGAATACGAGCAGAAAGTTCATATTGCGAGACCAAGACTTCTCTCACTTCTTTCGAGCTATTTCTTTCGGGCAGCTCATTCAAAGTGAAAAATAAAGTCTCGATATATATAACTAAGTATTCATTATTAATTTGAAATATTCTTTTAGTATAATAAAGATGATATTATCTAATTGACCATATTAGGGATATTAAGCCTACAGTCGCACTGCGAACTCACGAATAAACCCAGATTATGACAATAATTTAACTCGATTTAACTTTAGATTAATCTTCAATATATATATAATATATATATATATATATACGAAATCCTCCATGACAAATACCCTATCACAAGCAAAGAAAAATCATTATCTTGCTTCACTTATAATATATAATTAATGGCGAAAGCAGTACTGTTAGCCCTAGTAATGATCATCTGCATGCTGGTGAATAATAATAATAATACGGCAGAAGGGGAGGGACTTAGTTGTTTCGATGTCAACACCGACCTTTTTCCCTGCGTGAGGTACATAACGGGTGGCGATATTGTTGTGACGGAAGAATGCTGCGACGGATTACAAACCCTACTGACTGCGATGGAGACGAAAGCTGACCGGCAGACCGCTTGCTTATGCTTCAAATATCTTGCTGAACATATCAGTGATGAAGACCTTAAAAGGGTTGCAAAAATTCCATTGGCTTGTGCCGCCAACCTCCCTTTTTTTATCTCTCGTAACATGGATTGCTCCAAGTAATTCCTTCTCTCTCTGATTTATATATATATAAATATATATATATATATATATATATATATATATATTCAACCAAAAAACACTTGTTAGAGTTTCTATATATTTGTATTTTATATATATATATATATATATATATATATATATATATATATAGGTATATGTATTAGAAGAAGAAGAAGAAAAATGTATGTGTATATCAAACGATTCAACTTTTACTATATTTTCTGTTAAATTATTATTAATTTTTAATTTTCTGTGCAGGGTGAACAAGTTAATTGGTTGGTGAAATCTTTGTTATAGAGCTGGATGGGAATGTCAACACTTCAATTTTGTTGATTATGAAAAATTATAGTATGCCCCCTATATATATATATATATATATATGTAGGACTCAATGAAACTGTGTGTGCGAGTGTGTGTGTGTTATTTTTTTGTTTTTCTTTTTATAATTTAAATACATTACTGCAGAATGCAAATATATATAAGATACATACATACATATATATATATATATATATATATATCTTTTCTCTATCTTGAACTCTTTATTTTCTTTCTATATTCTTGATCAATATATGATTTGCATATTAAAAAATTAATTTTCATAACCAATAGGAGAGATTAATGGATTTAATCATAAATATTAGTTAATTTTTAAGCAGTTTACTTTAATGGAAATTTAGTACAAAGTATTTTTTAAGGGATAAAATGATTAGTTAAGTTTTCACATTTTTAGTAATTAGATTTGGTAATCTCTGATTTGAAACAAATAAAAATAAATAAAGGGAGTAATAGATATTTTTATTAATAAAATTATTTATATAAGTGTATATTTATACATAATTTTTATATAGCTCATTAATTTTTTAATTTAACATAAGTGGTAAATAGTTTACAAAGGCTACCGAAATTCTAAATTTGATATTTCTTGTAAGTTTTATGCAAGAGTTTTGGCGAGATATCATTTTTAAAGTAAGAGTTATAAATATTATATATATATATATATTTTGTATTCTTATGGATGAAGATAACAATTCGGTTGTTTTGGTCGGACTCTATTTTGGATTTCTGACCACATTTTCTCTAGGGCCCTCTTTTCTCTTCCTTTTCCCAGTTCAGGCTATGGAAGATGGAACCGAGAAGAAGGCAGATCTTTTATATGCCTCTGCATCTAGCATTGGGTAGATCTCATACAATAATGGCCATAGGTGTACCATGTATATATATATATATATATACTAACGTTGATATATTCAGAACGGCATGTCATAATTTTGGCAATAGTATACGTGAAAGAAACATATATATATGCTAATGTTGTTGTCTTTTACGTAAAAATCCATAATGTTTGTTGAGTTTGTTTATTATTAAGAATGTTTGTTTAATCCAAACATAAAAACAATCTCCTGACTATGGTTCTGTGCTCTATACTCAACACTGCTACAGACAGAAGTTTGTTCAAGATATTGTTTAGAAACGGATTAATTTGCTTACTTAATTCAATAGTTAAGGGTGGAAATAAATAATTTCACAATTTATGTATAATTTTTTTATAGCGAGTTTATATTTTTAGTAAATAATTTTAATAAAAATTATAATTATATTTATAAAAATTATAAATAAATTTTGACTTACATTTAAAAGTTTTTTAACTTGAGTCTTTACTTTCAATCAGAAATATGGCAAGATTTTAATATAGTATCAGAGTGAATCTCTATGATTGTCCTTATTTGATAAATTTAATTCTTTTTTTAATCAATTTAATCAAAAAATTTATTAGAAATTATGACCTAAATTTTATTATTAACAGGTTTAAAAAAGTTTGTGGTGCAACTTCATGAAAATTTATTTTGGGAAAAAAATTGGAGTATGTGATGGAGGGAAGATTGAGGACCGAAAGGCCCAAAATCTTAATCCACCACTTGGCCTTGTGGTGGGGTGTGGTGGCGAAACTCCGCAATATGGATCACTCAAAATCTTGTTAACAAGTATTTTAACATATATATATAATGCACTATAACAAGTATCCTAAAGCCAGGAAAGAGTCTCTCAATTGTACGTTAGAAAGTATAATTAATGGCGAAATCAGTGGCAATATTTGTTCAAGTAAAAACCCTAGTAATCATCTGCATGCTGCTGAATAATATTAATACAGCAGAAAGTAGCGAGGGATTCACGTGTGACGATGTAAAGAAGGACATTTGTCCGTGCATGAGCTACATAGCCGGCGGCGGAGTTTTGAGCGGAGATTGCTGCGACGGAATGAAAACCCTAGTAAATTCAGCCCAGACGACAGCTGATCACCAGACCGCTTGTTCCTGCTTCAAAACAATTGTTGGATATCTCAAGGATGAAGAACTTCAAAGAGCCGCATCTCTTCCGATACCCTGTGATGTCCAACTCCCTTTTATTATCTCTCGTAACATGGACTGCTCCAAGTAATTAATTTAAACCCCTCTCTCTCTCTCTCTCTCTCTCTCTCTCTCTCTCTCTCTCTCTCTCTCTCTCTCTATATATATATATATATATATATCTTTCTCTCTCTCTCTCTCTAGTTCTTTCATAGTACTTTTATTTTATTTTCAATAGAAAACACCAGCTGGTAGTTTCAAATTGGCTTCTGAAAGAGTAATGTATAGATGTCTCTAGTCTTTACATGGTTATAACAAGTCTATATATATTTTGAGGACAAGGTGGTAATTTTACATGATTCATGAAAGGTTATAGATTCTATTCATCTTGGAGATGATTTTATTTTACAAATTTAGTTGTGTTTTAAGGTTTTTGATTCAATTCACCTTCAAAATTGTCTTGTTTAGCATGAATTTTATTCTTTTAAGAGTTTTTCTTCTATGAATTTCTCTCAAATTAGTACATGAGAATACCGAATTTAAATATATATATATATATATATATATATATATATATTAAATTTTTATAATTTAATCTAAAAATTTCGGTTGATAAATATAGTTAAATTTATTCTCTCTTATTATTAAAATTAGTTTTCATATAATGAAAGTTAAGAGTGGAAAATGTATGTATATATCAAACAAATTATTGAAGTTTTTACTTTTCAGTTTTATTATAATTATTACTAATAAATTTTTATTTTGTGTGCAGGGTGAACTAGTTAATTGGTTGCTGAATCGTTGTTATATGCAATATTTTGGAATGTCAGACACTTCAAGTTTGTTGATTATGAAAAATTATTGTATGCCTCATATATACATACATACATATATATATATATAGGACTCAATGATAAAGTGTTTTGTAAACTTCATCACATATTGCTGCATAATGCAAGTCTTGATCAATATAATTTACATATTTATATTCTTAATATATATTTCATTAATATTCTTAATATGTTTTCATACATATATATATATATATATATATATATATATATAAAAAGTGCATTCACATAAAATGACTTTAATAGCTATTAATGTACCAATTTATACTAGTTTACAACTATAAATTTTAAGACTATTAATCTATTAAATATTCAAAATTTTAAATTACCATAAACTATTTTAATGAATGAATATAAGAGCCCTTTAGAAAAATAAGAACATGGTAACAATTAATGATCACAAAGATGAAATAATAATATGGAGTAATTTGATCTCATAATTAACTAAAATTCAAATCTTAATTTTTATTGAATTTTTATATTTTACAACTTTCTGTATATCTAATTGGGAAAAAAATTAAATAAATATATGATACACCATCTAACATCATAAGGCCTACATATTAATTCATTGCCAACTCACGATATGCTTTTGGTACAGCGAGAATTGTGTCGAATAGTTGATCATGGGTGCCTAAGTTGTAGTGGCAGTGTAGGTTCACAAGCCTAGATTGTGATAGTTTATATCAAAGATAGTAACTAGCTTAACTACGGAGGTAAGTGCTACACCACATGGGTGAGAGCCACATTAGCATCTCGAATGTTTACTTGGTTGATCTTGGGTTTAGACTAATTATACTTAGTCGGGACACTAGGTCTTAAAAATTGATGAATATGATACCTCATCCTACATTATAAATACATAAGAATGAGTTTAGATATTTATTGTCAACTCGAGATATCCTTATAATACAGTGAAAATGAGGTCAAGTAATTGACCATAAATGCCGCTAGATCCATAATCACAGTTTTAATATTAATCCCCATTAGGTTGGTATCCATAGATTTTTCTTTTTTTCTTTTTTTTTTTCCTTTTATCCTTCATACAAATCTAATAAGAGTTATAAGGAAAATATTGATGCAGTATCAATTCTATATTTAAGTCTAAAAACAAATTCAAATGAATATTTATTTATCACATTATTATTATTATTATTATTATTATTATTTCAGAGTATGAAGTAAGGAAAATTAAGCATGCTTGGTCAACTTTTGTTCCTACATTTCTTTTTCTTTTTTCTTTTTTCTTTTATAAATATCGCTACTTATAAGAACACTTTTTATCTGAACTTCAATTAATGCTTTTGTTTCATAAAATTTTCTACATAAAATACAAGGTAATTTAGTTCTTTACACCAAATTGAATTGAAGCTTTTTACTTTTTAGGGCATTTTCAGGATTTTTTAAGGATTAATTTTTTTCATTAAAATACATAATTTCTAATAAAATTATAAATAACAAAATCGTCTTACACGTATTTCCTTGGTTTGTGAAATTTTTTTTTTTTGATACCCACTTGTGGCGCCGCTCGGTGTCTCCACCTTTTCGGTGAGACTAATCCGGACTCGGCCTGCGGAGCGCTTGCAGAGTTCAACTCTTACTCAAGGGTTAGGGTCTAACCCAGAACTTTTAACATGGCGTTAACCACCCCAGGGGATTCGAACCCTCTATCATCCGCTCTGGAGGAAACATTAGGAGTCCGCTTACCAACTCCTCCAAGCTACCGGGTTTTGATTTGTGAATTTTAGTGGTTGAAAATTGCTAAAATTTGGCCAAAGAACCATTTTGTCTAATCAAAAATAAAATGAAGATTTAATAGTTTAAAAAGAGATAATAAAAACTCATAAATCTAAAGGTATAAAACTATGGAGACTAAAACAACAAATTTTCCTTATTTTATCAAGCTAGAGAGAGAAGTAAGGATCCTCAACCTCTTTTCTCTTCAAAAAAGGGTTGTTTATTTTACAAAATGTGTAAATTGCCACAGTTATAATATCGCAATATTTATTCCAAAACAATATACTCCAATTTAGCATAACAAATTTGAGATCAACCAAATTCAAACAAAACTATCATAATCTCATGATAATCTCTCTCTCTCTCTCTCTGTCTCTATAGATATATATATATATATTTCTTCCCCTCTTTTCCCATATTCACCTATCAGTACAAAAAAAAATCAAGCATTATAATAACAAGTAGTGCAGATTCTTCCATAGCATGGAGAAATCATCATCTGCTGCTGCGGTTGCCAAACTGGTATCCTTACTGATCATATCCATATTAGTGATCAGTTTTCCAAAATGCGATGCCATCACATGCGTGGATGTTATGGCTGACCTTCACCCTTGCGTTCCGTTCATCATGACCGGGGGTACGGTGTCGGGGGAGTGTTGTAAAGGGGTGAAAACGGTGAAGATAGGAGCTAGTACGAGGGCCGACCGCCAGATGGCTTGCAATTGCTTGAAATCTGTTGCTTCAAGTTATAATGATGATCAGTTTAAGAGGGCTGCCGGACTTCCTAAACTATGTGGCGTACCCTTGAGTTTTGAGATTACTCGTCATATTGACTGTTCAAAGTAAGTACAATCTATATATATATAATTGTATATTAAAGTATAGTAACTTTCGATACCAAATGATCTGATACCAAATGATCTAATCCATATAAGAACTATGAGTTAATATATGTTTCATTCAAAAATCGTAAATTTTTTTTTCATAATCAATATCTTATTGACCAATTCGAGAGAGGTTTATATAAAAGAAATTCTTAAAACTACAACATAGGAATGAACTACCTAAGAAAGAAAAGTTGTGTCAATTAAACTATAGCAGAAAGCCTAACTTTTTTAGATTACGATTAAATTAAATATTCTTATATTCTCAATTTTTTTTTTTTTCTATTGCAGGGTGCAGGTTTGAGGGTTTGATAGGATGCTAGTAACTTTGGAGAAGTCTTGATGGTGCATTGAACATTTTTATGTGACCTAATTTATAAGAATGTTCTAGGCTTTGATGAACCAGTTTGCATTTTGTTTTTTTTTTTTTTTTTTTTTCTTTTCCATTTCTTTATGTAATCTAATATATATACTGCTGTAACGCAATCAATTAAGATTGAAACAAATAAAAAAAAAATATATATATATATATATCTGAAACTTTAAGGATATATTATATATATATACAAAGATTTAATATATATATATATATATATATACTAGCCTACACATTCCGTCCTAAGTAAAAGATGTATATATTGTAAGTTTTAATTTTTTTTGTTCATTTTAAAAAAAATAAAATTACAATACAAGACCATCATAAATTAATTGTAAATAAAAAATATTAAAATAAATACTAATAAAATTATAGAAAATTTAATTTAGTTATGTTTTTTATTTAATTATAAAAGAAATGATAAAATATTTGTTTAAAAAAAATTAATACAAATTGAGATAAATAAAGAAAAAGTGAAAATTTTTGGGGAAAAAATTAAAAATACTAAGAAGTCAAAAAAAAAAATTAATAGTCATTAACTCTAAAAAAAAAATTATACAAATTGAAATAAACAAAGAAAAAGTGAAAAGTTAAAAAATAAGAAAAAAATCTAAAAGTCATTAAGCATACACTAAAACAAAAGGATTAAAAAATTACAATAATGCCATTAGAATTTAAATTATATAAAATTCATTATAAACATTAAAAAAAATAAACAGACAATAAAATCTAAAAAGTTTCACAATATTACACTTTCTACTAATAGAAAGTTATATAAAATATCATTATAAACATTAAAAAAAAAAAAAGACACTAAAACCTAAAAAGTTCCATAAAATTACACTTTCCGATAATAAAAAATTGTAATCTTATATATATAAGATATGATGAAAGATACTTCAAGTAATAATTTTTGTAATTATTTTTTTCAAATTTTTAAAAATCTTTTATTCAATTAACTTCAACTTTCGTTATCTAAATTTAAATGAAGGACCTTGATGAATATAAACATTAATTTATATATAATAGTCATCGAAAAAATATAAATAAGACACTGCTTTAAAAAATTTAAAAAAAAAAGTTAAGGGGTCAAAATATAATTTAAACTATAATAAGGGACTAAAATCATCAATTTCAGCTCTTGGCTAGGTTGCCTTCCTTAGATTTTTTTTTAAAATTTTTTTATTTTTATTTTTTATCAAATTTAGATTTTTTGTCGACTTTTTCAAATTTGGCATACTCGTAAAGTATTACTCTTGTTAGGAAGAAAGCATAACTCTTACTTTTATGTGGCATTCACGACGAATCTTAAACACAATTCTTATAACATTGAAAAAACATGACTTCCTAGAATATTGAAAAGACGTTTACCTTAAAAAAAAAAAAAGGCTTACCTATTCATGTTATAGGAAGAACTTAAATTGGAAAGACAAAATAAAAAAATAATAATAATAATTAGGTGAATATTATTATTACATTATTAAAAGAAAATAAAATATAAAATAAATATTTAATGACTATAATTTATATAAATCTCAATGGTTGTCACGTTAAATTTTTTTTTTAAAAAATAATAATAATAATAATAATAAATTGATAGAGTAATTTCGTGGGACACCGACACCCTCCTGCACCAAGATGAATGACAATTAAGAAAATCGACCTAACAAAGACTGCTTTATCTTATCAGTAGGATTTCCATAAATGAATCAAACCAATACCACTTAACTACCTATCAGCTAGTATGGCACATTAAATTGGAAAACAATGACATTTCAGTACCGTCAAAATATATACTAAAGTCTCACATTGCTCATTTAGAAAATTAACTGAACAGATATTAAGTAAAAAGTTAGAGCCTTCTACTTAACGATATATTTTAAACTCGTGAAGCTCATTTGAAATGGTCCAAAACGGACATAGAGTCCCACATCATCAACACAATTATTTTTATATATGCCTATATATTATTTTCTGAGTCTCATATATATATATATATATAATTGGATTCTGACTAGTCGAAACTTAATTTGACAACTAAAAGTTAAAACACAAAAAAAGAAAAGAAAAGAAAATTTCTTTAAAAAGAATATGTTCATACAAAATTTAACATAAGTGACTGACTTAATAAAATTGATCAGACCATTTTTGAATATGAAAATTTTCAAGAAGAGAGTTTATTAGCTTTGAGAATTGAATGTATTTAAGGAAATCCACCTATCCATGACTACTTAAATGAGGAACTTTTCTATATATCTAAAGTCGAGTCGAATCGAACATTTAAAGTTTAAACTTGATTTGTTTAATTTTTGAATATTATTTGAATATGCTTGAAAATTATCAAGCTTAAAAAAAATTAATTAACATAATATATATATATATATATATATATATATATTTTTTACTGAAGCTGAAGTGAAAAGTAAACAATCATATTACTCCACATTGAATTCAACTCAACTACCAACTAACATGTCAACATTGTGAAAGATAAAATAATTTAATACTATTGTAAAAATAAGGTTATGGTTTTATTACAACCACGTCGTTTTTGTTGGAACTAAACCTATAAACTTAGTCTATTAAATGATATGAAACAGAGTCTAATTCTTACTTAAAAAAATATTTTACTCTAACTTTTACATTGTGCTTACAAGTGTCGAATCTATGACTTTGTGGAGCGTTTATAATGCGCTTTCTTATTGTGTCAATTCTTAATTTAACTCATCTTTATCAATTTAAATTTTTAAATGATAACTTAACTCAATTAAACATAATATTATAGTGGAAGATCCTGAATTCAAATTCCTATTATTTCTCCTATTTAATTATTATTTTGCACGTGTTAAAACTTGTTGAGAAAATTTGTCAAATCAAACGCTTAACTTAACTCAATTTGACATAATATCATAGCAAAAGGTTCTGAATTCGAATCTTTACTATTCTTCTATTTGATAATTATCGTGTTCTTGTAAGATCTTTGTTAAGAAAATTTATTATCATATCTTTTTTTGTTTGTTTAAACTTTTAGAATATGTAATAATTTGATATATTTCATATCTTTTTCTTTTCTATATAAACCCCACATCCTCAATCCCACCTTCCTCAAACCAAAAGCCTTCTCTAACATTCTTTCTCTCTCCTTCAAATTAAGAATCTCTCAGTCAAGTTTTAAAATTGCAATGGGTAGGTCAGGAACGATGGTGTGCATGGGGTTGATGATGATGATGTTGTTCATGGTGCTGGCTACAATTGCACCCCATGCAGAAGGAGCCTTACAGTGCAACACTGTATACGGGAGTTTGACACCTTGCTTGAATTATGCAATGGGATCAGGTCCGCTGACAAAGGAATGCTGCAATGGAGTTCAGTCAGTGTATTCTGCTGCTAAGACTACCCCTGATCGCCAAGCCGTCTGCAAGTGCCTGAAACAAGTTAGCGGCGGCGGCGGCGCTAGTATTAGCACCGGCAATATTCAAAGCCTCCCCGGCAAATGTGGCGTTAACCTCCCTTACAAGATTTCCCCCAATATGGACTGCGCATCGTAAGTATCTCTCTCTCTATCTATCTTTCCAAAATTTAAAATTATTAGATATAACAGAGTGTTAAATTCATAATTTTATGTTTTATAATGATTGTGTTGTTATTTCTATATGTTGCAGGGTACGCTGAGGATTTATGTATGAATCTTTAATTAGGTACACTATGAATGGTTGATATATATATATATATATATATATATATATATATATATATTATATATATATATATATCTATATCTAGCTTTTCAACTAAAATCGAGCATATCCAGCTTTTTGGAGTAATTCTGTGGTGGAGTGAAAGTAGATATGAAGGGACGAGTTTCATCGACCCATCATTTCATTATCTTGTCTTTTCGAGTCTGGTCTGTGTCTGTTTCTTTAGGTATTACATACATATATATATGTATATGTATGTGTGTGTAATTTTCTCCCTAGTGGTTGTTCAATGTAGTTTTCTTTATGAATCAAATGGAACGAGTCTTCTCTTTTAAATAAATAATATCTATGGTTATGTTTTCATTCACCTTCCAACTACGCCTTCTTGACTTGTCTTCAATAT
The DNA here is from genome assembly GCA_025388415.1 of Cynanchum wilfordii. Classification (NCBI taxonomy): domain Eukaryota; kingdom Viridiplantae; phylum Streptophyta; class Magnoliopsida; order Gentianales; family Apocynaceae; genus Cynanchum; species Cynanchum wilfordii. The sequence continues at coordinate 149,914 of JAHSUH010000608.1, read as the reverse complement.
TTTACTATCTTAAAAGTTTTTATACCATATATTTAAACTTAAAATAACTATTTTATTTTTTATTAGAATTTAAATACAATTTCTTTGAAAAAAAAAAAAAAAAACGGACAAATCATGCTAAAAATCTCATGCGTGGGGGACTACACAATAAATGGAGGACAGTCACTAAAGCATAGGCTCACCGACAGGTGAGGTCCGAGGTCCAAGACATTCCATAACTTATAAACCATATTTATGTTTTATTTTTTCCTTCTTTTTTAATATAAATATATTTGTTTAAATTAATTATCATGTGTTTTCACAATTTAAAATTGGTAAAAAATAAATAAATAAATTATGCACTTAATGCATGAATTAAACTCAAATTCTCAATTTATTAATTCAAAATTAAGTATACAAAGGAACAAGAGAGAGTGAATAGAGACTTCTCTCTTAAAATATTATATTAAATTTTTAATTTTAAAAAAAATTAAAAATTAAAAAAAAAAATGTTAAATTTATGCAAATAACATAACTCACAGAATTTGTTCATTTTTTGTGATGACCATATAAATTAATATAGTGGCCTGAATTGATGCACAGAAAATACAGTCTGCGAAGCGCTCGCGATTCAACTCTTAACTCTTATTCGAAGGTGAGGGTCTGACCCAAAATTTTTTTAAAGTAACGCTAACCACTCAGGAGATTCGAAACCTCGATCATCTGCCATAGATGAAGTATTAAAAGTCCGTACACCAAAAATATAAATATATCCGATCACCTCCACATTTTTTTTTCATTTTTCCACTCAGTTACAATAGGCAATTCTTGAATTACTAATAAGAAAAAAAGGGTTGACGATCATTGTCTAAAAATACTGTTATAAAAGCAGTAGAAAATCAATTACTGGATGTTAAAACAAAAACAAAAAAAAATACACTGTTAAAAATTAAAAAATCCCACATTTGATCTCAATCTCTCTTTCTCAGCAAACGAATTAGAAAGCATTACGCCTCGGTCTTTCTTCAGCAATGTTTACTCTCATAGCTCTCCCGTCCAGACTCTGCAACCATAAAGAAAAAATTCCCACATCGGGTTGGTTATATTTTCTATGGAAGGGAGAACCATAATTTATGTAGAAAGATGAAGAAATTACCTGTCCATCGAGATTGGCAATGGCGTCATTCATTTCAGCTTCACTTGCCATTATAACGAATCCAAAACCCCTTGATCTACCGGAATCTCTGTCATAAACAACCCTTGCACTTGCCACTTTCCCGTGCTCGCTGAAAATCTGCTCCAGCCGTGCATCATCCACGTCCCATGGCAAGTTACCCACGTAGATTCTGTAAGATGGTTGATACACTTGAGCTGGACGCTCTGGTTTTGCTCCTCTTGGAGATGCCTTGTTGACTGTCAAAAACCTGCCATTTAATTCCTGTTTAAAATGAAAAAAGACTTCTTAACTTTAAGTCGTCTTTAAAGTGAAATAATTAAAATATCTGGGACAACAGAATTGTAACGAGAAAAAAGTAACACTCAAGTGGAAAAAGGAGAAGACTGAAATATAGAGGCATGGTAAATTCAAGAAATGCATCCAAGAACCACCAGGAACAAGCTGAAATGATGTGCTGCAAACTGCTCAAACAATTCATAAATGTTTAGACCCGATTAACAGCCTACTGCAAGAATCTAGTGAAGCAATTTAGAATTTGAGGTCACACAAGCATATGGTTACTCTTAACCCTTTCAGTTTTGCAACACAGAAGAACAAGATAAGCTGATCTTCCTCAGGTCACTAGATAAGATATGACCCATCTTTCCTTCTAAACATTTAAAATTTTCTACTTTTGTACTCATTCTCCCGATTTAGCTCTATAATGCAAACAGCTAACAATGTCATATTCACCATTTTTTAGGTACACAGAAGCTTAAAAGGAACCTCCCATATGCAGATTAGGCAAACAAATATAGCCAGTTACGTAAACAAACTTTCAAGTACAAATTTCTCAGAAAAAAGGACAAACAATCAGATTAAACTGCTAGTATGCCTTCAGTCCTATTCATCTTTTGTGTCAAGAGAATGTGATTTCCCTTTACCTTGGTAATCAAGAAGGTTTAATCATGCCGCATAACAAGATACAGCTATTTGACTTTGTAAGACAACACCACATAAATAAACCAGACATTCTGCTAATTAATTTTAATACTTCCATTGCATCACACCATCCCCATCCCCACCCCAACCCAAAAAAATAAATGAACACAGCTTTTGCTGGTAAATGATTTTTAGTTTTTTTTTATGTCATCACTTTAAATACTGTCTAGCTCATGGTAAAGAGGGTATATCCAAGGTGATCAAGCTTGTCTTAGAAAGCATTACTGAGAATGCAGAAAACAACTTTTATCTATTTTACTGTAAAAAGAAGTTGAAAAGGTTTCTGCAAAAAGAGTAAAAGATAAAATAAAGACTAATGTCACTATCTAAGTTAAACCAAATCATAGATGTAAAAGTCCCACTGGAACTCCACCTCTCACATGAAATGTGCTTAAGTATCCTTTTAGTTGCCATACAACCATAGTTTGTGCTTGATGATCAATGTGAAAATGAAAATACAGAACATAACGCATACCAGTTAAAAGATTAACTTCCACAGAACCAGATATGCAGATGTTATGAGTGCACAAACAAAAGTAGACAATAAGATTTTTTTTTCAATGTGCTATTTCAATGTTCATTAATGGTAAAAATCAACCATCCTTTTGGTGCAAACACGAACAATGTACATGTAGCATCACTCCCTGAACTTGAAACAAATGTTTATTTTTTTATGAAAACCTTGGATTAAGTGCTAATTAATCAAATCCTAAAGGCATCTCTTTACAAACCCAGGATACTATGCATAAAATGAGGAGATATCTGTCAGTTATTATCACATAGTTACCCTCTTCCTTTTCATCAGTTTCTGTACGATACAAAGAATCACTCACATTTTTATTTTTATCCGCAAACTTGTTAATGAGAAACATTCAACAAACTAAACTTAATTTATGCACAGAGAAATGGGCATGTATCTCATTTCTTAACAGATAGCGCAAAAATGACACATTTTTCTATTTCTACACTCTTCACCAGCACTATGATCCCAGAAGGAACCTGTATTACCGCTGCATTCAAGCAAATAAAACAAAATATTATAATTCAAAATAGCAATTAATGTCCATACTCTGTAGGTAAGCGAACAATCTCATGCTTCACAAAATAACACTACAGACAGAAAAACTGACAACTAATTAGTTCCTCTATCCTCAAACCAACAACAGCTGGAAGGGAATTGATACATTAAGGAAAACTTCTTATCTTCTTTCACATAATCATCCCCCATACATGTTTTTTAAGTAGAATGCATATAATTCATTGAAAACCCGGAATTGCCTTCCATAGTACAATATGGAAGCAGAAACATAAGCAACACAAACACAAAGAAAGCGTGTAATACTCACATAACGGTCGAATTTTTCGACTGCCTGCTCAGCTTGCTCCACAGTACTCATAGTCACAAATCCAAATCCACGACTTCTATCAGTCTCCCTGTTGTAAATAACCTGCAAAAACCACCATCACTTACATTATAAAATCCCCCAAAGCTTCAAATCCATAACCACAATAATGAAAAACCTTATTGATGTTTTTCAATATACGCAAAAAAAAAAACAATTAAAATTCAAAGTTTTCTCTAGAAAAAGGGTTAAATAACTACCTCAGCAATTTCAACAACACCAGCTTGATCAAAGAGTTGAGCAAGCCTTTCACTATCAACTTCATAAGGCAAGTTTCCAACGAACAATTTTGCATCCTCAGATGGCTCCTGATATTTCTCCTCGCCCTCTACCGCTCCCTCTTCTTCGCCCTCAGTAACATCCCCACCATCATATTCACCTTCGGACTGCTCATTTCCTTCAAAATCAAACCCAGCTTGAAACCCCTCATCTTCTTCTCCCCCGTCTTCATCTTGTTTAATGTCGAGGATAGACACCAGACAAGAAAACCGGGAAGCCCTTTTTTTCTTGAGGGACAAGAAGGAGTTCAGAAATGTGGAAGAAGGAGAGTAAGAATAAGAGCAAGAAAGGTGAAAATTTATGGGTTTTGAAGGGAGTGCAAGATAGGAATGTGAAATTGAAGTTTTGTTACAGTTTGTTGCTGCACAAGAGGAAGACCGGGACGGTAATGAAACTAAACAAGAACTGTTTGTTGCCATTGACAAAGAATTGAATATGGGTTTGGTTACACAAGACATTTCTGCACTGCGGATTGTGTGGGAACAGTGAAGAAAAGGGTTTAAGGAAGGAAGGAGGAAGAAACGGAAATGGTGATGAGGAAGAGGATAAGGGGAGAGAAAGGAGGAGAGGAGAAGAGAGATGGGACTGAGAAGGTTTTTGTTTTGGATTGGTTTTGGACTTTGATGAAGAAAGGCCTACAAACCGGCGGATGGCCCAAAGATTTTATTTATATATATATATATATATATATATATTTTTTTTTTTTTTTTTTTTTTTTTTTTTTTGTAAATGACATATATAAATTTTTTATAAATTATAGTGTATTGCTTTTTAATATGATACAAGATGAATGGTTCTAACCATGGATTGTCATCTTTATTCGTGTTTTGTCTTTTTTTTAGGTATTTTTATAAACTTTTAATTAAATTGTCGTCGAAGGAAGAAAACAAAATCAATTGAACTATCTTTGTAGATAGATTTGCAACTTGAAGATCAAAGATCTATGACTCACCTAAATTTTTTATCTCTAGTTGTAAAAGGTAAAAGATTAAAATTGAATCAAATTGAAAAAAATGTAATCTACTTCTTTAAGAATAAAAAAACATGTCTGATTAGTAGTTATTTGGGTAAGATTTTAAGTTAAGATAAATATATTTTTGGCAAATTGGTATAAATAGTCCCCAAACTATGAAGGTTTAGTGACATTGGTCCATAAACTATTTTTTTGGTGGGATTGGTCTCCAAACTATAAAAAAATTGTGACATTGGTCATTCCGTTAAAATTTCCGTTAAATCACCGTTAAGTTTTAAAAAAAAAAAAACTTCATGGGCATTTATGTCATTACACTATTTAAATATAAGGTAAATTGGTATAAATAGTCCCCAAACTATAGACTTTTGGTGACATTGGTCCCCAAATTATTTTTTTGGTAGGATTGGTCCCCAAACTATGAAAAAATTGTGATATTGGTCATTCCATTAAAAGTTATATTAAATCACAAGTTAAGTTTTAAAAAAAAAATTAATAACATATATCATTTTTAAAAAATATAAACAATTAATATATTAATTTTATTCCCAAAATATTAATGCGTAAATCATTGATAATTATTAAAAATCATTTTTATAACTCAAAATATCAACAAAATAAAAAAAAAGGAAACACACAACATAAACATTATTTTACATTTTTTAAAACTTTATTGCAGATTACTGGAATAAATTATATATTATATATTTTATATCAATTTTTCTTATTTTATTTCTTATTTTGTGCTTTGTAAAAGTATATTTGTCTTTTTTTTTTGGGATTTTTAGATGAAATTAGAGTAGAAAAAATAGTCAAAAGTTTTATATGATAACAATTTCAACATTTTACAGTAAAAAAAAATTCTTATTCAAAGAAAAAATCTTGAAGAATGTCAATAAATTAAAGTTTACAAACTCTACTATTATTTAAATTTTTTTTAAACTTAACTTGTGATTTAATATAATTTTTAATGGAATGACCAATATCACAATTTTTTCATAGTTTTGGGACCAATCCCACCAAAAAAATAATTTGGGGACCAATGTCACCAAAAGTCTATAGTTTGGGGACTATTTATACCAATTTGTCTTATATTTAAATAGTGTAATGACATAAATGCCCATGAAGTTTTTTTTTTTTTTTTAAAACTTAACGGTGATTTAACGGAAGGACCAATGTCACAATTTTTTTATAGTTTGGGGACCAATCCCACCAAAAAAATAGTTTGGGGAGCAATGTCATCAAACCTTCATAGTTTGGGGACTATTTATACCAATTTGCCATATATTTTTTATAGGTGTAATTATAACAAAATTATTTGGATATTGTAATTGACATAACAATTTTATAAGAACTTAAAAACAAAACCAAATCTTATAACAATGATTCTATGCCAAAAAAATTACTTTAGGTTTTTGTAGTAATAAAAGTAAAGAGATGATCGAGAACGATTTTACTGCGTGTGTCACGTTGGTGTAAAAAGCTTTACTAATTGTCAAGCGTCCTCGGGGGTGTGTTCCTGGTGTTAGCTCTTCGATGATAAATTCAATAATGAATTTTGGGAATCTCCTCAAATAATCGAGAACCAAAGAAAATGTTCTTGATTGTTCTTTGGGAGTGCAAAATATATTTGAGTAATGAGAGTAGAGAATAATGGATATCTTTTGTATATTGTGTGTGTTACCGTTTATATTTGGGGATCATAGCCAATCGGAGGAAGAACACTTGAAAAGTGAGAACTGTCCATCAACTTGTTTTGGGGGCGTAAACAATATCTATTCGTCAAAGCCATTTAATACTCTTGTACTGAGATATACTAGTATGTCAAAGGTCATGTCATTTGTGTGGTCTTTATAATCGCTAGTTGGAATTGAGTAACATGAAATGGCTCCCAAACTGTCCGACGTGCGATATCCACTTCGGACTGTCTTACATACATGACACTAACTTCACTTTGGTGCATTTCAAATATATATATATATATATATATATATATATATAACTTCAAGGCATTAGTATGTAGTACCAAAAGCTTAACAAAAAAAAAAAAAAAAAAAGTATATAGTACCAAAAAAAAAATTTATTTAAATATTATTGCAATTTAAAATTTACAATCGCAGTCATAGTATTATAGTCTGCAAAAGACACGCCTTACCAATAATCGTCTTTTCTTTACTTTAGTTTATGACCAATTTGACCATTTTCAACCTGGTACAAAATTAACTATTTTATCAACTGAATTGAAAAATTGACCCAAAAAAAAGTTGTCCAAATACACCATAATTCTTATGATTAAGCTACACAAGTATCCAATTATCCACCAACCCTCCTACTATATTATATACCCAACAAAAACTAACGCCTCTTTTCCTTTTCTTTTCCTTTAATTCCATCTGCAATTGGAGCCATGGCCACCCAGCTAAGGCAAGCTCCAATACAAATTTCCCACATGTTTCAACCCATATCTTCCAGCAGCACCATCAAGATAATGAGATTTAACAGAGCAATGACAGCCACTTACTCCAAAATCACCAAGAAATCTCCAAGATTTTGCAAGAATTTTTCTGGGTTTGAATCAATTGTTGCCTTAGCCAAATCCGGTGAACAAAGTTTTGGAGTAATCGGAGAAGATGAGAAGGAAGAAACCCAAATTAAGAAATCCCTTTACGATGCTGTGCTAGGTATGTTTCATCTTTACTCGAATTTATGTTTAGAAACAATTTTATGTTAGTAACGTTTATATTTTAATCTTGTCCGGAAGGCATAAATAGGGGGATTTTCGGACTTCAACTTGATCAACAAGCCCAGATTATGAAACTGGTGGAGCAGCTGGAATCTTGCAATCCAAATCCAGAACCAACTGATCATCTAGAGAAGGTGAGATTGAATTTTGCTTTTGGGTTCCATTTCTAATGGGAAATGGAATTGAAGTTTGGTTAGAATTTTTTTTCTCTTTTTTTCTTGTGTTGGAAGAGCTTACTTAGGATCATGTGGTGATTTTGATGAATGGGGGAAGATGGGTGGAAAATGGAAGCTGATTTTTAGTACTATCACCATTCTGGGATCCAAAAGAACCAAACTTGGATTGAGGGATTTCATTACTCTGGGTGATTTTCATCAGAATATTGATGTAATTCAGGTATGTGTACAATATATATATATATATATGTTCTTTGCCCTTCACATTCATGAAAATCTATGGACTGAATTGCATTAGATAAGATTTTATTGATCTTTGGTAAAAATATTGTTGATGGAAATGGAGGGGAAAGCAGTCAATGTGATAGAATTCAGTGCCAGAGGACTCAGTTTGCTGAATGGACAGTTGAGAATTGAAGCTTCTTTCAAGGTTGCATCAAAATCAGTTAAGAAATCAAACCCATCTGAAATCTTGATCATTTCTAGCCCTTTTTTTCCCTTATTGTTTTTCCTCTTTTACTGCATTTTTTTAAACCTAATCTTAAATTTATACAGAGAGTTGATATAAGCTATGAGAAATCATCAATCACTCCTGAACAGGTATATATATATACACAGATTCGAATTCACAAAGTTATTTGAAATGTCTGTGAGAGAAAGCTCTTGGAGCTGAAATTTTGCCCAAACTAAGTTATTAATTTCTTTGCTGGCAGTTGATGAATGTGTTCAAGAAAAACTATCATATTCTTCTCCAAATTTTCAATCCAGAGGGCTGGCTGGAGATTACGTATCCTTTTCCATTCAAGGTTAATCAAAATCTAGGTGTTTATATATATATATATATATATATATATATATTATATATTATATATATATATTAATTCGTAGTTCTTCTGAAGAAAGAAGAGTAAACTTATCCTTAACTGGACTTGTGCTTAGATATGTTGATGATGATTTGAGAATAGGAAGAGATGACAAGGGGAATGTCTTTATCTTGGAGAGATCGAAGAAAGACGAAACCTAATTTATATATATCTAGACAGAGAGAGAGAGAGAGAGAGAGAGAGAGAGCATTTGTTAACTTCTTAAACACCCATTCATTTTGAAGAAAAGAAAATTGGAGCAATTATAGGAAATCAGAAGTAGGAACTGTACAAGGGGAGCATGAGAAGAGAATATAACATCAAAGTTTTCTTCACCAGTCTACCAAGTTTACATTTATCTCTTCTAATATTATTTGCTAATAATATACTTTAATGGACTCTTTGTTGTTTCCCTGCCATAACTTAGAAAATGCAAATAATTTTACAGATATTTTGTGCTTTTATTATCCTTGCCAATAAGGGATCTAATGCCACAAGGAATACTTAAAACTATTTCGCTCACTATTAGCAATTTGTTAACATATCAACTCTATAGGTAGGTATTCACCACTTAAATTGATGTAGGATAACATCAATTGCTGATACCAAACAGAATATATTTATATAGCATTGCACAAATATTTGTATATCATGTTGCTAATATGTGAATCAAAACCTAATGTCATCACAAATATTAATCCAAATGATTGAAATTTTTAATGTAAGATAAACAAACAAAAGAATGTAGTGCTTATAAAAAAAATAAAAAACAAAAGAATGTAGTAATACTCCAAATGCATTATCCTTCACTAGGAATTGGCTAGAGAACTCAGCAACAAACAAATAATCAACCAAGAACGCGGTCCAAAAATCATAAAAAGATACTTGTGGCAATTTGGTTCAATTCCGTTTGTTTTTTAAAAATGGTAAACTGTTATTTTCCAAGGTCCAAAATCAGATGGAAAAAACCTTAACTGAAGACACCTCTAGTTGTTTAGAATAAGATCCCTGGGCATAAAAGGATACACATTACGCAATTAAATCATTTCAAATTTGAAAATTCGAGGCAAACATGTAAATGAAGAGCTGAAGGAACAAGAAAAGTAAAAACTGAGAGATGCATATCATTGCAATAGCCATATCCATTGTCACAGCATAGGACTATACACAATATTTACATATTAATCAAAGATATACGAACTTCTTATCATGATTAAGAAAGCACTGCTACTTCGCTATATACCTGGAACTCCTATATCCTTTAATTTCATAAAAAGCAGAGGTTCGACATAAAACATTCCACCTAATAGCCACGCAGTTGAGCCTCTCGACTTGTAAGGGGAACATACCGAACAGAGGTTTCAGTCCGAATAATGACTGAACTGTCCAAATTCTTGTCCACAACCTGCAAATCCTGGAAAACATTTCCAACTGGAATCACCAGTCTGCCACCTGGCTTTAACTGATCAATGAGAGCTTGTGGGATTTCTGGTGCTGCAGCTCCAACATGGATTGCATCATAAGGTGCAAACTCAGGCCAGCCTAGTCGCCCATCTGTCACCATACATGAGGATTTTTTTTTTTTTTTTTTTTGCATCAAGAGTTTCTAAGTTATTAGGAATATCAATATTTCAAAAATAACATATTTTAGGTGAGTAATATTGACAAATATCTCGTTCAGAAATAAAGACCCCAATGAAAAGTATCCTTATAACATCCACATACTTTGATAGCCAACCCAATGAATACTAGGGGGCATAACCAAAACCTGAATAACATTTAGTTTTCACAGTTGTTCATAAAAGTATCTGCCAATACTATACCATGGAGTGTAAAGAATCTTCTTGTCAGTATGTTCAAATAATATTTTCTAACCCACAAAATGTCCAGAAGTCCAGACAACATAGATTCTCTAGAATCAGATAACATGTTTTACCAGTAGTTAAGAAGGTCAATAAATGTGGACTTATGTAAAGGAAAAATGATCAATTATAAACCACATCATATACGAGCCCAACAAGATGATGGATATACAAGGGGAACAGTCTCACATCATGCTCAGAGAACTAATGGTGGTCCTGGAATTTTTAGTCCTTACATTAAAGAAAGGACTACTAAAAATAAATGACACTATTCCAGAATGTAAAATTAAAGATAGTGCATAAACAAACCCCAAGAAAGATAAGTACAACATACCACCAGCATGCAATGAAAGAGAACCTTCTTTCAGTAATGGCGCTGCAGCACTATTTTGAATATTCTTAATTGATTCATCCACCAACTCCGGAATATGCTCAACACCAACAGCATGTCCTTGTGGTCCAACCATAATAGCAAAACATGCTGTCAGATAGCCCGTTCCTAAACCGGAGTTTATACAGAAAACCATGTCACCCTCAACACTTCAAAGTGGTTCACACATCAAAAGAAAATTTATGAAACAAAATGAATACTCTTGACAGGTAACATGCCTAAATGAATGCACATCACTAAACAGTTAAGATTTTTTCTTAACTAGCACAAGAGGTATCATTAAGAGTAGACTAGAGCTCTTTTTGGTTCTTATTTTACAAGTTCTTAATCAGTTTCTGCTTCAATTTTCCTAACCAATTTTACATCTAGTTAACATGGGTGCATTTGAGAAAAATTATTGTTTTCTACAACTTTGGACCACTATAAAAAATAAATAAATAAATAAAAATCCAAGATTCATATTCCTATCTAGCACAAAGCAAAGACGTCATCAAGAACAAAGCTCTTTCTAGTTCTTTCCATTTGGAGAGAATTATTGTTTCACCTCCTTTTCACTGTTTTAGTCCACCTGAATAACATAATCACATCAGAAATAGAGTAACTTGAAGAAAAAGGAAATATGTTACAGCAAGTAACTTGATTAAAGACATTCTCAGTCATCAGCAGTGTGCACATAGACATGATCCATACTAAATTCATCAAAGACGAGTCAAGAATACATGCAAGCATAAAAGAAATTACCAGATCCAACATCCAAAGCACGCATGCCAGGCTGCAAATTTTTTTCTAATAATTCAAGACACATAGCATGCATATGTGGTGCAGAAATGGTTGCATTATAACCAATTTGCATGGGGTGGTCAGCATATGGTGCGGTCCCTTCAGGTACAAAATGGGCCCTATCAATTATTCCCATCACCTCTGCCACCTTCATGGATGTAATAACACCATAATTCATCAGATGTTCCACCATTGCTTTATTTTTGTCAATTACACTTCCAGTCCAGAATCGCTGTACACAAAGAGAAAATAAGATAGAAGTCAAAGCTATCAGAGAAACCCATCTGACAACCTGTTCTGAAGTCCACAAGAGAAAGATATGTTTAAAAAATTAACAATATAAAAAATATGATTAGAACAGACAATGTTGAAATATCCAAACTCTAGCTTAGATTGCACCTAAACAGTGCAGATTTGAACCACCCCAAAAGAAAATCCTTCTATGTCAATGTTCTAAATAAGATAGCACATCCCCAACAACCCTCCCCCACCACCACCAAGTAAAAAACAAAGTGCTATGGCAATTCATGTAACAATTCAATGCCATATGAGCTTATGTATCTGCAAGACTTTAAAACTAATGATGCACTTCCAGAACAACTCAAATTTTGAAATGTTACCCTATTACTACCCTAGAAAATAATTTCTTACAAAGTAAAAATTAGGTGCCATTATTTGATGATATTGTTATCCCTAAAATCACAAATGGATTATTAAAGATTTGTACTTGAAAAGACTGAATATTAAGGAGTGATGTCTGTGGTTAGAGAAACTTATGTTCCCAACAAGTAATCATAACTTGTCTAAGACTGTGGAAAACACAATTCCACAATCAGGTAATGCATCCATAAGATAATTTAACTCTGAAGAACGATTTCTAATTATAAGCTTTTACTAGTCACCCCATGAACAATGTTGAATCATCAGCAGCTGAGATACTTAGAAGTTCTATCCACAGTCCAAAACCAAATAGTCAGATAAAGCCAAATGGATAACCACTGTCAGCATTCTTCCAGCTTAAATTTAATTGCATATTAGACGGCTGATTCAGATGATCACAAAACTTTTTTCCATCAACTGTCGGACTAAACTCATTGCAATCAAATTCCAAACACTAATAACCAAGATGTACCTTTCCGTCCATAATTGCACACATGGAAACCTCACATTCGAGTAGATTATCCACAAATTAAAAAAAAAAAAACTAAAAAACATTCACAATATTGATTTTATTAAACGTAAACAAATAGTTCAATCACGTATTATCCAATTCTCAAAAAGAATTCAACACAGTTGAGCTAATTCATCACACAAAATCCAAGAACTTCTAGGAACAAAGATATCGCAAATTAAACGTAAAAATCAGCCAATATTTCAGTGGTGAGTAAGATGACGCGGAGTTACCTCCATGCGGGAGAAGAGAGAGTTCCCCGTGAAGAAATTAGGGCTCGGCAGACGACGACAACAACAAGAAGAAGAAGAAATAGCGGTAGTAGCAGAGAGCCGAGGGAGATGAACAGGAAGAGGAAAAGGAGGAGAAACCGGAGAACGACAACGGAGGAGACGGCGGTGGTGAATGTAGCGAGTGAAGGTAAGGAGAGCGTTCTTTAAGGGCGCCGCACGATAGCGGCAACCATACGCAAGAGAATAATGATATGAAAGCGACGCTGAGCAGGAAGAAGAAGAAGAAGATGACGACATCATTTTAATTTTTTTTTTTTTTTTTTTTTTTGTTTTTTTGGTTGGGCTAACACAGTGGTCTCTCTCGGGCTGGAACCTACTCCATTGCTCCTGGACTTTAACACGTGCACTACCGACTCATAGCCAGAATCATCCAGATTATATATTATCCCTCCCCACCCAGAATAGATGGTTCTGGAGGTAAATGGCTCTGACCAATAGATACTGTTCCAAAGCAGGATGATGGGTAGTGTCTATTTTTCAGGTTTTTTTTTTTTTTTTAATTAGCTATGACTCCCAAATATAAATAATAATATTTGTGTAACACACCTAAGATATCCATTATTCTCATTTGTATTTTGCACTTCCAAATAGCAATTAGGAACATTCTTTTTGGTTCTCGATTCTTTGAGGAAATTATCAAAATTTGTTACTAAAGAGTTAACGCTAAAAACACACATCCGGGGGCACGTAGCATTTTGCTGGATACTTGGCTTTTAGTGGAGTTTTCTTCATTTAGGTGACACACAGTAAAACTATTATTGATCAATATTTAATCTTATATTTAAATTTAATCAATTAAACGGACTAATTAAATGTATATTTTTTTTGATTCATTAAATTCTAAGTATATATATATCAAAACATTTCAGATATTTTTTTTTTTTTTTTTGAATATTTTAAAATGGATCACTGTAACTTTCAAACTTTATATTTTTCAATAAAATGTATATATATAAAGAGCCAAAAACTCCGTAGCTTGGGGAGTTGATGCGCGGACTCCTAATATTTCCTCCATGGTGGATGGTCCGCCATGTTAAAAAAGCTCTACCTCAACGCTCCGCAGGCTGAGTCCGGATTAGTCTCACCAAATAAGGTGGAGACACCAGACGCCCCAATTGGTTATTAAAAAAAAAAAAAAAAAGAAAGAAAGAGCCAAAACGGAAGGAAATTTTGTGTAGTCAATGAAAAATCGTTGTTAAAATTACTATAAAACCAATAACAACAAAAAATGAGGCTATAGTAATATTTTAGGATACTAATAACAAAAATGATAGCAGAAAAGTTACATTAAATAAACAGTTAAATTTTGATATTGTGAACTATTTTTCTTACAACCAATCAATACTAAAAATATAACAATAATAATAAAATATCTACTGTTAAAAAATTTAAATTATAAAATCTAGATTATTACAAATCAAATTTGATAAATATATACATATATATATTATAATGGTTGAAAAACTTAAATGATCAAATGATGGTCCAATCTTGATGATATGAATACACCTATACAAGAATTTATAAACGAAACTCTTATAGTTATAAACAGAAAATACAACATAAAATTGTCTCTTAAATTAGGTGGGATGAACACATAAAATTGTCAATTTTTATGAACATTTCTAGATGTTTTCTTTTTTCTTTTTTTTTATACCCACTTGGGGCGTCCGGTGTCCCCACTATAAGGTGAGACTAATCCGGACTTGGCTCTACGGAGCGCTCGCAGAGTTCAACTCTTACTCGATGGTGAGGTTCCGACCCAGAGAAGTATTAGAAGTCCGCACATCAACTTCCTCAAGCTACTAGGTTGATGTTTTCTTTTCTTTTCACTTTCCAAACTCCACAAACTAGTTTGCAAATATAATAAAATAATATACATTTGCATATATATTTATAAAGATTTTTTTTTTTGGTAATTATATATTTATAAAAATCATATACTCTTTCTCTTCTTTTTCTCATACTTTATAATTATTATTATTATTATATATATATATATATATATATATATATATTATATTCTCCTTCTTTTCTTTTCTTTTCTTTCCTTTGTTTAAACTTTCAAACTAGTCCTTAAAGGTTAGGCTCTCATTCTTTAGACCAAAATTTAATAATGACAAAAGAATGAAAGTAGTGAGAGGATGTTTAAAATTAAAATAATAGTAATAATTACATTTTTTTTAAAAAAAAAATGACAACAATTTAATTTTATTTAATACTCCCTCTTTTTTCTTTTTCTTCTTTTTTTAAAGATATTTCGAATTTTATTTGCATTTATATTTTCTAAAACAAATAACTAAATAAAATTTATAGCAATTTCTCCTTAATTTTATTTTAATTAATATTTATTGATTTTTTTATTAAAAAACCCCACTAATTTAGTCTCTCATCTTATAATTTTTAGTCAAATAATATATTTTTTTAGTTATATAGATGGTCAAAGATTTTATGAGTTGCCATATTAGTTCTTTCAAATTCTTTTTCATTGATTTCTCCATTGAGTCTAATAAAAGCCAATACACTTGACAATATATTTTTTGGTAACTCGGTATGTTTATCGACTAATTCAGGAGGTATCTGTGGGAGGAGACTCAATACTACAACATATAACTGAAATTGTAATATAAAGTCGTCTCTAACATGGGTCGAACTCGGATTCTTTACCCGATAAACCATATGAGACACCTAAATAAGGGAAACCAAACCAACTAACATTACATATACCCCCAAATTCTCCTTCAAATAGCTAGAAGTAATATTTGCATATACACATAAACATATATAATATATATTCCTCCTCCAATATCAAGTAAAACAAAGAAGTTTGAAGGAAACCAAAGTTGTGCAAAAACCAAAATAAATTGGGTAAGATTTAATTGTAAAGATGAAGTTTGTTTCTATGAAAAATAGTCTATTTTGAGGAGTTCTTGGACAAATTTAAATATGGAATGAAGATTTTTGAGTTACTCAAAATATGGTGTAAGTTCTTCAATTTTGTATCTTTTAACTTTGAACTTTTCCCTTATTCATTGGTAGCTATAAATATTTTTGATTAGTGATGTGGTCTCCGAAAACCCTAAAAAATTTCTCTCACTAAAACCTCTCTCGCTCTATTGACGTTGTTGCCTTCCTTTCTCTTCTCTCTTGGCTAGATCTCTCTCCTTTTTCCTCTGTTTTTTATGCGTTCGTCTTTTTTATCTCTTTTTTGTTACTATTTTATCTACTTCTTGGTATTTTTATCACCTTTCACTCTCAAATGCAAGAGTTTACTTTGATCTCTAAAGATCAAACTGTTTTTCTTCTTTTAGAAGAACTAACATCCAAACTCAGTCTCTATCTGGGTCATTCTCTTGATTTTTATCTCTTTTGTAGACTATCTTTGGTGTCTATGATACGCCCAGGATCGCAGAGATGGTTGTTGGAGGAAGAAGATGGATTGAGCCCTCGAGAAGGCTATAGATTTAGATATAATAGTTTTGTTGTTTTTTCAGTTGTTTTATTTGTTTTTGTAGTTGTTTATGACTCACCTATTTTTAGGTTGAGTTTTGTTGTTGTATCCACTTTTTTTAGGTTGGATATTGTCCCTGTTATCATGAATGATGATTATTCATTCATTTATGTGTAATATTTCTTTTTATTAATGAATATTCACTTACCAAAAACAAGTGATGTGGCATCCGCTCTCTAATTGCTCTAATCCTCGATTCCCGGGGATTTCGTTCCTTTCTCTCTGTAAGCTCTTCCGATGCTTAAGTCAGAAACGATTTTAGGGAAAAGTAGAAAGAGACTAAAGCTTTTAAGGTAGAGTTCCACTTACCGTTCTTTGTCAAGATACATTGTATTTATAATCGTCTTTGTTTTAGCTGAAAGCGGCAATTCCCTATTATTTCGAGGAAATCTCCTAATTAAATTGATTCATCAAATATTCCGGAGATCTTCGGATATCAATAAAATATATGAGAAGATACTAGGATATCTACCCTAAATGCTTTTTAAAAATAATAAAAAATAAATAAAATAAATATTGAATATCTACCAATTAGTATGAACTTAAAATGTGTGAGATATATTGTATCTATCCCTAAGGTTGCTAAGAAAGTTGAAGAAAATGTGGGACTTCATGTCCCATGATATTGTCCATTTTAACCAACTTCAAGTAGGTCTCATGGTATTTTCTCTCTTTACAAAATCTTTAAAACTTTTCTTCTCTCCCTCCTTCAATAGTGCAGCCGCACTCACTCTAGATTTCTTCTTTGGCCAAGAGAGAGTTTTAGCTTCGGCGAGAGCTCTCTCTTAGCCATAAATCGATCTTCTCCATCATTTTTTACTATTTTCTTATTTTTCTTTGTGTTTCTTCCTTTTTTTTTTTTTTTAGTTTATTATACTCTACTTCTTTAGTTTTTTTTGCTAACTTTCACATCTCAAATGCTTAGAAAAAAGAGATTGATATCTAAATATCAATTTTTTTTCTTTGTTTGGAAGAAAAATTTGTTAAACTCGATCGTTTAGATTTGACTCTTTGTTAGATTGTTGTCTTATTTTTAGGCATCCTATGAAATTTTTGATAAGGCCATAATGAATTAGGTTGTCATTGAAGGAAGAAGGTCATATCGAACCCTCTATAATGAATTTTGTGATTGGTAGTTCCGATATTGAAGATCTATGTAGGATATTTGTTGTGTTATTTTATATTTTGTTACTTTTCTATTCAATTATTTCTAACTCACCTAAATTTTTTAGGTTGAATTTTTTATTTCCACCTAGTTTTAGGGTGGTGTTTCGTTCTATTACCATAAATGATTTTAATCATCTATTTGTGTAATATTTTCTTTTAATGAAATTTCATTTATTTTTTTTAAAAAAAAGTGAGTCTCGTGGGTTTAAAACGTGTCATTTAAGTAAAGAGTTTCATATCCTTACTTAATAACCACTTATTGATCTAAAGAAATTAGTGGAAAATAACTAAAAGGATCAATATAGTAGCCCGTAAAATTTTTGAGGACCTCTATGACTAATAAACGTAAAGGACTTATTTAGCAAAAAAATTATAAGATAAGGTGCTAAATTGATATTTTTAAAAAAATTAATTATTTGTGAAGGGTGAAAAAAAGTGGGGGAGGGGGGAAGGAAAAAAAAAAGAGCTGGCAAACTTTAGAATTGTCATATGTGGATGGTATATATTTTGCCAATTTAGTCTCTCATCTTTATCATTTTTAGTAAAAAAAGTTGTTTACTTTTTTACCCATATAGCCCTCAATTTTTTTTTACCCAGTATTCTTATGGACTAATCAAGGAAGAATCTGTAAAATGAGACCCCAAGACTATAACATATAACCGAAATTGTAGTATAAAGTCGTCTCTAATATATGTCGAACTTAGATCTCTCACTTGACAATTTAATCTCTCATCTTATCATTTTTAGCCAAAAAAGTTGTTTTACTTTTTTTGCCCATATGGCCCCTTAATTTTTTTTTTTACCTAAGTATCATCATCGACTAATTTGGGAGGAATTGACGGAGTTTCTCTCCCGGAAATTTCTGGGGCTTGCTCGTTTCTGTTTGTCTTCTCCGATCGCTGCCATGACTGTTGTACCTGAAGATGATGATGCAAATGGTTCGTGCTCTTCTGCTTTCCTTTGTGTACTACTTTGTGTTCTCGATCTTGTTGTTGTCGCTCGTTGCTCCTGGTCCGCCGAATTTCTGCAGCTTGTTGCACCTCCTCCAGCTGCTTCCGGGTTCTGCGTGTTTGGTCTCTGGTGCCATCTCTTCTCTGCGTGGAAAGAGAGAGAGAGCAGAGAGAGAGAGAGAAGGGAGGGGGGGGTTTTTGGACTCATGGGCTTCTTGTGTGTGTCAAAGGCTTTGTTGGTCCATATTCACTTTTGGGCCAAATTTTTCAAGGTAGCCCATGATCATTTTGAATGCATTTTGTGTCTTCATATCAAAATTGGATATATACTATCATCTGTTGTACTTTGGATTCGGACTCCTCTTAATCCTGTTTTAGAGGCATTACAGTCTGACTGGTTGTATGTTTTCTTTTCCCAATTTTAATGTCATTTGTTTTATTTTGGTTTAAAAAAAAAAAAAGTATCTTCATCGACTAATCTGGGAGGAATCCGAGGAAGGATACACGACATATATCAGATCCTTCATTTAACAAACCAGATGAAACACCTAAGTAAGGAAGCCAAACAAATTAAGTTATCAACTTGTTCAGATAGGCGCTAAAAATTTTTGTGAGCTACCATATTGGTCCTTCTGGTCTAATAAAAGTCGGTAAACTCAAAAATAAATTTGGCATATATATATATATATATATATATATATATTCCCCCTCAAATTCCTCCTCCAACTGTTAGATATGATATATTCATATACACATATACATGTATATCAAGTAAAACATCCCCAATTTTCTACAAATTTTGACCCTAAATAATAAAATTTAGTTCTATTAGATGGAGAAACCAAAGTTCTGCAAAAATAAAGGAATTTAGTGGGTAAAATTGGTAAAGTTCTATTGGCAACAGTGAAAGTCTAATGAATTTCTGAGCAGCAGAATTTCCTTTCCTTTTGCTTTTTCATAATTATTAAAGCAAAAGATGATACCAAAACAGATCATCCTCCTCTTTTACCTTTTTTTAAAGAAAATTTAATTTTATTCAAACCAGACTCATCATGACACAATAAATATAGATTTGCAATGAGGTAATACTTGCTTATGTAAGCAATTCTTTTACTGTACATAGAAACAGTAATTCTACTTCCTTCTGGGATTTCTTGATTGCATCCAACAATTATTTATCATTCTATTTGTTAAACCATCCAATATCCAGATCCAAACTGTACCTGCAATTTAACTCTTACTCGAAAATTAATATTTATAACTATTATCGAGAACTCAAGATATCGTGTAACATTCATGAGCTACTACTAAGGGCTGCAAAAACAATGCTTTTATAAAGTTCATAAGTTCAGTAGCACTTTATTTCACCTAGTTAATGATATACATAATATGGAATCTGATTAAATGATGCATTTTGAGCTTTAGTTCTGGAAAGAAAACAAATCCTTATCCAAATTGTTTTAAATAGGCTTTATAATTTACACTCTATGCAAGTAAGGTACTTGATTCCTTATATAATCATTATATATACCTTCCATTCTGCCCTGAGAAAACCACAGCATTTGAAAATATTTGTCTTGTATTCCTTCCTTTCTAAGTTTCCAAATAGTAACAAGTAAAAATGGCAACTTCTGCACAGCCTGCTGCTAAGCCTTCTTCTCATTCTACTTCAAGGCAACTGATGAAGCGTGATCGAGGAATGTTCTCTGCATCTGATGATGGTGCAATGATGAAACAGATTCAGGCAACGCATTCTCCTGATGGCCGTGAACTTGAAGTCAGACCTATTCTGCAAGTCATTGAGGCAATCCTGCATCAATTAGCTCCTGGAATTGATGGAGTTATAAATGTATGATTTAGCACCCCTTAAAAAATTATATATTTAACACTGACTTACCAGAAAATATTTGAAGCTTTCTCATGATTTTTTCAGGGAACACATCAAGATGATTTGGATTCATTGGAGAAGGCTGAACTGTCTGGCCTGGATGGCATCTTAGACGGATTGGCATATGTAACTCACAAGATTTCCTGTGAGGTTAGTTTCTGTTTGATCTAATCTGCAACCGGAGAAAAAGACAAACAAGAAATCATCAGCTATCTAAAAGAATTTTGCCCCTTTCTTGTGTTTCTGTGGCAGTTGGAATGCAAGTGTTCAGGTGGTGGAGATGCACATGCAATAACAATGGCAATACTAAACATGATCTCGAGTTTTCCATGGGATGCTAAGGTGGTTTTAGCATTTGCAGCATTTTCTGTAAACTTTGGAGAGTTCTGGCTTATTGCCAAACATTTCTCTACTAATCCACTTGCCAAGTCAATAGCCATCCTTAAACAACTTCCAGACATCTTGGAGCATTCTAATACCCTGAAATCCCGGTTTGATGCTATAAATAACCTTATCAAAGCTATGTTGGATATAACCAAATGCATTGTTCAGTTTAGGTTACTTCCTGCTCAATACATAGCCGATGACACGCCTCCACTGTCACACGCTTTGGCTCATATCCCTGTTGCTGTTTACTGGACAATAAGAAGCATGGTGGCCTGCTCGTCGTTGATAACAAGTCTTCTAGGCATGAGCTATGAGTAAGTTAGTTATAATTCAATGAAACTGACTCGTTGAAGAACATTACAGAAGTATTTACCTTTGCACACACACTTGCAGGCTAATCGGATCCACTGCAGAGACATGGGAGCTCTCGAGTTTAGCTCATAAGCTAAGCAGCATACATGACCATCTTAAAGCACAGCTGCGTAACTGCCATCAACACATAGGTGAGCAGTTTGAAATTATTCATGCCAATTCATAAGAATGAAGGAAAAACAAACAAAACAACCCATGATCTAATCAAGAAATGTTGAAATGGTATACATCAGATGATAAGAAACACGCGGAGTACTTTCAAATGCTGGTGCATATATTTGAGATTCCACATTTGGACAACATGAAGATTCTCAAGGCTTTGATCTACATTAAAGATGATATTCTTCCACTTGAAGTTGGCACTACTAAAACAAGGGTAGGTAGATTTCACATTCCAAAATTTTTCTGTTTTCTTTTTAATCAAGAAGTTCTGATTTTCTTCAAACAATGGAAAAACTGATGATATAGGCAAGCATTGATTTGCTTAGAAGAAAGACTGTGATGCTACTGATATCAGATCTAGACCTATCTACTGATGAGCTCCCAATACTTGTACAATTTTATCAAGAAGCACAAACGAGGCAAGAAATTCAATACGAGATTGTGTGGTTGCCAATTGTGAACATGTCAATGCCATGGAATGAAGGACAAGAACAAAAGTTTAAGCAGCTTCAGTCACAGATGCCATGGTACACAGTACATCATCCCACAATAATAGAACCAGCTGTAAATAGGTATATCAAGGAAATCTGGCATTTTGAGAAGAAGATGATGCTAGTTGTGATAGATCAGCAAGGTAAAGTTGTCTGTCCAAATGCACTCCATATGGTCTGGATATGGGGAAATCTTTCTTATCCCTTCACCCTCGCAAAAGAAGAAGCGTTGTGGAAAGAGGAGACTTGGAGGATTGAACTATTGGTGGATGGCATCGATCCACTGATACTCGATTGGGTAATCAAAAACTGTTATTTTTCGCTATATATATAGTTAGACATAATGAAGCTAAACTACTGTCTTTTTGTATCAGATTGTGGAAGGGAAATACATATGTCTGTATGGAGGAGAGGATATTGAATGGATCAAAAGATTTACAACAACAGCAAAAGAAGTTGCAAAAGCAGCAGAGATCCCATTAGAAATGGTTTATGTGGGAAAGAGTAACAGCAAAGAGCGAGTTAGAAGAATCAACGCTGTGATAGACAAGGAAAACCTTAGCCACTATTGGCATGAACCAACATATGTTTGGTATTTTTGGACCAGAGTAGAAAGCATGTTATACTCAAAGATACAACATGGAAAAACCATCGAAAATGACAAGATAATGCAAGAAATACTTACCATTCTCAGCTTTGATAGTAGTGATCAAGGTTGGGCACTCTTCAGTTGGGGATCTTCTGAAATGGCCAGGGCTAAGGGTGACACAATGATAATGAGCCTAACAGGTTTTGCATCATGGGAAGAAGAAGCAAGACAAAAAGGTTTCATGCCTGCTCTCAATGACCATTTGAGGAGTCTTCACACTCCACAGCACTGCAATCGCCTTATCCTTCCGGGGATTGCTGGTGGCATACCAGAGATGGTGGTTTGTGCAGAATGTGGCCGTCCAATGGAGAAGTATTTCATGTACCGCTGTTGCATTGACTGAGGAAGAAAAACATCTTCGCCTTTTCTACATAAAATGATTAAAATAAACTAGTTTATGATGTTAAATGATGAATATCATCTTAGCATCAGACTGCTGCTGCTGTTGCTGTTGCTGTTGCTTCTTGTTGTTGCTTCTTGTTGTTGTAATGTAGTAGTAATTTGAGTTCTTTTGATGTACTGTCAATGCCATGTTTCTTTCTAGACTAAGCTAAAATGGCTTTCTACTGGTTGTTTTTTTATTTCTACTACTCTGTTATGGAAAAAATTAATCTTTATTTGATACTTTTCTATAGCATTTTTTCTTCAGTTTTCTCACTTAGCCCTGTACCATGTCTGACATAATCCAATTCATAAGATAGAAAAAACTAGCATAAACCTGAAGCAAGAATTTTGAACATAATTAGCAAGAAAAGAAATGTAAAATACAAGCAAAGAAGGAAAACAAAATCTGCTTTCTGGCCTAGCATTTGCCACTAATTCATGCATACCCAACAACTTTATACTCTTACACTGATCAAATAATACGGTTTTAAAATATTGAAAGAAAGAGACAACACAAGATTTTAAAAGTGAAAAACCTTATAGGGAAAAAAAAAATCACAAGACCTACTCTGAAAATTTTCAATATCAATCAAAGGCAAGTACAACTGTTCATCAGCACCATAAAAATATTGATTTGTCTAAACTCTCTCAAAAAATTTCTCTAGTTTTTGTTGTTTTCTGTCTCATACGTACGAGGAAAACTCTTTCTAGTTTTTCTTTACGTTCTTATATACACACCACTATCTAACCTACATTCACATGATCCATCATATAACAACATTGTAAATCCAATTATGAATGCAAAACAAAACCCTAACAGGATTCAACCATGACTGCATTTTTGAACAATTTTGATCAAAGCATTTTTCAGCCAACAAATCATTCACTTCCAGTGAAGTATTCAACTATTATCAGATTAAACACAAGAATTCTCAGATCAAATTTGATTACCTTGTAATCAACGTGAATGTGATTGAGATATTCTGATATCCATCAATCTCAAAATTGACTGGATCTGATATTAGTTACAAGACTCTTCTTTGTTTGGATCTCTGAAAGTTCTCATGGCAGCATACACCTTTTCTTTTCAGGTAAAAAATAAAACAAGAAATGTGTCAATCTACTCAAGGTTTCAGTCATCATCACTGAACCCCAAAACAAAGAGCAAAATCAAAATGGAGGCTTCCACTCCACAACATTCAAAATCTTTACATGCGATACATTATATATATCATTACACATAGTACGTAAAACACAAATACACATATACATACATATATTTATATATATATATATATATATATATGTATATATCCCTCCATATTCCTTCTCTTCCAACAAGAGTGTAATAAATCTTAGAAATTCACAAAAGATAGGGGAAAAGAAAAGCACAAAAAAAAAAAAAACCCAGGGAAATGAAACCAAGTAGTGAAGAATGGAGAGTATAATGCTTTCTAGAGGATATTAAAAATGCTTTGTTTCTCCTTAGATTTGGCTAGAGTTATATGATCCCAAATAGCATGAAAGATCAATAATTTTTCCAACAACATAAGCTTGATTAAAGATTTATTTTCATATTTCTGCTGAGGACAAAAATGTGATATATATATATATATATATATATATATTTATATTAATTTTCATATGGGAATAGAAAATTTGAGAAGTTCTGAAAGAATACAGGAAGAAGAAGAAGCAAGTACTGAAGAATGCAGAGTGTGATGCTGTCAAGAAGATATAAATGAAAAAGAAGTCATTTCTCCTGTGATTTGGCTAGAATTATGATCCAAAATAGCATGAAAGATCAGTAAATTTACCTACAAACATAAGCTTGATTAAAGATTTATTTTCCTATTTTTGTTGAGGACAAAAATGTGATATATATATTAATTTTCATATGAGAGTAGAAAATTTGAGAAGTTTTGAAAGAATACAGGAAGAGGAAGAGGAAGAAGAAGCATTCATAGGTTTAGCATGTAAAGTCACCAATTATAGAACTTTAATTGTTACCATTTTCACACTTTGATGTAACTTGCAACCAAAGGCAATAAAGACGAGACAGGAATTTAATTCTCTTTTTTCTTCTTTCTTTTTTGTCTTTCAAGGGATAATTCATCGCTGTGGCATACGCATGAGTTCCAATATACCTGTGTAAATCCTAAAAATTTAAAAATATGATTAAATATATATATTTAAATTTGTACAGAAAAAAGTAGGTTAAGAATTTTCCTAAAATAAATATTTCAAGAATTGAACAAAGACCAAGACCAAGACCAAGCCCAAGACCAAGACCAAGGAAAAGGACTCACAAACCCACCACCTTATTCCGATTAAATTCAAGACCAAGCGAATTTCATTTTTTATTATCAAATTATTTTTTGAATAATTGAAATATTATTATTGTTTTTCTAAAAAATCAAAATAAATTCTTCACTCATATAAGATAATTTAAATTGCATTTGGCTCTCAACTTCGAATTGCCTAAATATTGTATGGTCACTACTTAATTTAAATATCTATCTTAAAAATCTACATTTGGCATTTATATAAAATGGTCTTCATAACAAGACATTTTAAAATAAGTATTCGTATCGAAACTATAATTAATGACTTGATACAAATGTGACAATACTCTATCCCAGTCATCTTTCGCAATCAAGTCCATTGATTTTTTGAGTTTTGGATCTCTCAGCTTCTGTGGAATTTACTAAAAGATTTCCACACGATTTGAGACATTAGTATAACAACAGAATGATTTGAGAAGATCAACATTAATCCCCTTGGAACAATGAAAGAGAGTAGTCATTAAAAAAAAAAACCCCCAAACATTGCCTGCATTTCATGATCTATACATATATACTTGTATATCAACAGCACCCCATATGTCCATCTGTTAAAATGAATACCAAAATCCATCCTACACCATTTTAACCATGATTGATTTTTATCAAAGACTCGCAGTTGAATTGTCAAGAAAGGGATTTAACTGACTAACTGAACCATGAGAAAATTCATTACACCGTATTTTATGCTGCAAGTCGACAGCTTCCACCCTAGAAGCTGATGATCTTCATGTTGAACCATCAAGAAGGAAAATATAGTTGTAGACAAATGAAGAGTTAATCATGTTTTATATAGACAATGCCAGTATACATCTACATTTAAAATACAATACCTACAAGAACATCAACAACCAAATATAGTATATAGACTTAATTAATCTCTAGGGGAAAAAGAATAAAATCCCCAAGAATGCATGTTTTCCTTTGTTAAAAATGATCCTAAAACCAGAAGTCTTATTTTTCACTCCAAAACAGAACAGAATATGCAATAAACAAAATTGACACAGGTAGTTCAGCAGTACCAGTTCCAATTATCCACAAGCCAAAGCCAAGCTGCAAATAGAAGGGCAAATCTTCATAAATTGCCAGTAAATCTACAATTCATCAAGCTACTTGAAAGAAGAAAATACTTTTTATATATACGCGTACATACATATATTCTACCTGGTTCTGTCATTCAAACAGGAAAGTTCAACACAACTGAAGGATTGGCAGACATCTCATTTTCAGGGGTGTAAAACTGTATTCAGGAAAAAGGCATCAGGGAAAGCTCCACAACTACCTTTATACCTCAGCTTACAAAATGAAATATCAAAACCCAGCTAAAAAATAAAAGAAACTGACATCCAGCTAGAGCATTCCAGCTCAACGCACCAAACGGAGGCTCAGCACAGGAGAGGCAAACAATACTTCTTTACCAAACATATCTTGTGAAGCAATTGCATCTCCCAAAATGTGCTTCAAATGTTAGAACCCAATAGATTTTGCAGAAAACAAAATGTCAGAGAGGAAGTATGACTAAAACAAAGAGCAAAGTGATATTAGATAAAGGATGAAAAAGACTATGGAAAAAAATGAAATAAAATAAAATAAAAAGACAACCCTACTCCCAAAGAGATGTATCACTGAAATAGCAACAAAGCACAAGTCAGTAAGGAACCAACTGCTCATGCAAACATAAGTCCTACATATAAATAGATAATCATTTCAAACAAAATTTGAGTCAACTCATTTTCGCAATGCTCAAGAAATCCTGCAGCCAAATAGATAACCACCGAGTTTCCGTATCTCTGTAGATTCCACACCATCAGTTCAGAGCATAGCATAAAAAATCAGTCTAGCAGTACATACTGAATATAATCTCCAAAGTAATACAAAAGGTAATTCCCAAGGGTCTGAAATTAAGATAATAAACTTCATGCAGCCACAACAGATCCAATAATAACCTTTTAAAAGCTAGGCAAGAAAAGATCATTTCTTTCTACCACCACGTTCTCTTATAGAGAGTGAAAGTGATTCTCCTGATGCAACATTGTAGTATGCAAGTGATAAATTATCCTTGAGAAATCCAGCCTTTCCACTCAGCTTCTGCTTGTTTGCAGGAAGCTGGATCTCCCCAGCAATTTTCTCCTTCAGACTGCTAACAGTCTCAGATAGGGATTGCATGGCAATCTCTAGGACTTGCCCCATCAGGTTTCCATCATCAAGATTAGGCACAGAAACATTGATTCTAGCTGGTCCCTGCATTAAAGAAAATATAATTAGAACCAACTGAAAAAGCAACAAACAAGTAATACAAAAGCAGAGTTTTCCATACAGAATGCTGAGCCAAAAATTGGTCTTCAGGAATAAGCATGG
Source organism: Cynanchum wilfordii (assembly GCA_025388415.1). Classification (NCBI taxonomy): domain Eukaryota; kingdom Viridiplantae; phylum Streptophyta; class Magnoliopsida; order Gentianales; family Apocynaceae; genus Cynanchum; species Cynanchum wilfordii. The sequence continues at coordinate 122,185 of JAHSUH010000608.1, read as the reverse complement.
TATCATCAAGCTTTTGTCTTTTAGGTTCTGGCTCCTCAGGAAGAGGAGGTGGAGGATGTGCTTCTTCAGGTGGAGGAGGTGGCGGCATTCCCTGAGGCATGGGTGGGGTTGGAACCATTGGCATGCCAGACTGAGACATTACTGGAACAAATGGTCGATGGCCACTCAAAGGCGTATACTGTGATCCAGGTGGAGGGGGTATAGGGGCGCTAGGTGGGTTCATGGACATCATTGGAGGACGATTTACCATAAGTGGCTGCTGTCCATGGATCATTGTCATTTGAGGTGCTGTTGGAGGTGGAGGTCGAACAGATTGGATCATGTTCATCATTGGATGTCTAGGAGGCGGAGGTGGAACAAGAACTCCAGAACCAGGTGGGGCCGAGTACTGAACAACACCAGGAGGCCTAGGTATATTAATAGAAACTCCACCTGGTGGCAGAGGAAGTGGACGGACAGATGGAATACCAGGTCTAGGTGGTGGGGGAGCTGCAGGACCAGGAAGATTTCTCATATCACTGTTTCCTGCTTCATTTTGATCTTCTCCAACACCACCCTGAGACAATGCCTGGCTTGCAGTACGGCCAATACTTCCGGTGTGACCATCCCAGATAACCTGCTTTGGTTGTTCATCCTTTTTCTTCTCAATTTCTGCCTTAACGGCATTAGAGACCTCTTCTTCAGTTGTACCAAAAATATCTGGACGCGTACGAGCAAGTCCAACAATGTTTCTAGAGATTTCATCATCATGAGCAAGAGTAGTCTCTCTAATTTTAGCAAACATCCTTTCCTTTTGCTCCTTGTATTTTGGATCAATGAGTGATATCCTTATATGCTCAGACATCTCACTAATGGGAATAAGCTCATGCGTTATTGGAGAGACAACATATTTAGTAGGATCTCTCTCAGAAGGCAACCTTTCTTCAGGCCTTTTCCAGTTCTTCACAATTCTCATTGGTGGTTCTTGATCCTCCACAGTGACCTTCGCTTCATTGTTCCTCATTTCACCATTCTCCTCAAGACTTGCAGCTCTCATGCCCTCTTCAACCAGCTGTACCTCCTCTTCATCCATTTCCATTTCTACTTCCTTTCCAGGCTCAACAATCTCTTCTACTTCTGCACCAGGCATCTTGCTCCTTCTTATAACTTCCTCAAGTGTCATTGGAGGAGGTAAATCCTCATCTTCATCATCTGCAAAGTCTATAGTCTCAACTACAACAAAGTCATGCCAGTCTATCATTGCCATCTGCAACCGTTCCTGTTCTATCTCATCTTCAGCTTTCTGCCTAGCCTGTTCTTGTGAACGTTCCCACTCCAACCTATGCAGACATCTTTCAAGCACAGTAGTCATGTCAGTAACACTCTTCCTCAGCTTATCTGTCCCTTTAGGAGGCATAAGGACTTTTGAATATGCATCCACCAGTGAGGTAAAAAACATAAACATGCTATGTGTGGGCTTCAGAAAATGAAACTGAGGGTTGTTAATCTCTCTACTAGTTAATCCTGTCAAAAATGATTTTCCATTTCTTGCCACAAATTGTGAAGTAAGCTTAATGATATCCAATTCTTCCCCGGTAATACCTTCAGGAAGCCGCACTGTATACTGCTCTGCCTCAGGAGGTTCCAGGACCCTATGAACAGGTTTAAATTGAGCTGAGAGATCAGGCTTCACTACTGCGTCCTTGCTGTCAACAGGTGGAGCAGCAGTTGCAGAGTCAGGAGCAGCTGCCTCAGTAGACTGCGCTGGCTGCTGGGCAGAGGTCTGATTCTGTGCTCGTGCTTCAGATAATCTATGCTGATAGTATGCATTGTAAGGATCAGATGAATTCAAGAAATTAAATTTTGGATTCCCAGCATTGTTGGCAATAATTCTCTTCTCAAATTCAGGACCATTCTTGGCCACAAACTGCGCAGTCTTGTCCACAATATTTCTAATATCTGGAGGTGGATAAATTATACCAATAGTCCTTGTATGAGTTGCAACAGAAACAGGAGCTGAGTTAATTTTACTAGCATTATTCTTATCCTCTTCACTCTCATTCATCTTCACGTCATCATCTCCAGTCACCTGAGCCTCCGGTAAAGGGCCCAAATCCCCATCAGAGGGTGGTGCCGGTAAAGGCAATATTGGCAAAGCGCCCAGCATCTTTTGGACCATAGGAAGCATAAAACGAATAAAATTAATATTTTGCCAGAGGGGAAAAAAAAAAATCAAGAATATATATAACTGCTTCGATATTCAATGACTAATTAACTAAAAATTAAACTAAAAAAGGACTCGATTAATTCAACTTATTAACACAAAGCAAGTGAAAACCTAAGGTTTACGATAATTTCAGAAAAGGAATGAACTCCATAAACTAACCTTGGGTCACACCAACAACTGCTTAATTTTTCGACACCAGAAAAACAAGAAAAAAAAATCGAGGAGAAGAATCAAATAATGATTCCGCCACTAACTTCCGAACACAAAATTCCTATTCAGAACCTTCGATTTCACAACAGCACCTGCCAAAAAAAAAAATTAGGGTTTCAATAAAATCCAATATACATGCTTCAATCACAAAGACTACCTCAGTTAACCCCAATCCAGAAAACCTAACAAACAATCAAATATAAAAATAAAATTCCAGTAATTATCTTCGAAAACAAGCAAAAAAAAATGGAGAGCGGGGAAGAAGAAGAAGAAGAGAGGTACCTATACGGCTTCAAGAAGAAAACCGTTCGAAGGATTCAGAAATTTCTGACTTTAGTGCGTTTTTGTGAAATCTAAATAATTTTTTTTTTTTTTTTGTGGGGTTTAATTTTATTTTGAGTAACTTTTTTATGAAGATTTTAAAGTTTTATAGGTTTAAAGTTTTATAATTAAAAATGTAAATAATAAAAATTTATTTCATAAAATAAATAAATAAAACTTAGTTAATTTATTTTAAAATATTTATTATATTTTTATAAAATAGTTAAATAAAATATTCATGGATGAATTAGAGATCTTAAAAAATAAAAATTGAGGTGGGAGTTTAAATTTAAATTAGGTATTGTAAATAATAAAATTTTATTAATATATTTAATTTTTTTTTTTTTTTTGGTAAACAAAAGGCAATGAGCTGAAAAACCGAGTTGTCATCCCCAACTAAGAAACTACCTCACCGCTTTCGTTTAATCGGGTTCGATCCATCTCCCGTATGGAAGTGTAGAGCTAGTTCCACTTAGACAACCACCTTGGTGGTAATATATTTAAAATATATATTAAAGATTTTGAGAGATTTATTTTTTTTTTTTGAAATGTAAATTATATTGATCAAAATTGGGCGCTACAAAGTAGGCAATACAAAATACGCTGGGCATACCCAGGTGTACATCAACGAAATCAACCACCCCTAGCTACATGTTCGAAATGAACTAAAACATCGGGATACATAATGAACATGGTCTTGTAGATTTGCGTTTTGATCTTGAAAATGATGTCGGTCGCTTGTGGGGACAAGCCTTCAAAAATCTGTCGGTTCCTTGCTTTGTCCAAATATGGTACACGGTGCAAGCGAGTGCTATGCGCTTGGCCTTGCCGTGCCAAGTGGTGCCCCTACCCTCTTTCTTGATCCACTTCAAGGCGCTAGCAATAGTCGTCATAGAACGCCGAATCTCTATCCAGTCCTGAATGCCCCTCCAAACTGTCTCACTGAAACTGCACTCAAAAAAGATGTGCTGCACAGATTCGTCCACACGGCCACAAAATACGCACGCCTTGTCAATGTCAAGGTAGTGCAATCGGTCCCTCGTAAGTAGCCTTTGCTTGATGCCCAGCCACAAGGTGAAAGCATGTTTCGGGGTGATGCAAGCATTCCAAACATCCGCAGCCCATGGCTTGGTAGTCCCGGAGTCCCGGAAGTAATCATAGGCCTTGGCGATGCTAAGCCCATTCCCACTGTCCCAACTCTGAATTCTTTGAATTGCAGCCTCGAAAGTCCCTTCTCGGGTGCACATTTTGTCTCTTATGCGCAACAAGCCTTTGAGCAATGGCGAGTCCTCCCGACTCGAAACCCATTGCCACAAGGTGTACTTTTTTAGATATATATTGTGCACCCACCTGACCCAAAGTGTGTCCTTCTTGTTGTGAATGTTCCACAAAGCTTTGGTAAGCAAAGCCTCGTTCCATGCCTTGATGCCCCTAAAGCCGAGCCCCCCCTTCGGCCTTGGGAAGGCACACTTCGTCCCAAGCCACCGGAGCATTTTTGGAATTCCAAAGGAAGTTTCGGCACAACTTGGTTATTCTATCGGTAACCCCCGCCGGGAGGGGGAAGATGGATAGCCAAAAACATTCAACTCCTTGGAGTACCCATCGGATGAGCTCGGCCCGTCCCGCATAAGAAAGAGAAGATGCAGTCCACGCATTGATATAATATGCAATCTTATCTATAAAGGGCGCGTAGTGCATCAGCCTTAACTTGTGAGCCGAGAGGGGTATGCCCAAGTAGCGGAAGGGCATCGTGCCAAGTGGGATACCCGTGATTCTATGAATCTCCTCAAGGTCCTCTCCCACAATTGCCGCCGTATAAAGGTCCGATTTTAAAGCATTCATGCTGAGCCCCAGATTTTTCACTAAACTAGAGAGACACTCCATGAGAATACGGACCGATGTAGGATCGCCCCTCGCCATGAGCATAAGATCATCGACAAAAGCTAAGTGGGTGATTCGGTTTGCCTCACACCTCCGATGAAAGTTGAAATTAGGGTTGGCCGTGGCAATATTCAAAGACCTCGAAAGGTACTCGATGCAAAGTACGAACAAGAAAGGGGAGAGGGGGTCGCCCTGCCTTAAGCCTCTCTGCCCCTCAAAGATATCATGCAGGCTCCCGTTAAGCGAAATGGAATAAGAGGTGGTAGTCACGCACTCCATGACCCAACCGACATATTTGCCCGGATAATTTAGCCCCTCAAGGACGGATTTAAGAAAGCCCCAACTGACGAAGTCAAAAGCCTTATGTAGGTCGATTTTGAGAATGCAACGGGGGGAAACCTTATGGACCCGATGATGTTGATGTTGCTAAGGAGTTCTCGGGGTTTTACAAGAAGTTACTTGGCACGGCTTCCCTTTGTCAACCGATTGACTCCCATGTCCTCGACAGCGGTCCTATTATTTCCCTCAAATAATCCGAGCTCCCGATCAACAATGTCTCGGACGATGAGATCAAGGCTGCCTTGTTCAATATCGGCGAAGAGAAATCACCGGGTCCTGATGGGTACACCTCGAACTTTTTTAAGAAAGCTTGGCAAACAGTGGGTGAGCAGTTTTGTAAGGCGGTGCATGAATTCTTTGAATTGAGGCGTCTTTTGAAACAAATAAATCACACAATCCTCGCCATGATTCCCAAATGGAGCGGCCAAGTTCAGTTGGGGACTACCGGCTTATTGCTTGCTGCAATGTTGTGTACAAAGTGATTTCAAAGATCCTAGCTTCAAGGCTTGCATCCACTTTGGGCACAATCGTGGATCAAGCTCAATCAGCTTTCGTGGAGGGGCGCAGCATGGTTGAAAATATTCATTTGGCTCAGGAGCTTTTGAGGAAATATCATCGGGTCCATAAGGACCCATCGTCACGCTTAACCTTCACAATATGGTTTCTCCTCTTGTTCCTCTTCACAAGGCTGTGAAAAAACTTAGTGCACTTGTCACTAAATTTGAGGTGCATGCTTTTGGCTTGCTGGTAGTAGAAATGCCTCTCCGCCTAGCCAAGGCGAGTGGCATCCTTGCGAAGGGTGCAAACTTGGTCCCCGAGGGCATCGTCTCCGGGCGAGTCATGGAATTGTTGTTGGGCAATCTCGAGGGCCTTGTTTGCCCTCTCACATCTCTCGGAAATATGGTTGTAGTGCTTGGCATTGAGCTGCTTAAGGGGGCCTTTTAAGAGCTTAAGTTTCCTGCAAAGGGAAAATTGCCTCGTCCCGCGCACATCATTCACCCAAACATTCTTGACCGTGTCCCGAAAATCACAATGCTTCGACCACATGTTAAAATATTTAAAAGGTTTGTTAGAAGCCTTGCCTTGCCCGAGCAACGTCACAATGCAAGGTAAGTGGTCGGAGAGGCAGCCCGAAGGAGGGAAGTGAGCATGCCCCGAAAGTCCCGCGAGTAGCCATGCTTGGTTCACCATGGCTCTATCCAGCTTGCTCCAAACCCCTCTACCATACCAAGTATAAAGGCAACCAGAAGATTGCATGTCCGCTAGTCCGACGTTTTGACAACAATCCACAAAATCGTTAGTTTCATACGAGGTGGCCATGCGCCCATTATATTTCTCATTAGCCCCGAGCACGCTATTGAAGTCGCCCAAAAGTATTCAAGGATACGCGTGCTTGAGAGTTAAAATTTGCTATATTGTCCCACAAGGATCTGCGAGTAACAATGGAATGAAAACCGTAGATAAAGCTAATCATAAGGGTGGTTGAAGTGGCCTTACAAGTAACTTTGCAGTGGATGGCTTGTGGAGAGCAATCAACTTGCTCAAGGTCTACCTTCGAGGGATTCCAAAGGATCAAAATCCGCCCCGCTGCATGGGTGTGAAAATTATTTATTTGCGCCCAACCGTTGAATTTATTGGCCAAGACTTGCGGTAGCTTGTCTTGGTTTAGCTTCGTCTCCAAAATGCCCAAAACATCAAGATGTTGTTCCTTAATGAGGTGTCACACTCCATTATGTTTTAGGGACTTGTTAAAGCCCCTAATGTTCCAACTAGCACACTTCATGTTGAAATACGAAGGGCGTTGCCCTTCTTATTTCCACTACTGTCGACTTTAGCTTGTGGCTCGGTTGTTTTCTCCTTTCCCTTGGATTTGGCACTCGTGCCCTCCTTAGGAAGCTGGTCCTCCTTTGAAACCGGGGTTTGGTAGAAAACTCGGTCCGGAACAATTCGCTTCTTTTGCACACTGTTGGCCGGCTTTTGGGTGGCTTGAGTGGCCTCACGGTTTGGATTCGGTGTCTCCACAACATGCGTCTCCACCGCTTTTTCCTTAGGTCCCTTTGATCCACTTGTCTCAGTGGGGTTGCTTGCATGTGGTGTCTCTTCGGTTGTTTGCTTTGTGGTTGGCCTAGGCTTTTGAGCTGCCTTGGGGATGTATCTTTTCTCTGTCGGGCCAGCAGTCTTCTTGTAAGGCTGTCTCTTGGGGTTTGGCTTGAAGGGGCCTGGAGTGCCTATCTTCTCGTTAGCATCACAATTCGTTGTAGCATGCCCCAATCTTCCGCATGTGCTACAAAATTTTGGGATGAACTCATATAGGACTCGTTGCTTGCCTTATCTTTCCGGAGGGGAGTCGGATGCTGACCGTTTTCACCAAATCCTTGGAGACGTCCGTCTCAATAATGAGTCGAGCAAAAGCAATTCTCTCCTTGTTGCTCGTGACTTCGTCCGTGGCAAGCGGCCGACCAATTTTCCGCCCTATTTTGTATAAGGCATTTTGTGTCCAACAATCAAGGGGTAACCCCGGCAAGGTTACCCACACCGGCATGAAGCTAACTTCCCCATCATCAAATTCAAAGCATGACGGCATGGTTTTCAAAAGTAAGGGTCTACCATAGATAACATATGGCCCCCCCATTAAGCACTCTGTCCCTATCTTGATCGGAATTGAACCCGAAAACAAGTCAACCACTGCTATGAGTAAAGAACTTGCTTGGGACCTTCCATTTCCTAGTGATTTCATGAACAGCTGCCATACCCGGGAATTTGGCTGCGAAGTATCCCACGAGGCGGTGTCCCCAAGAAGCCTCGACTCGATCAATGTCCTCCTCCTTAAGGATGACTTCGTCCCCTTCATCTTCGGGCAGGTTCAGGTCCGCGAGCTTAAAACCATGGCCCGGCGCTCGGTTGGTTGGAAATAATTTCTTGGCCCAGACATTCTCCTCCTTTGCACTCGGGGCAACCGTAGCATCACCGTTGTCTTGACCAGAAATAGTGTCGGTGCCTTGAGTAGCCCTCTCGGTTGGTGGCTCTTCGGCCCCTTGCTTGGCCGCAAGGGGTGTCTTCTCCAAGTCTTGGATGAAAGATCCAAATTGTTGTTGCTCTGTTGGCTTGGAGGAAGATGTGGTGGCTTTCAATCCTACCCCTTTCAAGGGGGAAAAGGGTCGGGTGCTTCCTTAGTGGCTGCAGCATCCTTCGATGGTGCCTTGGCGGGGCTCGGGCGATTTTTCTTGGACTTGCCCATTGAAACGGCGGCCCAAGACTCAAATTTCTTTTTTCCTTTTTTTTTTCCTTTTTTTTTTCCTTTATTCTTTATTCTTTTTTCTTTTTTTTTTTTTTTTTTTTTTTAGCTTGGGCAGGAAGGGTATGTAGCAACTTAATAATTGTTAATTGGCACCCTCTTATTTATAAATAGAGATATCTGAATAATATCGAACATCCAAAAAACGACCATTGAAAGCCCAAAACGGTCTAAAAAATAAATCAAATTCATTGGATCGATATCAAGCCCAAAAAGGCATTGGATCGATATCAAGCCCAAAAAGGCATTGAATCGATATTAAGTCAAAAAAGATTTTGGAATCCACAACAAATCGAATTAACGGTCCATAGATAAACACTAACTAGAATTAAAGCTAATTTTTTACTAGAAAACAAAAATAATAAAAATAATAATAAATTGATGGCAGTTTTGTAAATAATTTTTGAAGTTTTCTCCTTTTTTCTTAATTGACATATTTTTACATCTATTTTTTAATTTATAACTTTTCATATTTCAACATTTATTACTATAACTTTTATTTTTAGTTTTTAAAATTTTTTTACGTTTTTGCTTTTTTTATTATTATTTATTTTTTACCAATATATTTTCTTACTTTTGTATTTTTAACAATTTAAAAGAATTTTTTTTTTAAAAAAATTTTTGATGTAGATTTTATATTTTAATTTTTTTTTGATGAATTAAATAAATTTATTTTAGAAATAGATTAATTTTAAAATTTATAAATTATTTATCATATATTAATATTTTCTGTTCTCGTAAATAAATTTTTAATTTTTAAAAGGTAAAAAAAGCATGTAATAATCTTAATTTTTCTTTAAATTTTTAAAAATTATTTCCATTATTCAAATTTTAATTAATAAGAAAATCTTAGGTATGTTTTTTTTTAAAAAAAAAATTTATAATGAAAAATTTTCAAAAATATATACTTTTAATTTGAAATTATATATAATAAATTACTATATTTTTATTACATAGAATAATAATATTTATGTAATCATTTAAATTTTATTAAATTTATATATTTATTTATCAAATTTGATTTCAATGAACAAGATTTATTTTAGAATCATCTGAAAAATATAATAAATAATATAGCAAATGGACCAAAAATACACGACAAGAAATAATATATATCTCTTCAAAATTTAATATTGGATTTCAATCTTTATATATCTTCACGGATTGTTTTTGTCATAGGATTCAGAATGAATTTGACTTCGAAGAAGGCTTGGTTTAATCGTGATCCATTTGTATTTAATTTGATTTCTCTAATATGATCCAACTCTTGAATCTATTTATAGATGAAAAGAGAAAAAATATTACTAGACAAGTTTCAATCTATTTATATCTCATTATATTTGAGTCAAATAATTTCATTAATTTGACTCAATATATATAATTTTTTTTTATAAGCCAATATATATAATCTCTTTAGTGAAGAAGTCAAATTACATAATTATTTTTGACTCATAAAATAAATATATATATATATATATATTTTATCACGAATCGAATTTAAGCCTCGTATAAATAATTTTTCTTTTAAAAAATAATAATAATAAAATTTGAGTTTAGATGATATGTGACTTATAATATAAATATTTTTTTTTTCAAAAATTAAATTTTAGTCAATTTGACAACGATAGATACGGTTTCTTTATTATTATTTTATTTTTTCGCTTTTTATTTGTTTTTTTTTCCTCCATTTTTTTCTTTTTTTATATATATACATATATATATTTTTAGAAGACTATATTTAGAACTTTTGTTTTAAGCTACCTCTGTATCCCTTAAGGAATAAAGTCAAACATAGTTAAATATCATGGACATTTTACACTTATTTCAAGGAGTCTTCATATCATCATATGAACAATTTAAACTTGTACTTGTGTCAAAGAGCCAATATCAGCATACGAATAGCTCGTGTCAAGCGGTGAACAACTCGTGTCAAGCAGCCTTCATATCAACATATGGAGCATTCGTATCAAGATATGGACAGTATAAACTCGTGTCAAGAAGCATTTGTATAATGATATGGACAGTTTAAACTCGTGTCACAGAATACTTCATATCAATATGTGGACAAGGAGCCGTAATATTAGATATTTTCATTGTTGATATTGATCCCTTGAGTTTAAAATTTTGTTGGAGCAGCATTGAAGCAAAATCGGTATACTTGAAGGTTGAATAGATGGTCAATCTCTTTTGCGGATCAACAAACACCATCTTTCAGCTCCACCGATGATATTTTGGGATATCCTGATGAAAAGGGATGAGCAGTAAAGATTGTCCGATTGGGTGTGCCAAAGTTGTGAGCAAGATTTATTTTTGGATCGTCTACAAAAATATAATAAATAATATAGAAAATGAGCCAAAAATACGAAGGACAAGAAATAATATATCTCTTTAAAATGTAATGTTGGGTTCCAATCTTTGTATATCTTCATTGATTCTTATCATCATGGATTCGAGGGCCTTTATAACTGGAGGTCGATCTATCAAATGATTTGATTTCTCCGAGGGTCGTGAGTTTGATCTCGGAATAGATTTGACTTTGAGGGCCTTGGGGCTTAATCTCAATTCGTTTGTATTTGATATGATTTCTCCGATGGTCTTTGGACTTGATCTCAAAATGGATTTGACTTCGAGGGTCTTGGGGCTTGATCTCGATTATTTGATTTGATTTCTCTAAGGGTATTTGGACTTGATCTCAAAATGAATTTGACTTCAAGGGTCTTAGGCTTAATCTTGAAGGGAGGATGCGCTAAAATTTCGTTGCTTCTAAAACAATTAACGACCCCCGAAGGGGATGCGTCAAAGTGGAGAAATACAAAGATTGGGTTCCAATCTTTGTATATCTCCACTAATTCTTATCGTCATGGATTCGAAAGCATTTTTAACTTGATCTCGATCTATCAAATGATTTGATTTCTTCAAGGCAAATGGATTTGACTTTGAGGGCCTTAGAGCTTAATTTCAATACGTTTGTATTTGATTTGATTTCTTAGATGGTCTTTGGACTTGATCTCGGAATAGATTTGACTTTCGAGGGCCTTGGGACTTGATCTCGATTACTTGATTGATTTCTATGAGGATATTTGGACCCGATCTCGAAATGAATTTAACTTCAAAGGTCTTAGGCTTGATCTTGAAGGGAGGATGCGACTATTGACGACCCCTGAAGGGATGTGTCAAAGTTTTTTTTCTTCTTGATATGATCCACCTCTTAAATGCTCCTCCTAGTCTTCTATTTATTGATGAAAGGTTACCAAGACCAAGAGAGGGGTGATGTGTCATCGGGACATATGTATTCATATCCTTCATTATTTCATAATTAATTAAATGAAAATTTCTATTTAATTAATTTAAATAATATTGAAAGTCACTAAATTTGGTGTCTACAACATCAATAAAGAAAAAAAAGAAAAAAAGAAAAATAATAGTAACAATTAATTCTATGTCCATGATGTGGCTTCAAGAGTCCTCTTGTGCTCCGATGGGTCCGACTCCTAATGTGTGGATTCTTGGTATTTTCTTCGATTTAATTATCAAAAAAATTCTATATCCATGATAAATAATATTTCTAAATTTTATTAAATTTTATCTTTATCTAACCTTTAAGTTATTTAATATTTTTAAATTTATTTAATTAATATAATTTCAATTTATTTTATTTATCTAAATATTTAGTTTTTTAACCGGAAGTTTTCATTTTATTTACTTAGCTCTTTCTTAAGTATAAATCATCAAATAATGAGTCTTTTTATCACTTTTTTATATATTAATGGTACCACAATTTATATGTATATTATTACGTTTGTAAATAAATTTTTTACAAAAAATTTAAATGAAAAACATTTCAATTATAAAATGTGATAATTAAAAGGAATTTTAATATCTCAAGTTTAACGGTGATGTATGACTTCTTTTGGACTGCCTTCCCTATTTGGACTAATCTTGTCTTTCAGGGTAATATTTTTGAAATGGAAAGTGGACCAAGCTGTTTAGTTTAAATGTTAAAACATAGAAAAATTACCCTACTAAGGAAAACTAAAATTAGTAAAAAAAAATTAATCCTTAAATTTGGGATTTTGGAAGAAATTTTATTAGTTTTTAATTTTTTTTATTTAGTTAATTTTAGTTTTATTGATTATCAAAAAAAAAAAAAAAAAAAACACTACATAAAATCATAAAAATTTTTAAAAAAGAGAATTCTTCTTTATGTAGAAAAATAATACAGTATTTTAAAAAATTTTAAAATATTGTGACCTCAAGTTCCATATCTCTCTATCTTAGAAGATTTTTTTTTTTTTTTTAATACTCACTTGGGACGTTCGGTGTCTCCACTTTATTTGGTAAGACTAATCCGGACTCGGCTTGCGAAGAGCTCGCAGAGTTCAACTCTTACTCGAGGGTAAAGGCCTAGTCCAGAGCTTTTTCAACATGACGCTAACCACCCTTAGGGGATTCGAAACTTCGACCATCCACCCTCAAGGAAGCATTAAGAGTCCGCGCACCAACTCCCCCAAGCTATCGGGTTCCTCCTAGAAGATTTTTGAGTGGTCATTAAGTAGGACTAAACTAAAAATTATCTTTTAACTTTTTAATGTGACAATAAAGAAATGGATAAATATAACTTTCATTATATTAATTTCTCAATTTTATAAAGAAGGTTCTTCCTCAACATTAAGCTGATTGGCTTTCATTATTTTCATCTAAACCACATTTATGAACTTAAAACAAGAATGAATTAATAAATATAACTAATAGTTAGTTTTCATTAAATTTTTTAATTAGTCAGTGCTCTTCAATTCAGGCAAATGGAGAGATCTAACAAGTGAAAAGAATGATGCAATACTCTCCTGCCAGAATCCGTGTGTGGGTGTGTGTTACTGTTTTATAGAGAAGCGTGACCAACCGGGAAGTGACACGTGTTGTGGTCTCGCCCGACAATTCTGCAATTGTGGCTCCAAACAGGGTCTGTCGAGTCAGGTGCATTTAATGTGAGGTTCAGTGCAAATCTCTTGTCGGAGGTTATGCTCCGAACGTTTTGTACTTCTGTCCGCAGGTTAGACCTCAATGAAATCCTATCCGAGACCATGTCGATCTTTCGTGGACTCCACCTCGAATAGTTGGGGACTTTACTCTCACTAATCTTCCTTTAAGCCATAACCATTAAACTTTTCCTTTTCAACCGAAATCTTCGGGATTGTTGTTCCTTCCTAAAACCAGTCAGCTATTAAGTTAAGGAAATTGCATTTACAACTTTCAGAACTACACCAACGAACAAAAACTTACAATTCCTTACATAAATTAATTTGCTAGATGAATCTTGCATTATACTCTCTCTCTCTCTATATATATATAGTATTGTAATGCTCTGGTAAGCTGTCATGGAGAATCCTTGCCAGTTGAAACAGAGCTATATCCAGCAACAGAGGTCACAGAGAGACCAGCAGCACAAGATTCCAGGTTGAAAACTTATATTCATAGCAAATTATTTAAGCAAGATTCACAGAATTGTAAGATCTGGGTCGAAGCAATCTCCAAGAATATATGCTTTTAAAGTTGAATAATGAGGACAGAATATAATCGAGAGAGTAGTAGAGGAAGAAGGTTGTGCACCAAGATTTGCTCCAGAGCTAGAGGTACCTCAGAAAACCAGACAAAAAAAAAAAGACTAATAGCCAAAGAAATGCAAATGAAAAAAGAAAAGGTAGTTTTGGCTTTGACTTTACCAGTGATGAGGAGTTTCCCCAATCATCGATCTCCTTGTTTTCTCCAACTCATGAAACAAAAAAGACCGATCCGCGACACATTATGACTAACAACGACGACATGCAAATTGAGTGGGAAGTGGGAACCCATTACAGATGGTTTTCAGGTGAAGTTGAAAAAGTTATGGCGGTACATATTTCCGTTAGAGAGAAAAAAGAGATTTTTTTTTTTATTGTCTGAAAGGGAGAAAAAAAAAAGATTTGAGAGAGGGAGGGGGAGAGGGAGTGAAACGGATGAAGGCGCACGAAACAGTATACAAGATGTTGATGAAGGGAAAGCAAATTACAAAAAAACCAAAAAATAAAATAAAAATTACAAACATGCCATGAGAAACATGAAATTTTAAAAGAATAATGAGTAAGTTTGATCCTAAACAAATTTATTTTTAGTAAGTTCAGTTCCAAATATTTTCTTCTTTCTGCTATTGCTATTTTTTGTTTTTTTCCCTTTTCCTCACATATATTGATATTTTTACTTTTTTTAATTAAAAAAATAATGTAAACCATTGAATTTTAAAGTTTTTTTAACTGAATCTGTCAACATTTTATTTTTCTCTAATAAAACAGTTTAGAAAAAATAAATAAATAAATTGAGAAAAGAAAAAATATATATCTTATATATATATATATATATATATAAAAAAGATACAAATTGGCAAATTTTTTCTTAATTTATATAATTTTTGGGCAAATTGATATAAATAGTCCCTAAACTATAGACTTTTGGTGACATTGATCCCCAAATTATTTATTTGGTGGGATTGGTCCCCAAACTATGAAAAAAATTGTAATATTGGTCCCTCCATTAAAAATTATATTAAATCCAAGTTAAGTTTAAAAAAAAAAATTTAATAACATATATCATTTTTAAAAACTATAAACAAATTTTTTTTTTTTTGTAAACAGTTAAACAATTAATATAAACAATTAATATATTATTTTTATATATTAAACAATTTTTTTTTTTGTAAACAATTAAAAAATTAATATAAACAATTTAAACAATTAATATATTATTTTTATATAAACAATTTTTTATATATATATTAAAAAATATAAACAATTAATATATTATTTTTATGCCCAAAATATTAATGCGTAAATCATTGATAATTATTAAAAATTATTTTTATAACTCAAAATATCAACAAAAGAAAAAAAAAGGAAATACACAAAATAAATATTATTTTACATTTTCTAAAACTTTATTGCAAATTATTGGAATAAATTATATATTATTTTGTGCTAACATTTATTCCAGTAATTGATATATAAATTGATTAATTTTTTTTTTTTAAACTTAACTTGTGATTTAATATAATTTTTAATGGAGGGACCAATATCACAATTTTTTCATAGTTTGGGGACCAATCCCACCAAAAAAATAATTTGGGGACCAATGTCACCAAAAGTTTATAGTTTAGGGACTATTTATACCAATTTGTCTTATATTTAAATAGTGTAATGACATAAATGCCCATGAAATATATATATATTTTTTTAAACTTAAAGGTGATTAAACGGAATTTTTAACGGAAGGACCAATGTCACAATTTTTTTATAGTTTGGGGACCAATCCCACAAAAAAAATAGTTTGGGGACCAATGTCACCAAACCTTCATAGTTTGGGAACTATTTATACCAATTTGTCTAATTTTTGTGATTTTATTTTTATTTAAAATTTTTATATTATTTCATCCTTATCTTAGTAATTTTGGTAAATTTCATCCTTTTATCATTAAATTGATGTCATTTAATAGTCAATATTTATTAAAAAAAAATTATATAAAAAGTAATTAAATTAAAAGAGTAAAAATGATCGAAGTTTTGAATCCCTCTAGAGTGGTTAGCGTCATGTTAAAAGTTCTGGGTCAGGCCCTAACCTCGAGTAAGAGTTGAACTCTATGAGCGCGTTCTGCAGACCGAGTCTAAATTAGTCTCACCGAAAAGGTGGTGGCGCCCCAAGTGGATAAAAAAAAAAAAAATGGAAAGCAAAATATCATATCTAAATCTCTTCTTCTTCCCTCAATCATGCCGAATCAAGTGGAATATTCTGTCCAGTTTCCTTTTATCGATTCGTTCATTGTTTTTTTTTTTTCTTTCCTTTTGGTTTTGTTCTCAGTCTTTAAAATATAACAGAAGATGGATGGAATAGGAGCTGAAATTCTGAGACCTTTGAGAAAAATGTGTTTAAGACCTTTGAGATTTTGTTTGAAAATGGTGAATACAGAAATCTAGACATTGAAAGTAAGATTCACATATCTATGGTTTCGTTTCAACATAGTGAAATACTAAATCTTTTAATTTGTTGACTCGTTTTTGCTTACTGCAAATCAGAACTGTTACAGGAATATTGGCTTTGAAATTTCCTGACTCTAATTAAAAACTATCTATCGTTCTTTGTTTTTGTTTTCTTGATATTTTTTATCCAGTGTATCTTGTTTTTGATTTGGCATGATCGAGGGAAGAAGAACACCATATTTAGATATAATATTTTTTTCCATTTTTACCTTTTTTAATTTAATTATTTTTTATATATATTTTTTATAAATTGGTTGACAGTTAATTTAATAATAAAAGAATAAAATTTACCAAAATTATTAAGATAAGTTATAAAATATATATATATATATATATATATATATAATAATATATGTTGTTGTGCAATCTATCAAAATGGTGCATCCAATAGACCAAACCAATAAATGAATTACAAGTAGATTTTGGTAACCTACAATAGTAGGTTAACAAGTTAAGGGAGATGTTGCATCTTCTATGTTAATAAGTTTTGACTAAATAAAATAATAATATAATATTATAGTTGTAATTTTTAGATATTTTAAAATAAATATAAGCATAAAAATGGTAAATTATTAATTTTGATAATTATCTTACCATTTTTTTTCACAAATCTTATTATTTATAAAAATATCAAAACATCTTACCATTTTCTTTATAAATTTTACCATTTCAAAAAACTCAAATATCTTACCACTTTTTTCACAAATCCTACCATTTTTTTTCAAAAATTTTACTATTCCTTTATTTTTATTTATTTATTCTTATTCAAAGTCCGCAATACATAGTTGTTATCTCCCACCTTTCTCTGAAATGAATTCAAACTTATTTTGTTCCTTTAGGTGTTCTGTTTTTAGGATATTTAAGACTCTCATTGAGCAAAAGGATTTTACTAATGTCTATCTTATCTATTTATCAGCATCTCTATAATTATAATTCAGCTGTTTGATTGGTTTTATCCCAGCATGGCAATTTGTATGAAGAACTTTGCAAGCTCCTTTTGTTTTCTTATTTACCCCTCAATGATACTCAAATCTATATGGTATTGCTGTGATCTCCTTTTTTATCCTCTAGAATTTATAACTGATCTCCACCTCTTTAAAAATGGGACATTTGTTTTTCATAGTATCAATTATTTAACTCTTTAACTTTGGATTCCAAATTTCCAAAGATAATAAGAAGCCATAAGATTGCTGACTTTTTGGAATCTTGGGTCACTGTAAGTTTGTAAATTTTGTACCTTAGGTTCATTGCACATAAATGATTTGATTTCTCAGCTTTATCCTATCAAATATGTTGTATTAAAACATTTCTAATATATAATTTTCCTTTTTTTTTTCTTCAATTTGTTAATAAACTTGCTCCAAAGTACATGACTCATAATTCTTCTACTTCAATTTCTATATTAGAGATTGGGATGCAAATAGAAACATGCTTTCCACAAAGCAAATACAGTTGAAAGTAATCAAGAACTGTGGTTTCCGAAAATTAAACGCGGACATCTTTGGATGCTTAAATGGTGCATCCTTTGGGAGTTCTATGGAAAATATCAAAATTCTAGATCTAGACATTTAGGACATATTCTCTTACTACTAACTTTTAGGTTCAGGTATTAATTGAAGCCTGTATCTGTTCTAGTGTTCTACCCTTGGTTTCAGGTACTAACACAGAGATGAACAAAATTGCCATGGCATTGATTGCAGCATAAAGAATGAAGGTTCCTGCAAATGCATTCAGATTTAAGATATGTAAGTTAAAGTTATCATTAACATTATATCTTGAGGTAGAAAGAGTATGGTTGGTCTTTCTGTTCAAATAGAGCTATGGTTGAAAATGCTAATAGTAATGTTGTTCTCTCACATTTTGCATCACTTCTTTGAGTATGATTAGTAGGATTAATATATTTGCTTACCAAAAGAGCTCCAACTCATTAAAAAGTTGAATGTATAGGAACATGCCCATGCACCAAACCAATTTACTAGTGTTGCGAGGCTTCCAGCGACTCCTTTGATGTTTATAGGGAAAATCTTCAAAACAAATTCTCAATTAGCAATGTTCTTTCATGATGTAGATGGTAGGTAAAAATAGCTTAGAATACAAGTACCTCTGACATCAGTGTTGGAAAATATAAGAACTTTCACACTTTTGCAACACAAATTTCCAAAAATTTGAACACTCAAAACTGATTTTTCAAGCAAATTCTCAATCCTTTTTCTCTTATTTCTTAGCTTATTTTACATTGCATATGTGAGGGGTATTTATACTAACATCAAATGAATCTAAACCATACAACACATCATCTAAATACCATACACATATACTCCCTTTTACCTACAAATACACCTACCACCATGAGGTGTACACTTATCTATCTACCCAATACACCTCAACCCCATGAGGTGTATAATTTCTAGAACAAGTTTAATTTTCAACACTCCCCTTTAAACTTGTTTTACGATGCCGAGCAAATTTCTCAATCTGACAAAATCTTCTTGCTTGAGCGGTTTAGTGAATATGTCGGCAATTTGATCTTTTGTTTTCACGTACTCGAGTTGTACATCTTTTTTTCGATGCACTCCCTTATATAGTGAAAGCGGATATCAATGTGTTTGCTCATCATGGAACACCGGATTCTTGGCTAATGCAATAGCTGACTTGTTGTCGACACAAATTTTGATTGGATCCTTTTGTGTCATACTTAGTTCCTTCAACAAGTTTCTCAGCCAAACCGCATGGCAAACACATGAAGTAGCTGCTACATATTCTCGCTTCACAACCGGATAGTGTGACAATCGGTTGTTTTTTCGACCTCCACGTAAAACCAGTGTCACCCATGAAAAACACAAACCCCGGATGTGCTTTTACGATCATCTATATCTCCACCACACTCACTATCGGTATATCCTACAAGCTTGTATTGATTAGAAACCGAGTATAACAAGCCAATATCAATTGTACCTTTGATGTAGCATAGGATTCTCTTAGCATTCTTGAAATGGGTGGTTGTCGGATTTTCCATGTATCGACTCACAAGTCCAAAGGCAAAAAGAATGTCGGGTCTTGTGCACGTTAAATACCGTAAGCTTCCAACTAAACTCTTGAAGAATGTTGGATCTATTCTTTCACCTTTATCATGCTTGGATAACTTGACTCCAAATTCCACCGGGTGCTTATCGGCTTGCAATCGTTCATTTTGAACTTCTTGAGTATCTCCGTTGCATAGCTTTCTTTGGGAGATGAATATGCCTTCTTCCTTTTGCTTGACTTCAATACCGAGATAGTATGTCATTAGCCCGATGTCGGTCATTTCAAACTCTTGAGTCATCACTTTCTTGAATTCATCAAACATCCTCGGATTACTTCCCGTGAAGATGAGATCATCTACGTACGGACACACGATCAAAATTTCTCCATCTTTGATTTTGACATAGAGAGCATGTTCATAGGGACACTTGGTGAAGTTGTTTTTAATAAAGTACTTGTCGATGCGGTTATTCCACGCTCTTGGTGCTTGCTTCAATCCATAGAGAGCTTTCTTCAATTTCAACACCTTGTCTTTGTTATCTTTGACTTCGTAGCCCGGATGAGGTTGTTGAATGTTTTTGAATGTAGACTTCTTCTTCAAGGACTCCATTTAGGAAAGCAGATTTTACATCCATTTGATGTATTTTCCACTTGTTTTGAGCTGCCAATGAAATGATTAGTCTAATAGTCTCTAATCGAGCAACAGAGCGGAATACCTCATCATAGTCAATTCCGCTTTGACTATAACCTTTGCTACAAGCCTTGCCTTATGCTTTTCGATTTCTCCCTTAGCATTTCTCTTTGTCTTGTACACCCATTCGACACCAATGCCTTGTGCCTTTTGGGAAGTGAGGTGAGTTCCCATGTGTCGGGTTGGTCGGGATTTCTTCATTTTTTTTCCATCGCGTCTCTCCACTTTTTCTCTTGTGCAGCTTCTTGAAAGCTCACCGGTTCCTCAATTGGCAGACAAAAGACAAAATAATGTAAGGTTATCTTGTCGTTCGGTTACCTCATAGAGATCTTGAAGACTTCGGTGGGGCTCATGGGTTCTTTCTCTTTCATCTTGGCTTCCACTTGGTTCCAATGATGACAAGGGTGGTGAGTCTCCTCGAGTGGTTGATGTTGGTGAAGTAAGTGGAATTGTTGGCTCTTGTTGAGTTTCTTCCGATCGTTCTATTTGTGTCAGGTGATCTTCAAACAGAGAGAGAGAAATTGAAGTCATCTATATGAGATCCAAAATCCCATAGTCCTTCTTCGTTAAACATCACATCTCGACTTATCACAACCTTCTTATTGTTCGGATTGAACAACTTGTAGCCTTTAGAATTTGTGTCATAGCCGATGAAGATGAAACTTTCGCTTTTATCATCAAGCTTTGTTCTTTTCTCATCCGGAATATGAACATGGGCTATGCTCCAAAGACTCTAAAGGTGAGAGATGCCGGCTTTCTTCCACTCCATGCTTCCTGCGGTGTCTTTCCCCAAACACTTTTTGTGGAGATCTGTTGGATAAGTAAACCGAAGGGAGGGGGGGCAGTAGCTGCCCGACGCCCCCAGCTCCTCGGGCGGTTTCTTTTTGAGCATGCTTGAACCATGTTGAGGATTGTTCTCTTCCTCTTTCTACCACACCATTTTGTTGGGGGATCTAGGACCGTCATTGGTCTACGTAATTCCATTTACTTCACGGAACTCTTGAAACTCCTTGGAAGTAAATTCTCCACCTCGGCCGATCTCATGGCCTTAATCTTGTGGTCACTCTCTTTTTCAACAATGGCTTTGAACTTCTTGAATACTCCAAAGACTTCTGATTTCTTTTCAAGAAGTATACCCAAGTTTTTCTTGAAAAATCATCAATGAATAGAAGAAAATAATTTAAAAAAATTTAAATAGTTCTCATTACGGGAGATTTTGGCTTGATAGGCGGTGGGGTTTGGGCTGGATAGGGGGACCGCACACGTCGGTATGGATTATGCGCGCGGGGGTTTTGGCTCTTGACTCGACTCCTTTGGGAAGCTTTTCCCGACTTGCGTTTCCGAGTAACACCCCCTTCACACAGCTGATCGGGATGTTTGATGCATGGTAGTCCCTTCACCATCTCCTTCTTAGATAGCGTTCTAACCCTCCAAAATTTAGATGCCCAAATCGAAGATGCCAAAGCCACGATGTATCTTTGTAACAAGCTTTAAGACACTTTGCAACATCGTTTTGAATATTCAAAGGAAACATTCTATTCTTTGACATCCGCACCTTGGTAATTAAATCTCCTTCGCCATCTCTTATACAAAGACTACAATTTTTCATTTGAATATCATAGCCTTTTTCTAAGAGTTGACCCAAACTCAAGATGTTGCTTTTCATATTAGGCACATAGTAGACATTTGAAATAAACCGATGTCTCTCATCTTTTAAACGGATAAGAATGTTACCTCTTCCTTTCACTGCTATTGTGGAATCATCTCCAAAAGAAATATTTCCACTTATCGACTCGTTTAGCTCCACATTAAACATGTCTTTTCTTCCACACATGTGATTGCCTGCACCACTGTCAAAGATACCAGAATTTGTTTGGCCGTCATCAATCTCTTTTCGTGCTAGAAGAAGAGTTTCTTTATCATCGGTCTCTTCCTTCATGTAGCTTAGGTGTCTCCTCGACTCTATTGTTGGGAGATCTACATTCTGAAGCATAATGTCCAAACTCAATTCGACATATACCGAATTTGAGATATTGTCATACCTTCGAGTTTGGATCGCCTCTTCCACGGCCTCGTGTTGAACTTTCTCCTTTCTCATAGTTGTTGTTGGAATTGTTATTGTTGTAATTCCAACCTCGTCCACGATAGTGATTTCCGCCTCGTCCACGGCCTCTACCTCGGCCTCGGCCTCGTTGGTTTCTATCATTCCCAACACTTTCTTCTTTCTCCTTAGGATTATTGCATCTTAAGGAGTTGCTCCACAATCCCTCGCTTCTTTTTATGCTTTTCTTCATATGCTTGTAATGATCCATTGAGTTCATCAATGATCATTTCTTCCAAATCTTTTGTTTCCTCAATTATTGACGCTGCGATGTGCTCGAATTTTGGATCTAACGAGCGAAGTATTTTTTCCATAATTCTCACATCGTCTAACTTTTCACCATTTCTTTTAATTGATTAGAAACAATCTGCTACTCTTGAGAAGTAATCTATAATAGACTCGGATGCTTTCATATGTAAGGATTCAAACTCACCTCTTAATGTTTGGAGACGAATCTTCTTCACTTTTTCGACTCCTTTGTAAGAGGTTTGCAACTTCTCCCATGCTTGTTTAGCGAAAGTTGCACTCGAGATCTTTTCAAAACCATCATCATCTAATGCTTGATAGATGAGGTAGAGAGCTTTCTTGTCTCTCTTTCTTGAATCCTTCAAAATTGTATTTTGCTCTTGTGTAAGAGCAGACTTCATTTTCTCGCTCGCTAAAGCCTTTCTCTATGACATCCCAAACATCGTGTGCTCCAGGAGAGCCTTCATCTTGATACTCCAATTGTCATAATTGTTGTTGTTGAGAGTCGGGACTTGGAAGGATGCCACACTATTTGCCATATTGCTCAATATATAGAGAATTTGAAAATTTCGATTGCGGATAGATCCGAAACGTCGAAAAATTTCAAGAGGATTGGTTGAAAAATTCCACCTTTTTTTTTGTCAACCGTGTCAAAGTCAACGGATTGGTCAATGCTCAAAGTCAATGCTTGGTCAACGGGCAGGTGGCTCGGTCAACTTAGCTCAACTCGGTTGGACTCGGTTGCAACTCGGCTGAACTCGGTGAGTGGACTCGGGGGTTTCCGGGCGGCAACTCCGGCGCGGCCGTGAACCCGGATCGGGCCGGAGGGGTGGGGGCGATTTTGGTGGCGTCGGATTCCTCTCGCCGAGGCTTCGAGTTAATATGAAATCCGTAGTATATTTCCAACTATGCTCGATACCAATTTGTTGGAAAATATAAGACACTTTCCCTTTTGCAACACAAATTTCCGGAAATTTGAACACTCAAAACTAATTTTTCAAGCAAATTCTCAATCCTTTTTCTCTTATTTCTTAGCTTATTTTACATTGCATATGTGAGGGGTATTTATACTAACATCAAATGAATCTAAACCATACAACACATCATCTAAATACCATACACATATACTCCCTTTTTACCTACAAATACATCTACCACCATGAGGTGTACACTTATCTATCTACCCAATACACCTCAACCCCATGAGGTGTATAATTTCTAGAACAAGTTTAATTTTCAACAATCAGAACCCGTGGAATTGCACCCATTCCCGCTGAAAAGAACCCTATGTATACCTGGTTTTGTGATCAAAAGAATAATCAAACTACTCTGGGTTTAGGGATTAAGTTTCTTTATCATTCTGGATAGCAAAGATTATAATATTACCAGTATGCCAGTTACAACAAGTACCGGAACTGCCGTTGGTGCCATTGCATGTCCCTGGTAAACAGTATGTTATTAGCACCTTGTTCTTCTTTTATGGCAAATATAAGAATATGAAAGAACAATTTTTGGCTGAAGTGTTTACCTTAAGATAGAAGGAGAATGCTCTTAATAAACAGCCTATGACTAGTCCTGCTCCGGAAACCTATAATAATGAGTTTTTATTTTCTCCCATTCAGAAGACATTTGTTTTTGCATGAAAAAATTCTACTAGTGATGGCTTCTCTTCTAAAATGAATTTTTGTTCAATACATAGTTATTATTGATGGTTTTTTATTTTTATATTTAGAAGGAATTTTAAACTTAAATAGCATAAAAATGTTGAAGTTTATTTTTAAGATTGTGAAAAAAGAAAAATATGGGAGAGTTTATATGTCTGTTAATACTCTTAATTCATTTTCTTTTTATGACACTATGTTTATTCGCTATTTAATTTGTTCCATTAGAATATGCTAATCTCTCTCGAGGACCTAATTTTCTCTTGAGAACAACTCTCCCTTTCCCTTCCCTCCCCTCCCCTCTTCTGTCAAAATTAGATGCTTAATTAGAACTTAGAACTTCCCCACAATTCCTAATTTTTCAGTGGATTAATTAAAACTTACCAATATGTAATATGCATATCATGTTTGTTGCTATTTAACCTATTCAGGAAGAATCAAATGACTAAACTGAACGTGGGACTATTTATCATGTTTATAGAACTGTTTTTACTAAAGTCTAAATAAAGAATGCAGATTGTATGAAGGCCAAGAGCCAATGAGAGAATTTGCAATTAGAGAAAGAGACTATGAAAGCCCCGTAACATTGTCATCAAGTTTCTCAAAGTTTGATGTTATATTGATTTCATTATGAAACTTGTGATGTTCTATTCATTTCTTTTTTTCCCATTCAAAGCTTGTATTGTTGAACTTTCGTAAAGTTCTTATTAATTTCTGGTTCCCCCAAAAGGTCTCTTCTTGTTTGCCATCAGATTCTTCATAAGTTTCATTGTCTTGATGCATCTGGGGCTGCACCTTCTTGCTGTTGGGTTCTTTGGTACATACAATATCAATATGCAGTCAGTTAATAACTAGTGGTTTTGATTTGGATGATGTTTAACAGTTCATATATATTTGGTGGTTCTCCATTATAAGATGTTGCCGATTGATACTGAAATTGATGACGTTTCTTGGGTGCTAATCCTTCTAAGAATTTAATTACCAGCTCTTGTGGATAGGTTTAATAGTTCATCTTCATTTCTTGGCAATTTAATTTCTGTGATTCACATGGGCTTGGACCAATATAAATCTAAATGAGGGAGCCAGTTGCAGTTGCTGTCAATGCTGATTAACAGCTGAATTTTTTGGACATTTCAATGGGAATCTTTCTTTTCGTGGCAGAAATTAATCTATTGCGTTTGATGAGATTGAATATTTGTGTAGTTCGTCATCACACATTTTGAGATATTGAGAGCAGAGCTAATTCATGTCGGCTTCTACTGTTATACTCTGATTACCAACTAGCCCGATCACACTAAAACCTTGTTAGTCCTCCATTGCGGTACTTTCTCAAACTTATTAATCATTCTATCTTTATATTTATATTTATATTTATATTTTATTTTATAAACACCTCATGCTTACAATATCATATAAAACACTGTGCTTATAAATCCAAGAGGTTCAACTATGAACCATATTTATTAAAACATAAAGCTTTTACAAATATAATATAAAGACTTTGTGCTTAACATATATCCAAGTTCTCCGACGCAAGCGTTACTTTTTTTCATCTATTGTCTTTATGACAAATATTATCATATTTATGATTCAAGTCCTTTAGGGGGTATTACTTTATTTTTTTCTTTTTTTTGTCTTTATGACAAATATATTATCATAGTTTAGGTTTGCACCCATTAGTATGAAGACTCTTCAATCGTCGTAGCTCATATTTATTTTATTTATTTATTAAAGGCATTATGATAGATATCATAATATTTATTTTATTTAATTTTTAAAGGACATTATGATAGATATTATAATATTTATTTTATTTATTTATTAAAGGGCATTATGATAGATATCATAATATTTAGTTCCTATATTATATTTTATATCTTAATATTTATCTTTTATATTTATATATATCATAATATTTATTTGACAATATATATATATAAATTCCTTAATCAATCAGAAGTCTATTCCGATTAGGAAACTATATATCATTAAGGCCAAATAACGGAACAAGGTATGTGGAATTTTTTTCTAAAAACCTTAGTCTTTTTAGATTTTCCTCTCGTTTTTATTTCCGACTTAAGCATCGGAGAAGTTTTACGGGGAGCAATTTCCGTTTGACTTTATTTTTTACAGGAACGAAGATTCGGAGGATCGAAACTAAAGTGATTAGAGATTAGAGGCTACATCAGTGATCTTATCTAAGTCACTTCGGGCCATAGTTTGGGAGAACCAACTAACTCAGGCACGTTGTTGGTTCCGAAACCAATCAACAGACACACACAATGTGCTCAGCTACGTACGTCATGCATGAGGAGAAGAGTTTTT
The DNA here is from genome assembly GCA_025388415.1 of Cynanchum wilfordii. Lineage (NCBI taxonomy): Eukaryota > Viridiplantae > Streptophyta > Magnoliopsida > Gentianales > Apocynaceae > Cynanchum > Cynanchum wilfordii. The sequence goes on along the minus strand of JAHSUH010000608.1, from coordinate 95,828 downwards.
ATCTTTTGTGAACATTATTGGAAATAGTTCGATACAGTAGTTTTTGGCATTATTATGCATGCATGCATGCATGTGCATAAACTTCCAAAATTATTCATTGTTGAGATGACTACTACTCTCACTAACAAAACCTACTATGCGTCCTCTCCCTTTCTCTTTCACCTTGGAATCGTCATCTCAAACGTCACGCAATTTATCTTGCCAGGGACAGCTGCAAAATATTTGTCTTAAAAAAATACATATATTTCGTGTAGAGAACAATTATCAAAATTACGTTACTAATATATATATATATATATATATTCGATTCAAATTGTTTTTGTAAAATTTAACTTTGTTGAATAAAAAATTTTAAATTTACTTATATTACCTTATATATGTATAAAATTTTAATCTTACATACGTGAGAAGCAAAGATATATTACCTTATATATGTATATATATATATATATACCAGTCCATGCAATGTGCATGAATTGCAAGTTAACTTTCAAATTTCTTCCATTTTCAGTAACCAGAAATCTATTGCCATATAAAATTCTTCGATTCTCTGAGAAATATTAATAGAAAAATGGAAAATCAACAGCTGCACGTTCTCCTGGTAACTTATCCAGCACAAGGCCACATCAATCCGTCCCTCCAATTCGCCAAGAGACTAATCAGATTTGGCATTCAGGTGACATTTGTCACCAGTATATTCGCTCACCGCCGTATGACCAAAGCTTCAGGCGCCGCCGTACCTAAAGGTATGAATTTCGCAGTTTTCTCAGACGGCTACGACGACGAAGGATTCAAACCGAAGAACATCGACGGACAACAATACATGTCGGAAATGAAGAGACGCGGGTCCGACGCACTCAGAGATGTAATTAGTCAACATCGTCATGACTCCGGTAGCTCCGCCGATCCTGGCCGTCCACCGGTAACGTCGCTGGTGTACACTCTACTGTTACCTTGGGCTGCTGAGGTGGCGCGTGAATTTCACATCCCGTCTGTACTCCTCTGGATTCAGCCGGCTACCGTACTAGACATATATTACTACTATTTCTTCAGCGGATACGGAGACGAAATAAAAAATAACGGAACGGATCCGTACTGGAAAGTTCAACTTCCGGGGCTTCCGTTATTGGAAAGCCGAGATCTTCCTTCGTTTATAGTTCCTAGTAATAATCCCACCTCGGAAAACTACAGCTTTACTTTACCAATATTTAAAAGCCAGCTGGACATTCTGAATGAAGAAGAAGAAGACGACGAAATTAAACCGACGGTTCTCGTGAACACGTTCGATGCATTGGAATCCGAAGCGCTGACAGCCATCGATAGGTACAACATGATCGCAATCGGACCGTTGGTTTCACTAGACGGTTATAAAAATAATTCAACGCATGCAATCGATGCGTCCTCCTCGTTTGGTAACCTTTTCGAAGAGACGAAAGATTATAAGGAATGGCTAAATTCGAAACCGACGTCGTCTGTGATATACGTATCGTTCGGAAGCTTACTGAACTTAGAAAAGGAACAAATGGTTGAGATTGCGAGAGCACTGTTGGATAGCGGAAGGCCATTTTTGTGGGTAATTCGAGATTATAATGAAAAAAAGGGGCAAAAAGAGGAATATTTTTTGGACGATCAGATTATGATTCAGGAAAAAGGGATGATTGTGCCGTGGTGCTCGCAGGTAGATGTACTGACGCATCCGTCGTTGGGGTGTTTCGTCACGCACTGCGGGTGGAATTCGACATTAGAAAGTATAGTTTACGGGGTTCCGGTGATAGCGTTTCCTCAGTGGACTGATCAAGGAACGAATGCCAAGCTGCTGGAATCCGTTTGCGAGACTGGGGTTAGAGTTAGGGTTAGTACTGGAACTGGTATCGTTGAGAGGGATGAAATAAAGAGGTGTATAGAAGAAGTAATGGAGGAGGATGGAGGCAGAAGAGGAATGGAGTTGAGAAAGAATGCGAATAAATGGAAAGATTTAGCCTGGGAAGCCATGAGAGAAGGAGGTTCGTCGGATAAGAATTTAAAAAAATTTCTTGAACATGTTGGTGATAGATATTCTGGAGAAAGGGTAGTAGTTTGATTGTGATCTTTTTTTAGATACAGTAAAAAGTTTAGATGGTCTTTTAGGTCTTTTTATCATAGATCCTTTCTAATAGAGGATGGGTTAAAAAAAGATTTGCTAGATTTTAAGTTAGTTTACTATGTCAGGGGACAATAAATATATATATATTAGTAGTAACATTTCATTTATATATATATTTTATATAATATTATGTTTGTTTAAATTTTTTTAATTAATCGTATTCGAATAAAAATATTAGATCATTATTAACTTCTTACTCATATTTCCTGTAAGTATATTTTTAAAATCAAAAGTCAAGTACTAATTAAGTACTCTTTGAAGGTACGATCCACACAAAAAAAGAATTGTCAATTGTGTCAACTCAATCAACACTTAAAAGACTAAATATATATGAAAGACATTCTTTAGTTTTAAGAATTTTTTCCTCTTCTTCTTGCAACGATACTAATTTCACTGCAAACCAACATCAATAATACAAAACAGGTAACATAAAAGAATGGAATTGTTAAATTATAATTAGTGTTATTTAGCAAAATCCAATTCTACGACCAGAAAAGAAGAATTATAATTTAGATATTTCTTGGATAATTTTAGTAATATTTCTTTGGATAATAAAAATATATAATTACATCTTTTGATACAAAATATAATAACAAAAAAATTAGAAAAAATTAAAAAATAAAATTTTAAAAAAATTATAATAAGAATATGAAATGACACATAAATATTTAATTAAAAAAAAAAAAAGTTAAACATCATCATATAATAAAGACCAAAATCATATTAAAATCCAAAAAAAATAATAAAATTACACATGTCATTAAAAAGTTTTAATCTTATATAATATAAAAGATATACACACGTGTGTGTGTGTAAATGTTTGATGTTGGTTCGATTTGGGTGAAATTAATTTTCCCTTACAGCATTCAATCATGAATGCACAATTGATGTCTCATACCTTGATTTATGCTACTCTACCAGTGATTTTGGACTTGGATAGATTTTTGTCTATTCTGTTCTTCTTGGGTTAAAATGACTTATTTCTTAAAGCCCATATAATTTGGTCTAGGACCATGATTTCACATGATCCACTACTTTTTTATATTATGAAAATCTAAAAACAATTTCCTTTTAAAATGATATATATTTTTAATTTTTAGAATAAAAATTAAATGTGTTGAGAAATCCGAACTACAAACCATTAAAATGGGTCTCATCTATCTTATGTGGAAGGCGAAGTAATCCTCCCAGTACTTTTCCTAAGAATGAATTGTGGCACGTCAAGAGAGAATATCGTATGATGATGATTCTCCTCACGTAGGAATATCGAAATGCAAGGTACTCATACATACTATGAGTGTAAATGATAATAACAAATCGATAATCTCGGCATAAAATGCGTTAATTGTCATAATGTCACATCTAGACGTGACAAACACAAATATAAAAGCTCTAACAACTAAAGATTAATATCTCTCCTAATAAAATAATTATAAACACAAAAAACAGATGAAACGTATTATAAGTACACTCAAGCACATTTGCTCTAGTATATTCATAAACTTATGAGAATATACTCTAAACCTTCTTTATTTATTTGATAACTTAAGTATCGGAGGGTATAAACAGAGTAAATCTTTGTCCCAGACTCGTCTTTTGCAGGAATCACAGTCAACATATACTTGGAAGCTAAGGGAATTTTCGTTGATACTCATCCTCAGTTGCTCTAATTGCATATGTGTAACACAAGTATATTTTTTGGTACGATCAATATATTCCATTAAATGTTAAAATTTTTAATGTTTTCAACTATAAAATATATATATATATATATATATATATATATATATATATATTTATTTATTTGATCTCACAGTCAGTATTTTAACAATTCAAATTCATAATTTTTATATTATAAAAAAATAAATTTAGATAGAATTATGAAACATGTGGTGACTAATCTAAAGTGTTACATTTTCTTTCTTTTTGCTTTAATTTTACATTTTTTTTTTTTTGTTTCTAACATAACTCAAACCTATAATTTTTTTTTCGTCTCTAATATGATTCAAATTCATAATGTTTTATAGTTATAAATGAAATTGTTATTATCTGAGAATTTTTTTAAATTTTTTTGTTACTTGAAGTCTTAGCTAGGTTGAGGTCTTTCTCCTTTATTTTCTCATTTATTCTTGGTGGGGTGACATTGTGGTTTGGAAAGTCAAGTCATTGCTTAAGCCCTTTTCATACTACTGGAAATTAACGGAACATATTTCGGCTGCTTTCAAGGACCCTGCATTGACTTGGAATTTTTAATTTATTTTGACTTATTAATTAATATTTAAGTAATTTTTCGTCCATTGAGATAATATCTTTTTGTTTTTTTTTAAAAAAAAAATAAAAATTCTTTTATACGTTTTTCTATTTATGTGCTTGAATTGAATGATGACCAATTATCAATCATACCAAATTTGCATGAAGAAAGTAAATCCAGCTATCAATGAGAATTTGAGAACTAAGGCAGAAAATCAAGGTGTGGTGTGATTATCCTTTTCAATAACAGTAAAATTGTGAAGAGTAATTTAAGGAATTTTATTGAAATTCAATCACTATGTAATGGGAGATCTCGTTTGTCAATCTATTGAGCAATCTACTCTTATAAAATAGTTACGTAACAACACTTAATATTTGCACAAATCTTGCTGATTTTCTTCTTTAGATAGAAAATATTTCCTCTACTTGTAATATATAAAAATGTAATAACAAGACTCTCTTCTCATTGATCCATTTAATGATCAATATTTTCTTGATCTTGTATTGAGGCGTATCTTCGTGTCAAAGGCATACCATCTTTATGGTATCTCTGATCACTAGTCAATGCCAAATCGAATGCATTCTACATACGGGGCATCTATCTTCTAAAACTTTCAAAATATCAAAATTTTTACCCTAAACATCCAACAACTGTACATGTAATTGATAATAAAGGTTAAATTCCTCAATTCAAATTCATCCTTTTTTTTATAAGTATTAGGAAATTAAGAAAGGTAATGGTACAAAATTATAAATTAAAAGAAAAAAATAAGACAAACACATACATACTTTTACGTGAAAAAAAAAAGAAAAAAAATTAAAAGTAAAAGAATTTATTATAGTCAAAATTTTACAATTTATTATGGAATAAGTGAAAAATTCATAAAATAGTTTGATTTCAAGCATAAAATATTATCCATATAATTTGAAATAATAAAATTAATAAGAAAAAATCATTTCATTCAATTATTGAGTGATTATAATAAAATCAATTTTTTTTTTTTAAAATAAAAATAGTAAATATTGAGACAATTGGCTAGTCTAAGACAAAGAAACGAAAATGAAATTCCAATGCGTATTTAATAAGTTAGTTGAAATAAGTTAGAATTAATATATGACATGACATGCACAAGTGGACAATATATCTTTACTTTTTCATCGATGTCTTTGTGCCCTACAATTTCAGTTAGTTCATTTGTGGAAATATATATATCTTATATATATAAGATCTAAGTTTAATGGCATATATTTTGTAATTTTGTCCAATTTTTGGATTTTGTTTTCTTTCTCTTCTTTTTTTTTTTTTTTTTTTTTTTTTGAAATGATGACATTGTTGTAATTTGCTTAATTTTCTTTAGTCTTTTTGTCTCATTCAATATTTTTGACTTTTAAATTTATGATTCATTAAATAATTTAATAACATAAAAGGTAATGCTTAATAACTTTTATTTTTTCTTAATTTTTATTTTATTGGCATAATTGTAATTAAATTAAACTTTTAGTTTTTTATATTTTAATTCTCAATTAATGCTTAATAAATTTTAATTTTTTAATTGACTTTTTTTTTTAACTTTTTCTACATTTTTATCTTAATTTTATATTTTTTAATATTATTTTTAAATATTTTTATTTAATTTTTATTTTTTTATATATTTGTAATCAATTATCTATTTTTTAAGATTACAATAGTTGACTTTTTATACCACTCTTCTAATTATTTCTAACTCTTAATTGTTTTTCTTTATTATTTAATATTTTTCAACCTTTTATTTTTTGATATTAATATTTTTAACTTTAATTAATTTATTACTTATTATAACTTTTAAAATATTATCTTTGATAAAAATAATTATCACTTAATTATTTTTAACTTTTCAATTATTTCATTTGTTGATTTTAGAGATATGAGTTTTTAGGTTAATTGTAAAACTTACAAAATATATGTCATTAGAAACTTACCATCTTATATATATATAATATATATATATATATATATATATATATATATATATATATACATAGCATTTTTTTCTCCTTCTCAAGTCCATATTTTTTTTTTTCAATATTTGTCTTTCTTCTCTATATAACTTTAAGTTTTTTTTTGTTTTTTTTTCTAATCCATACTTCTATAGAATTTTGCTTTTTTATTTTAAATTTTATTGTTTATACAGTTATTAAGAAAAAGTTGTTTTTTTATTATTATTCGGAAGATTTTGTTTGAAGCTCATGGATGGCTTGATTATTTTTTTTTTGGTTTTTTTTTTTTTTTTTGTAATGGATTGTAATGTATTATGTGGAACAAAAGTAGTTCAAGCCCAAAATCTCTAGAATTAAGGTGGTAGCAAATTTTGATATTTCTTAAATTGAAGTAAATTTGGTTAAATTAAAGGTATTAAATATTTAGAGTAATTTTTGTTAAATTTTGTATTTAATAAATATTTTTGCTAACTAATATTTGCAATTCGGTTATTTTGTTAAATTTTTATTTAAACTTAATAAAAATTTTGCAATTTTGTTTATTATTAAGTTTTAGTTTTGCAATAACCTAATTTTTCATTTTAAAATTTCATCATCAAACTTCTATTTTGGTTCTACAGATTCCTTATATTTTGATCCACATTTTTTAATTTTCTTCTCTAATAAGTTTTCTAATAGCATGATTTTGTAAGTTTTTTTAACTTTTTGAATTTTATTGTCTTTTTATATCTTTGTCTTCTTATATATTATTTTTTTAATATCATTTTAATTATAATTTATGTTACTTTTGTTTGGTTTGTTTTAATTCATTAAATTTTAATTTTCAAAACTTTTCATTGGTATTCTACTTTATTTTTAAAATTTAATTTTTTTATGTAATTAATCATATTTATGTTATTTATTAAATATTAAATTTTTAATTTTTTTTAATAATTTATGGATGAAATATAAAGTAACCATTATTAGTAATTTGAATAATTATGTATCCTTTATTATAATTTTAAAATACTATGTTATATAATAAAATTATAATTTTAAATTATATAAATATTTAATAAATAGATAAATATAATTATATATGATAAAATTTATTAATTTATTTATATATACTTTATTTTAATATTTAAAATTTTTAAATTAATAATTTATTGTAAATAAAAATAAAAATAGATAATTCCACAGAGCGGGAGTGTGGTTTGTTTTACAACTATTTATATATATATATATATATATATATATATATATATATATATATATATACATTTTCTTAAATCTTTTTTTTTTTTCTCCCCTTAAATTTAAAAGAAAAGGAAAAAAGTGAGTTTATAGAAATTAATAAAAATATAAATGTTTATTTTATGAATTAAGTGATTACTTAAGAATATATTTGATTTTTAAAAAAATAATATTAAAATTTTATTTGACATTTAAACTATTATTTTATTTTTTAAAAATTATTATTTTCTTTTGCTAATCAGTCTTTTTTTATTTTTATCAATAATATCTTTTTTTAGCTAATAACTTTAATGTATAAAAAGTAAAGAAGAACTAATTCCAATGTGTAAGTAAACTGATAAAGAGTTCTTGTGATTTAAGTGAAGTTGAAAATTTGAATCTCGACTCATGTATGCAACTGTCTAAAATTTGGGGCCAGAGAAACTTTCAAATCTAACTCCAAAGGCATAGATGATCTGATAAGGAGTTCTCGTGATTTAAGTAAGATTGAAGATTTAAATCTCGACTCATATATGCAATTGTCAAAAATTTGGAGAGCAGTAGAGACTTTCAAATCTTTTGGTTGTTGGGATGATGATTTACAAGAGATAGGGGGTGGGAATAATATTACTCCTTAATTTCCGGTCTCGTCCCCACAAAAATATAATTTTTATTCAATTATATATTTATATAAAAATAAAACTATAACAATCATAATATGTAAAATTAAAATTTTATAAAATAAATAATGATAATTATTTCGTAAATATTTAATTATATATAAATTAATAAAATAGTAACCATAATATATACTTTATTAATTATATATATATGAATTGAATCATAACTATTATAATAATCTTATTGAATAGCCCCGTAAGGAGTGGTCGAGTTGGTGGAGTAGGATGTCTGGTGACTACAAAGTCCCTAGTTTGAATCCTACCAACGCCTTTTGTCTGTTACCCAAATTTACCCAATATAGCAGTTTACCCAACTATAGCCATCTAACGACAAAAAAAAAAAAAATCTTATTGAACATTTTTAAAAATAAAACATGGAAGATATCTAAGTAAATACTATATAAAACACAAATTAATTAAACAATAGCTATAAAATTCAATTTCAAATATTTATTTAGTAAGTTTTATTAATTAATATTTTAATTTTTTTTTTTTAAAAAAAAAACTTAAACAAAAAATTAATCTTAGTAATAAAATTTGACATTATTGTAAAAGAATTATTCAAATGATATATGTTTTCTGATTATCAATAAACCTCTAATAACACAATTATTTTACTGAATATATTTATTACAATCATTCATTAATAATAATAATAAAAACAATAAAATGATTAGCTCTTAAACTTGTATTATTAATAGTAATCAATTTTAGAAAAAAAAAAATTCTAACAAGTAGAATCGCATGATAATTGTTTAAACTATAAAATCCAAAATAAGAAATTAGGTTAAAAAAAAAAAAAAAAAGAATTAATACAAAATATATCTATATATATATATATATTATACAACTTATCTGGCTAAATTTGTTGCATTCGGAGGCAAAGTCTAGTCAATTTTTAATGATTTTATTTCTTTTTTTAATTTATTACATATTTAAAAAAGCCAAACCAGATTTTTCTATTTTTTTGTTTTGATCTATAAAAAAAAAAATCTGACGTGGTCCCCAGCCGAGTATCACCAGTTTTTTTTTTTTTTTTTTTTTGGCTAAATAGAGTATCATCAGTGCTAAAGTTATGGAAAACATTGTTTCTTTACACTTCAAATGTATATATATAAACTCAGCAGTTTGGGAGAGTTGGTAAGCGAACTTTTAAAGCTTTCTCCTTATGGCGGATGGTCGAGGATTCGAATCCCCCGAGGTGGTTAGCGCCACGTTAAAAGGCTCCGGTCCGACCTTCACCATCGAGTAAGAGTTGGACTCTGAACGCGTCCCGGGCCGAATCCGGATTAATCGACCCGTGTGGGTAGGTTTGACATTTACTTGTGAAATAAGAGTTAGGGATGAAACTTTTCCCTAATTAAAAGTTTGAACTCTCCAGTGTACTACCCGGATTGAATGTGAGTTAATGGAAATCATGACGATTCCGAAAAATTGGTTATAACCAAGAAATATATATAAAAGTTGATGTGCAATTTTTTAATTAAAAAAAGTAGATACATAATTTTCACATGCTGTTGAAATACATGCTTTAATGGAATCCAAAATGAAAAGAATAGAGACATTCCACTGAGATTTGGTTTTGTTCCCTTATCGTTTTTTTTTTCTATTTTTTTTTTTTGGTGGCTTTGGTAAAGATAAGGATAATTGTGGGGTTAGTTGCTTAACAATTTTTAATTATTCATATTGATCTTGATTTTTTTTTTAAAAAAAAAAAATATATATATATTATGATTATTCATATTGATCCTTTTCATTAGTAATTAATAAATTCTTACTCAATTAAATACATAATTTTTATTAAAGGACAAAATATTTATATTATCCTAATTTTATCTTCAAATTATTTGTCAGAAATCCCTTAATAATCTTTTAATATTTATGTGAAAAAAAAACTATTTAAACAAACAAAATTAAATAATAAATTAATTTATTTGAATTATGTCGCAAAAATAATACAAATTCAATAAGTAAAAAAGACAGGGTTAATTTAGGTAATTCAAAAGTCAACACGTAAAGAGATGTTTTCTTCATTATTGTTCTTCTTCGCTCCCACTAAATGGTTCATCGTCTACTTTGACCCAATCCACATTTTTCCAGAGTCTGAAACCTTGTCTTACCATTATTATTTCTACCAAAAAAAAAAAAAAATTATTATTTCATTATTATTTATATTTCACGACCTCCTCCTATCTCTTACCACCAAGTCTGCTGGCTTCAAACAAAGTTCTTTCCTCCTACCCCCTTCCTCTGTCACCGGTGGAGATTAGAAAGCCAATGGCAAGCCCTCCCTCCAAATCCCATATCAAAATTTTCATTTTCTTTACTCTTATCCTTCTCGTTCAATCAAAGTTGAGTCTTCACCCTTCAGACAAAGAAGCTATATTGGCTGTTCAAAATGACTTGGGCATCTATGGTCAACGGTACTTTGCTCCACAGAATCCTTGCAACTCTGCCGGAATATACTGTGAACGGCGAATCTTGAATGATTCGTATGTGCTCAGAGTCACACGTATTGTCCTCAATTCTCATCGGCTGAAAGGAATTATTTCTCCTGCGGTTGGTAAACTGTCTGAACTCAAAGAGCTCTCATTGTCAAATAACAAGATTATTGATCAAATCCCACCTCAAATTGTCAGCTGTAAGAAACTGGAGATTCTGAATCTTGGAAATAACAGATTTTCAGGAAGAATCCCATCAGATTTGTCGTCATTAATCCGTCTTAGGATTCTTGACTTGAGTTCTAATAAGTTTTCAGGAGATTTGAGTTTCTTGAAATACTTTCCGAACCTGGAACAGCTCTCCCTAGCTGATAATAACTTTGCTGGAAAAATCCCTTCAGCTTTGAGATCATTTCGGAACCTCCAGTTCTTGAACATTTCTGGGAACAGTTTACTAAGAGGACCTGTGCCAGTATTGAATCAAGTAGAAGTAGAATATTCAGCAACTCAGTTGGAGGAGGAAAATACTATACCAAAACGGTATGTTTTTGCTGAAAAATCAACAGCAACAAATGATACATCTGCAAAAGGACCTTCTGCCGCTGCAAGTCCAAGTACAGGCTCAGCTCAAGCTCCAGGACCCGCAGCTTCAGCCCCAAAGAAACATAAGAAGCACAAGAAGAAGATTACAGCATGGATTCTTGGGTTCCTAGCTGGAACTCTAGCAGGGACCGTCTCAGGGTTGGTTATTTCTGTGCTTTTTAAGATGCTAATGTTCTTCGTGAAAGGAAGGGACAAGGACTCGGGTTTGGCAATTTTCAGTCCATTGATAAAGAAAGCCGAGGATTTGGCTTTCTTGGAGAAAGAAGAGGGATTATCGTCACTAGAAGTCATTGGACGAGGAGGGTGTGGTGAGGTTTACAAAGCAGAATTACCAGGAAGCAACGGGAAGCTGATTGCTATAAAGAAGATCATCCAACCTGCCAAAGATGCTGCAGAGCTCACTGGAGAAGATAGCAAAGCTATGAATAAGAAAATGCGTCAGATCAAATCAGAAATTCAAACCGTAGGAGAAATCAGGCACAGAAATCTGCTTCCCCTCTTGGCCCATATGCCACGGCCAGACTGCCATTACCTTGTGTATGAGTACATGAAGAATGGTAGCCTGCAAGATTTGATTGTTCAAGCAAAAGAAGGGCAGAGAGAATTGGATTGGTCAACAAGACACAGGATTGCAATAGGCATAGCAGCAGGACTTGAATATCTCCATATGCATCGCAGTCCCAGAATCATTCACCGTGATCTGAAGCCAGCAAATGTTCTTCTTGATGATGATATGGAAGCTCGAATAGCAGACTTTGGGCTTGCAAAAGCAATGCCAGAAGCATATACTCATGTTACCAGTTCAAATGTTGTAGGAACCCTAGGGTATATAGCTCCAGAGTACCATCAGACACTGAAGTTCACAGACAAGTGCGATATTTACAGCTTTGGAGTGTTGCTGGCTGTACTAGTAATGGGGAAATTCCCATCAGATGAATTCTTCCAACACACTGAAGAAATGAATTTAGTGACATGGATGAGGAATGTCATGACTTCTGAAGATCCAAAAAGAGCAATTGATCCAAAGCTTCTTGGAAATGGACAGGAGGATCAGATGCTTTTAGTACTCAAAATTGCCTGCTTCTGCACTTTGGAAAATCCAAAAGAGAGGCCTAACAGTAAGGATGTTAGGTGCATGTTGTCTCAGATAAATCAGAATTAGCAATACTGTAGCAAGCAAAATAAGCATATGAGCTCTTAAGCTTGAATTCTACAAGCTGTTCCACTTTCACATGGTCTGAATATTGTTATATTAAGTTGTTCTTTTCATGGAAATATATTATCTTTGATATTATTAGGTTGTCCATTACAATGGGAATTCTTCACAAGATAAAAAATTATGATTCAGCACACCTCTTTAAGTTGAGCACTTGAAAAGTAAGGCCGAACACCATTATAAGTCGCAAAAATTGAAAAGAAATAGTGACAGCATTATTAACTAATCTTCAAACTAGTAATCATCCCCCACAACAAAAAAATTTTGTAGCAGATTTTCAAAACCCTCTTACTAGTTACTGGAAAGTGCAAGTTATAATTTTTTAAAGAAAAACAGCGCATTTGATTCTCGGTAAGAAAGGATATCTATTTAGCTTTATATTAACAAAGTTCCCTAAGTTACTTTCTGATTGAGCCCTTGTAACAAGTTTTCTATTTCTGCAACTAGTAGAAACTTTGAGATACCTCTAGAAGATATTTCTGTACAAGTCCAATAATTACTCTGAACTTAATGAGGGAGAACTCATCACAATCGAAAACAGTGTAAAAGAAACTTCGGAACAGCAATGAGCAGTCTTACTAAATTATATTCTCCCATAGAATCAACATATAAAACAATTCATGAACAGTAAAACCATATAATGGGGAAAAAAACTGTTGAATTCCACAATACAAACAATGTAGGAATCTGCTATTAACCTGAAATAAAGAGAAACCAGACATCTTTTTTTCTGTAATACCAGAAGAGTCATATGTGCTACTTAGAACACTTAAAAGGGACATATGCTCAGGATCTGCAGTGAGGATTCTAAATTATAGAGAAGATACAGAACCTATCACATTAATACGCATATGTGAACAGAAACTGATTATAATAAAAAATATGTATCCCATGACATGCTTTTTCAAAAATCTAACAGTAATTGTGGAAGTACTCTTTCCAGATGAGTTGCTTCCACTTTTGCTGCGCCTTCTGCTTCTGCAATCATAGCAGCCCTTTGAATGGCTTCTGCATTACATAGGATAAAAGATGAAATGAAGAATCCTAAATAAGATAGGATCATTAACTAGATTCTCAAGTAAGACCTGTCACAAAAAGTCGGAGAAGTTCACAACTCAGTTTGAGTGGCTTTGTATTAGCTGCATCCATGAGAAATGTGAAAAAGGATTACAACAATATCACAAATAATATATATTTCGTGCTAGGATAAGATAGGATGAACTGAATTAAACTCAATTTGATCTAAGAAAGACAAGTAATGTTTAAAAGATTATTTCATAAAATACAAATTTAATAGAGGTTATAACATACACTTATAAACCATAAATTACTTCCCCAAATCATTCTCGCATGATTCATCTCAATCACAAATTGGCTCAGATCAAGAGTCACAAGACTTTTGCAACAAAACCAAATATGATTATACAAAATAGATATGTAAAGAATCAAACTTCTTTTTTTCAAGATTCCATTCCAATTAACTAACTTCATGTATATGGATGAATCATGAGAGATTGGGACGTTGCATATTTCCTACAACACAATGTATCCTGTATTTGTTGATAGATAACCTAAAAACTTCAAGAACCACGAAAACATGGAGCATTTAATGTGGTATTCATACATGATCTTTACTACAAGTCTTCGAGTCAATAGTAGTACCTCTCATGAAATTTTCTACAAATATATAGTATATTTCTCTGTTGCAACTTTAATTCATTAGTCATATTTCACTAGTCACGCTGTCCCCCGCCCCCAAAAATTTTAAGACTAGTTCACCTCCTGGTCAAGTCTATTTACACTTCTTTCCACTTTCTAGTTCCTTAATTCAATTTCAATGGAAGCCTACCATCAGCCAAGATTTTCTGACCGATAAAATCCCAAATTACCCTCAATCATCATGCAACAGCTCCAATTCATCAGCACCAAAATCCAAAAGAACAAATTGTTACTGCATTTAGCATTTATTATACTCCCAAATTAACTTCAGTTGCACTATGCAAAATTTGCTCAAACACATAATAATATACACCAAATCATAGAAGACACCAATAAAAATTCCCACATATATAGAACCTAAGCTTACCAGAGGTTGGTCGATTTTTCTTCGGTGTGGCAGCTACTACTACCTATCAATGCACAAAATTTTTATACATAAATCTAGCATGAAAAATCTGCAGTAGTTTACTTCCAATTACAGTCAAAACATTTAAAAATTGATCCTCAACATGATTAATATATATATTCTATCTTTTGTTTTTTTTTTTTTTTTTTTCTCAACATTTATATGCCTAAAAAAAAAAAAAACCATTTATAAAATGGCATATTCAATTATACAATAAGGAAATTGTAACCCCAACGAAAAAACCTCAGCGTTTACGGCATCCACATTATCTGCGATTTCAGTTTTATCGCGTTCTGCAGAATCCAAAGGCAAAGCAATTAGAAACTGCGAAACTCGTAATCGTAATATACGAAAGAAACAAAAACCGAAAATCATATACAGAAAAACCTGCAGCTCTTTTTCTCCAAACGCGCTTGAAAATTTCGTTAACTAAATCCTGTTTCAATTAAAAATGGAAATTCGCTTAATTACTCGGAACAATTAACTTAAGGAAAAGGGGGGAAAAAAAAAAAATCCTTACGGGGTCAAAGGTGTTCTTCTCCATTCCTATTCCTTCAGTGCCACGCCACCACCGCACTGACCAATTAAGAAATGCTTCCCAAAAAATTACTATTTTAGTTATATAATATTAAAATAAAATAAATTGATAAATGTAAACATCAACTGCCCCTATAGCTCAGTGGTAGAGCGTCAGTCTTGTAAACTGAAGGTCTGTAGTTCGATCCTGCATGGGGGCAATTTTTTTCTTTTTCTTTTTTTCTAAATTTCAACCAAATAAAACAATTATTTTTATGGTTTCTTTTTTAAAAATAATTTTTTTGATAAAATTAATTGTTTGCATTTCAATTTCAAATTATAAAAACAAAAAATAACTGTAAATATTATTAAAAGTAAGGTTATTTTTGCTTATCAAAAAAAAGAAGTAAGGTTATTTTTTTTTTGTACATGGAAAGGAAAAATGAAACTCGCAATTGGTCCAAGTCATATACAGTAAACAAAAATAAATAAAATTCAAGAAAAAAAAATTGAAATTTTTTTGACAAAAATAAAAAAGTCATATAACCTTTTTTTAAAAAAATTTAAACAAATTTATTCCAATTTTAAATTAATTAGAATGCAAAGTATCCATATTTAATATTATAAATATATATGTAAAAAAAAAAAAAAAAAAAAAAAACCCCTCAAAAAGGGAAAAGAGGGAAAAAGTTCTCCATCTATAATATAAAAAAAGATTTGATCATTAAACTATTACCTTAATAGAAATCAATAATATAAAACACGGATTTAATATTTAATTAATTAGTAGTTTTTATCCAATTTTTAAAATTTTTTGGATCAATATAATCTATTTAATTTCAGACATTGATTCATTAATATATTTACTGTCGAAAAATACAACAACAAAAGAAAAGAAAAAAGAACCTTGTTCTTGAAACTACGTAAGCACTTGCGCAAAACATATCTAATAGTATTAAAAATTATTTCATCAAAACTTGGGACCATTAATATATATATATATATATATATTGGTAATTTAGCGTTGAAAATGGTCGGTTTAGTGACTAAATTTCTCTTAATTAATTCCCTAATCTCAATTTTTAATATTATTGCGATATTAAATCTCTATCTTTCTGGTGTGTGTGAAGGAAATCTTGAATTATATAATTGAGTTTTGGCAATGAAGCCGTTATCCACTACAAGAAAAACTAAATTTTACGATTGATTTTTGCGATCATCTTTTCTGTCGTAAATTTGTGACAAATAGTGATGACTTTTTTCATCCCAAATGGCAGTGGATTTCTATGCCATTACAAATAGAGACAGCTTAAATAACGACAATAAATCCGTCGCAAAACTTGATTTGCGACGGATTTGACGGTCGCAAATTCTAATTTTTCTAGTATTGATCTAACAAACCATACCACAATAGAAAAGATTTACACTAATCTCGTGGAAAAAACTTCAAACATTTTTCAAGCGATTTTTTGAGATAGATCATGTTTGAACATACAATTTCGACTAATTTGAATTAATTTCGACTAATTTAAATAAGTATCAAACTATATGAAAACACTTTCTAAGCTAATTCACATTCAAACTAATCTCCGTTCGAGTCAAGTTAGTCTCTTGCAGGAGAAAACTCTAGCTCCAAATTTTAAACAGTTACATACATAATTTAGAGTTTAAACATTAACCTCACTTATATTAGAATAGCTCCAGCTCACTTGAGGCCTTGAGATTGAATTATGACAGTTTTACGTCTGTGATACTTGATCCAATTAATTTGAAAGATACTATTGACATGTACATATATATATATATATATATATATATATATATATATTAATTCCTAGGGGGGAATCAAATAAAAATAGTTATCCATATATTGTTTATAAAACACCCGATGATTATGGATCTTGTGATTGTTTTTATTTGAATGTTTGAACCAAGGGATCAAATTATTCCTCTATTAGATATGATTAACACCTGTTAATCAAGAAGGAATATTTTGGGAGAAAACAAATGACTATCAATGAAAACAATATATATATATATATATATATATATTATGTTTTTCATCAAGAAACAACAAAAACAAAAAATTAATAAAAATAAAAAATCAAAGTTATTAATTTCACCAGAAAAATATATATATATTATGTTCTGGTTATATACCCACAAATCCATTAACAATATTTCTTGCTAATCATATCCACAAAATGAACCCCACTCTGATTTCTTCTAATTAACCCTTAAACACATGGCCATAGCATTAATATACATATATATATATATATATATCAGAAAAAGTGGAAAGAAAAAGAGGGGGAAGTAATTAAATAAATAATTAGGGACATAATAATTGATGATCATAGGACATATAATCTTAACTGCTGAAAAGAAGAAAGATATTCCACTAATTAAACCACATTGTATTGTTGTTTAGTTGGAATTATGAGTGGAAGAGGCAAAAGGATGTATCTTCAAAAAAGAAAGTGAATATTATTTTATTCAAATATTATGTATAGTTCAATGCATATGGAAAACTATTTGTAGATATATAAATTTTATTTATATATTTTAATATATTTAATATTATTTTATTTTAAATATATATTTATATTTATATTTTATATATTTTGATATTAAAAGATTTACCACCTTAGATGAGTGACACGTGGTAGCTTCATAACCATTGATTATCATTCACCCCATCTATAAATAGAGGGCAAATTCCTCAAGAAATGGTCACAGATACAGACCACACTCACTCAAGAAGCTGTGAAGTTGAGAGATATTCAAAGGATACCAAACCTCCGTCGAAATCGGCCCTTCCTCTCAAAGTCCAAATCCATTCCGAGACAAATTGTTCGATAGATCGAGATCAAGCCCAAAAGTCCTCGGCATCGAATCCATTCCGAGATCCAGCCCAAAACGCCACTCGGAAGAAATCAAAACAATTGGATCGAGACAAGCCCAAAACGCCCCTCGAATCCACGACGGATTGAATCAACGGATCCATAGAGATTGGACCCCGTAAATTTAATTTTATATAATTGTTGTATTCAATTACCACATTTCTTGTAATTTCGAATTTTACGGGAAATAAAGAAATTTTAATTGTCTACAAATTTGGCACGCCCAGTGGGACTATCTCTACCGTTCATCTCTTTTCGTCAATACCATCGAAATGGAGTCCAAGAATGATGTCAACAAAGCCGATTCAAACAACTTTGCCGCAGAGGTAAGTGTTGGTGTTTTGACGTCTGCGACCTATGTCGGTCTTACCACGCGAAGCAAAGGAAAGGTGATTGCCGATTTGCGGAAAAGACCAATTGGTGACGCCTCCCACAAATTCATCAATCCTTGTTTTGACGTTGCCGCAACACAAGACCAACCACGAGGCGTTGTAGGTGGAATGGTTCAAAAGACACTTGCAATGCCGGAGAACAAGTACGGCAAACCAAGGTAGAATCGAAGATAAAAATTCCTTTGTTGATTCCATAGATGCTATCCAAGAAGATCAAACGAGCAGCAATGATGACCTTGAAGATACCCGCAAATACATTTGTCATGCTTATGATGGTGGACGCGCCAACGATAGAAGAACAATCGGCAAACTTGACAAAGTTGGTGGCGGACCTCACATCACAATTGGCAAGCAAGATCGCATCATTGCGTAATTGGTGAGCAACAATGGTAAGTCTACTCCGACAATGCAAAGGTACGTTGAGACCGCACGAAACGATGTTAACTCAAAGCGAAAAGAAGAACCAAATGATTTTGGGGCGGTCAATATTGCTGAAAAACAATCTCAAGTGGTTGATGGATCCAAAACAAATGAAGAAGAACGAGCAATTCATGTTTCTGCCGATGGACTCATTCCGACAAATGAATTAAGGAATTTCATTACGGGTATGATAACCGATAAATATGCAAAAAATCAAAATCTCCTTTGCGTATTCAAAGCCATATTCGAGGAGGATTGCCGGTTTGAAGATGCCCGAAGGATATCTTCCTCCAAAATTGCAACAGTTTGATGGAAGAGGCAATCCCAAGCAACATATTGCTCACTTCATCGAAACATGTAACGCTACGCACGGATGAGATCTTCTAGTCAAACAGCTCGGTTCGATCCCTCAAAGAAAGTGCATTTGACCGGTATACTAACTTACCATCCATCAATCGACGTTGGAACCAACTTCAAGTTGAAGTTTTTGAATCGCTTCTACAGAGACTCGACGAACCGTAAAGTATGTTGGAGTTAAGTCACACCAAGCAATGGAAAGACGAGCCTGCCGTTGACTACATCAATAGATGGAGAAGTTTGAATCAATTGCGGAGATCAATTGTGTCAAAAATCGCGATCGAGATGTGCATCCAAGGAATGCAATGGAACCTTCAATACATTTTGAAAGGAGTTCAACCAAAAACATTTGAAGAATTAGCTACACGCGGACGAGATATGGAGCTAAGTATTATCGACAATCAAAAGTTTGAAATTCATGTTGAACAACAAGAACATCAAAATAGGGGCAACGCTTTCCTCAATCGAAGATGAAGAGTGAACTTCAAATGTTGACGATGCTTGAAAAATCATCAAAGTCCTCCTTGACGTACGAGGTTAAACGCAAGTTACTCATTGATAAGAGTATAAACTATCTACATGATGATGATGTGAAGGCTCCTTAGCACGAGTATAAATTGTTCATATGTTGATACAAAAATCCTCCTTGACGTACGAGGTTAAACCGCAAGTTACTCCTTGATAAGAGTATAAATTGTCTACATGTTCGAACAAAGCTCCTTGATACGAGCATAAACTATCTATAAATTTGAAGAAAACTCTTTGATACGAGTGTAAACTATCTACGAGTTGAAGAAAACTCCTTGACACGAGTGTAAACCGTCCGCAAAGTTGAAGAAGACTCCTTGATACGAGGATAAACTGTCTACAAAGTTGAAGAAGACTCCTTGACACGAGTATAAAGGAAGCTGCAAAGAAGTCTCCTCTGACACGAGTGTAAACCGCCCCGCAAAATTAAAAGAAGACTCCTTGATACGAGTGTAAATTGTCCCAAAGTTGAAGAAGACTCTTTGACACGAGTGTAAACCGTCCGCAAAGTTAAAGAAGCCTCCTTGACACGAGTGTAAACTGCCTCGCAAAGTTGAAGAAGACTCCTTGATACGAGTATAAACCGTCCGCAAATTTGAAGAAGACTCTTAACATGAGTATAAACTGCTCATATGTTGATGCAAAAATGCTCCTTGACGCACGAGTTAAAACGCATGTTACTCCTTTAATGCATGAGTTTAAATCGCAACTTTGAACTACGTTCACTTGATTCCTTTAGGATACGTAGGGCAACTTAGATAAATTCTAAGTTCGGCATAGCAAAAAAAAATGATTGCGGTGAAATAAAAAAGCCGCACAAGTGTAAAAAAAAATTGCAGTACTAAAAATATAAAAAAAAAAAACGAAAGTATCAAAACCGGCAAGACAAAGTTGTGAAAAAAAAGAAATTTTATTAATTTCAATTCTTTTTAAACAATATATGTTTACAAGATTAATAAACAATAAGGGGCATGAAATTAATCTATCTACAAAGATTGTCCCAATCGCTGAAAAGTGTATGATTTGATTAAGTTGATGAAGATTAACGAGACGATTATAATTTATTCAAAGCGACGAAGGTGCAAAATTTCTTAAATCAATGTTGACAAAGTTGATGATGAATCCCTCAAATAGATATTTGGAAAGTTGAAAATCATTCTCCGGGTTGATATCCGAAGTTGTTGCGACAATGGTAAGCGCAAAGTTGTTGACGACAATGGTAAGGCTGCAAGGTTGTCGGCGACAATGGTAAGCCGCAAGTTGTTGAAGACGATGGTAGCCGCAAGGTTGTTGAAGACGATGGTAAGCCGCAAAGTTGTTGACGCGATGGTAAACCACAATGTTGAGGCAATAGACAACAATGTTGATGGCGGCGATAGACAACAACTTTGTTGGCGGTAATACACAACAACTTTGCTTGCAAGGATAAACAACAACTTTGTTGGCGATGACGCGATGATGAGCAGCAACTTTGTTGGCGGCGATGAGCGGCAACGCTGATGACGGCGATGGCGATTTCTCCGGGTTTTTGGTGGTAAAGGGAAGAGAAAATTCTTGTGATCATTCTTGTGATCGAGAATCCGTTTCATGTGAAGATGAGGACGAGGAACGAATTTTGCGAGTCGCGGTAGAAGACCATTCAACAGTATCGTGGTAGTTTACAGAGCCGCTGCGACGATCATGAATAGCAATATGTGAAAAAGGTAAATCAACATCTCCGATATCCATCCTTGTCTAAAAAAAAAAAAAAAAAAAAAAAAAAAAAAAATGAAATGAAGCCCAAATAAACAAAAAGTGGGCTCTGCAAAACAAAATCAAAACAAAATCGGCCAGCAAAATAAAAAAAAAAAACATTGGCCCAAAAAAAGATAAAAGGAAAATTGGCCCAGAGAAAGAAAAATGGCCCATACAAAAGAAACTATTTTGGTCCAAAAAAGAAAAAAAATTGGCCCACATATAAAAAAAACATATATGAGTCCAAAACAAAAAAAAAAAAAAAAAAAAAGGCAATGAAGATTTATGGCTACCCACGAGGCCCACATGCAATAAAACAAAAGCAATTGGCAAGCCTTGAATATGCCCGCCGCATGCTTGACAAGAAGCACCAATTTTGACTTGAAAATTTTGCTGTCTTCGGAAGGAGATTTGAGGCCATCGATGAAAGCAGGCAAAGAAGCAGCAAAAGAAACCACAAAGTCTATTGGAAAGACCATGGAAGAAGCAAAGCAAGTGATGCTTGGTGATTTCGACAATCTGTTCGTTGCTCTCAAAATTAATCCAAAAGGACATTGATATTCTTGTGGTTAATTGCGGTTTGTTCAATCCCATGCCTTACCTTTTGATTATGATTGTCAATAATTGTAAACTCGGAGGGAATGTTAGGAGTTTCAATTTTGGTGGAATGTGCTGTAGTATCGGGTTATCGCCGACGATTTCGCCAAAGACGTAAACAAGCTCATAGGAACACATACACTGTTCTCTAAAAGGGTTCTCTGAAAGCTACAATATCTTGGAGAAGGCTGATTTGGAATTGATTCTATACAAAAGCCTTCAATTCTGTGGCCATTCCTCCCTCCATGTTAGATGACAGGGTTGATTCCGTGATTGGATCGACGCCGCCATGATCTCTTTGCGAAATGAGAAGCATTATAAAGTTTGTCAAAACACGTTCGAGCTTGGACTTTGGAGCATAGTGACCCGACGTTTAATAAAAAATTACCCGCATGTTGTGTGCCGGAAAACATGATTCCAAACCATACTTTAATTCCTTTGTTGATTGTTCTTTGATTGTAAGCAAACCGCTACCCGAGGTTGGGAGAATTTGTCTAATGCCGCATTGTTGAAACGTGAGTAATCTACATCAATCGAAAGCAAGAAGTGTAAATCTCCGAAAAGATGGCGGCAACGTTATGGAGCGGTGATGTTCTGAAATTGATCTTATCTCTGTCTGAAGTTGGTTGAATCAATTGTATGGTTTTGATAGGAGAACCGCTCTCCATTCTGCCGCATTTGGTGGATCTATAATGCGGTTGATGTTGTCAAGATTCTTTTAGCTGCAACATTGGTACTCGTGCTTGTCACTTTTGTCTCCAAGCGGATGAGAAATAGGTCCTCTGCAGAAACCGTAAAAAAAAAAAAAGAAAAGATGATATACCCGATCAATTACTTGAAGGAATTGTAGTCGCTTGTCTCCATATTGGGCTTGTTCTAGAGGCATAACCTTCCTCGGTTCGATGATTCTCTTTGTGCTTGAAGATGAAATCGGTCATCTATGAAGAAGGCGACCAACATTGCAAAACAGAGGTAGCTTCGGCCTTAATTACAATTCACTTAGTTGCGGTTGCTGTGGGGTCGGAACTGCGTATCTTCAACGTTGTTCAACAACATTAATGTAGATTCGGAAGAGAGAAACTAGAAATGCGACCACGGGCATTTGCAAAGGATGTCGAGGTGGAACACAACAATTTCCTGGCAACATGGAAATCATTGTCGGATATGAAATTTCTGTTAAAAAAGAAGTCATCTTGCAACCAAGGAAGCCATGAAATTTGTTCTTCATGGCTACTGAAGTTCTTTAAGCCAACTACTGTTTAAAAAAAAAAAAGAGTGATCAGTATATTAAAAAAAAAAAAAAAAATCAATAAAATAAATCATTCGTTCTTTAATCGGAGATTTGATATTGATGAAGACAAACTTCTTCAACCATCAAAGGATTCAAAATTCTAATTCCCCAGTCAGCTATGGTCAATATCATGCCAAAAGAGACAAATCCTTATTCTTCAGTGAGTCAAATAAAGATTGTTGAAGAAAGCAATTTTCGGTTCTTCAAACTTGAAGACTTGAACGATGATGTTAAAGGATGGAAGTACTAATTATATATCTCTCAAAGTCATAAAGAGTCCTAGTAAGACTATATTTCATATATTTAGTTATAAGATTATATGATATATAAGATTTTTGGAACTTATTCCCGGGCAATTTGTAGATATATAAATTTTATTTATATATTTTAAATATATAATTAAATATTATTTATATATTTTAAATATATATTTATATTTATATTTTATATATTTTGATATTAAAAGATTTACCACCTTAGATGAGTGACACGTGGTAGCTTCATAACCATTGATTATCACTCACCACATCTATAAATAGAGGGCAAATTCCTCAAGAAATGGTCACGATACGACCACACTCACTCAAGAAGCTGTGAAGTTGAGAGATATTCGAAGGATACCAAACCTCCGTCGAAATCGGCCCTTCCTCTCAAAGTCCAAATCCATTCCGAGACAAATTGCCCAAAAGTCCTCGGCATCGAATCCATTCCGAGATCCAGCCCAAAACGCCACTCGGAAGAAATCAAAACAATTGGATCGAGACAAGCCCAAAACGCCCCTCGAATCCATGACGGATTGAATCAACGGATCCATAGAGATTGGACCCTGTAAATTTAATTTTATATAATTGTTGTATTCAATTACCACATTTCTTGTAATTTCGAATTTTACAGGAAATAAAGAAATTTTAATTGTCTACACTATTTGTCAATAATTTTTTATTATATATATATATTTAGTTATTTTATTTTAAATACGATTTGAATTCATAATATTTAAGTTCTGAAATAATATCAAAGTTATTAATTTCACCAGAAAATATATATATTATGTTTTGGTTATATAGCCAATAAAAATGTTTCAAATTAATTTGGGCATAGTTTCGAGTTAAATTATGATTGTTTTATGTTGACAACATCAGTTATTAGTGAACTACAGCTTAATTGTGTGCTCTTCTTTTTCTTTCTTTCTTTATTTTATTTTTTTAAAAAAAAAAAAAAAAAAAGAAATAGATCATCATATATTATAAATTCAATTTAAATTTTCCATTGGATCACATTAAAAGAAAAAAAAAGTGTAAAGAATTAAATTTATAAAGTAAGAACGAGACATATCTTCTAATATAAGTTTATTAATTAATCCGAAGTTAACAAAAAAAAAACACCAACGTAGATAGTGACAATTAATAATCATTAATGAATAATTAATGATTTAGGTAACTAATATTAGGTAATATAAAGTATATAAATATTCACAAATTTCACCGACCAATGAAATTATACTAATTATATTAATTAATAAATTAATAAACTAATTCTTCTTCTTCTTCTTCTGCATTCTTGGAGATGATCGATTGACAACGTAAGCACTTGCGCAATAGGTAATAAATTAAGAATAAATAATTTCTTTTTCTATGTAATTAATTTAATTTTGACCTTTTTTTTCTTGAATTAATTAAAATTTGATTCCTTTTGGTCGAAGAACTTTTTAAAATTTTTAATACAAAAAGTTCCCATGACATACATAGAAATATATATATATATATATATATCTGTCTCCAATTTACTTGGAGTATATAAATATATAAAAATATATATTATATATAAAATATTAATACTGAAAAAGTATTATAGCTTCATGTGAAACCCATTCAAATATAGGGGAATGTCACGTTGAGGCAACACCACTATAGTTCCTTCTTTCTTTTCATTTATTTATTTATAGTACAGCTGTTCCAAAGAAGGCTAGGGTTTCAATCTTTTGAGTACAAAGAAAAGGAACATAATATATATATATATATATATATATATATATATATATATATATATATATATATATATAAATCGTTTCTTTTGGGACAACTTAATATTAGTATAACCTTAGCTTTATTAATTGAATTAACTAAATAGGGGGTTGGTTGAATCAATACAAAATTTTAATTTATGAGTCATGTTGAACTTTGAAGTGAAGGACATATGAGAAGTTTAATTTTATTTTGTCAGGTGATCCAATATCCGAAAATTATTATTTCGACTTATCCGAATTTGAATTCAGTTTTAGTTGTAGAGTTTAATTACTCTTGTTTATAGAAATGTTTCATCTTAACTATTACATGTATCTTACAACGAGTGTCAATTCACTTACTCACTTATGTGAAACCAAGACTTTAAAATATATATATATATATATATATATATATATATATATATATATATATATATATAACCATGTTTTAATTTGGTTTGGTTCATTATAGGATTAGAATAGTCAAAAAGAAAATTTTCTTACTTCAACATTACTTCAAACTAATCAGAATTATCGTAATTATGGGTTCTTAACATCAATAAAAAGAAATATATAAAATGAAATATACACAAATAATAAATTTATAAACTCAATAAAGGTATTATTTACTAAAATATTAAGAGACCATATTTTGTTAAACCTGCTTAAAAAATAATGAATTTATAATTTTAATGAACGTAAAAAAAAATCTTAATTTTAACTAACACCAAATCTTTCTTCAACTATAAATATAATCAAACATTTGAAAAGATGATAGTTTATAAGTTAGTTTGATTTGGTTTGTCTTACTTAGGTATCTCACTGAACCTTGTCAAGTGAGGAAACTACGTTCGACACATGCAGAGACGACTTTATGTCACAATTTTAGCTATATGTTGTTGTCTTGGGAGTCTACCCACATGAATCACTCTTAAATTAGTCGATAACGATATCAGTTCAAAATATATATGTATATATATAATCAAACAAAATTTTAAATTTTCACTTACAAACTACTTAAAGTTATTAAATATTTGAAGACATGTATTATTCAATTTCATTACTTATGTTAGAAGTCATGCATAAAGTAATAATATATTTATGAAAAAAAAATCATTATTCAAAATTTTTAAGGTAAGATTTCCCTTTATATATATATATATATATATATATATATATATATATATATATATGTGCTGTTGTTGGTTGCATAATCTTTACCATGAAATAAGAAATTAAGAAAGACAAAACTGAAGTAACATGTTTCACGATTTAAAAATTCCATTCATAAGAAATCGAACACTAACAATTTTTAAAAAAAAAAGTTCGAGGAAAAAAGATAGCTCTATACACACACAGATATATATATATATTCCTTACTTCAAAGCGCAACTTGCATTACACAAACACAAGTCAATTTGTCTAGAAAAGTCAGCTGCTGCCTGTCTCTTATATTTATATATATATATATTATATATTCCACTTGATAATCGATTAATTTGTATGTTTTACTAGGTTTTTGTCAAACTCTAGTCATGATAGTTCAACACTAATATATATATATATATATATATTATATGAACGAATTGAAATTTAAATCGATCCTTCTATTTTAATAAAGTTTTGAGTTTAAATTTTATAAATAGATAAATATGAAATAGTATTTTATAAAAAAAAAAAATCTTTGAATCCATCAATTTAATACTTAATTTAATCGAAATAAAAAATCTACTGAATAATGATAAATTTTAACACCAATATTATATATATATATATATATATATATTATATGAAAGAAAAAGGAAATGAAGAATACATTAATTAGGAGCAAGCAAAAAAGAATCAATTTCATGATTTCCACTACTCCAACAAAAAGGTTTCTCGAGCAATGAAAAATGAAGTATACATACATACATATATATATATATATATATAGATATAGAAACAATACATTGAATTGAAATTTGAAACACAAAGCTATAAATTAATTAATGTCCTAGCTAGCTAGCTAGCTTAATTTAGCCCTAAATAGGCACTCTCAAACAATTACTCAATTAATTAATATAGATTTTTTTTTTTTCCCTTCTTCTTCTTTCTCTTCACTATCAAAATTCGTAACATCTACTTGCCAAACTTTAATTTCTCCATCCAAACTTCCACTAAAAATGGACATAATAATAATAATATTACCATTATTATTATTATTGTAATAATTATTTCTACTAGAAATAATTGCAGCAAGAGATTTAACTGACTTCGTATGTCCTTCTAACACCGCCACGCAACAATACCCATTATTATTACTATATTTCTTCTTCTTCTTCCAAATTCTTACAGTTCGATCAGAAGAACCACTAATTAAGAAATCGCCCTCGTAAATCAAGCACAAAATCGGTCCTTTATGTCCGGACAACAACGTTGTACTCGGAACTCTGTCCGCCGCCGTCGGATCATAATTAATATTAGTTATTTCCCAGGCCAAAATGTTCGAATCACTGCCGCCCGAAAACAGAACCGACCCGTCTTTATTCAATACCATGGCATTGACACTTCTCGAATTGTGCTTGTTGTCTAACGTCGTTAGCAGTTTGTGTTTCTCTTTCCCTTCGGATTTTGAATTTTCCCATACTTTTATGCTTCCGTCAGCTGACGCCGTGTAAACGGTAATATTGTTATTGTTGTTGTTCTTACAAGGAGGAGAAACAACTATGGCATTGATGGCGTCGGAATGTGCATTATTAACGGATTCCGTACAACACGGGTCCGTATGATCTGACGACTTTAATTTCCACGTCTTGAAACTTCTGTCCCAAGAAATCGAATACATT
The DNA here is from genome assembly GCA_025388415.1 of Cynanchum wilfordii. Lineage (NCBI taxonomy): Eukaryota > Viridiplantae > Streptophyta > Magnoliopsida > Gentianales > Apocynaceae > Cynanchum > Cynanchum wilfordii. The sequence goes on along the minus strand of JAHSUH010000608.1, from coordinate 67,607 downwards.
AATAAACTGTCTTCCGTTACAGCTAAACCCGAAACGGCGTCTGCATGTTGGATCCATAGCTTCTGTTCATGCCGCCTAATTTGAACGTAGTTCTTGGATGAAATTCCCCGCCATAGACGATCTTTAAGAGTAGGAAGCGTTGAAACTAGACGGTGCTTCATCTTTGACGACGTCGTTTCGTGGTTACTTTTTATAGTAATAACTTGCCATACCCTAATCTTGCCATCTTGATGAGCGGTGAGGATTTTTTTGTTGCCCATAAAAGAAATTGATTTCACCAAACCGGAAGATGGATTCTTGCAACAGAATGTGTCTGTTAATGTATAGTTTGACAAATCGAAAACTGTGATTTTGTTCAAAGATGCTGCGTATAATAAGCTGTTGTTTTCTTGCACTGCAAGGTAACTGATTTGTGGCGATGGAGGAGGAGATTCTTGATCTCTGTGGCTATGGGATGATGATGGGATTTTGAGAGAGAAACTAGTTTCGGGACTATTACTCCTACTGCTACTACTTCTGCTGCTGATTTGTTTGTGTGTGTTTGTGGATGAAGAAGAAGTAGAAGAAGATGAGGAAGAAGAAGAAGAAGTTCTTGAAGATTGGGAATTTGTTTGAGGCCATGATTGGATCTCCATGAATTCAGATTTCAGAGAGATGATACACTGAAGAGATAGAGAGAGAAAGAGAGAAATAGAGAGATGTATGTATGTAGAGAGGATTTGGAGCAAATTGGAAAATGAGAATATTTAAAGGAAAAAGTGTTAGAAACTTGTCATTTGATGGATGGCTAATACAAAAAGGCACAAACATATATATATATATATATATATATATATATATATATATATATATAATTTAATACCCTAAGTACTTTTTACATAAAAGAATTCCTAACAAAACATTTTTTTTAATTTATATATACTTTTTAATAATTTTAAGACTAATGTAAAATATATCTCCAAATTAAATTAAATATTGTGGTCTGTAAGTAAAAGTATATGGGAAAGTGGAGTTTCTACCACCTTATTTTTCAAATTACTAGCAAGCTTGCTCAAATATCTTTGTAATTGTCCATATATATATATATATTTTTTGTGACATTAATTTTTATAATAGTACAAGTTAAGTTTTTTTGTAAGTTTTTATGCTATCACTTTTTTTTTCAAATTCCTAACAAGCTTGCTCTAACACACATCATGTTTGAAATTCATGAGTAGCTGCCTAAATTGGTCTGAAATTTTGGGCTATGAATAGTAACTTTCCCTTTTTCCTATGAACCATATATATATATATTTATATATAAATACATATATTTTAATGCGCACCTACAAACCTTTATGCCTCCCACTATCCGGACGTTCATTGGGAAAATTCCTTGGACAGAGTACCGATCATGAAGAAACCTCGGGACAAAGTAAACACTATATATATATATACATATATGTGTGTGTACTTTTAGAATTCTCTGTATTTTTCGAATAGAAAAATAATAATAATAATATATAACCTATGGGAAAGGAAAAAAAAAGCAGTTAAGAAAGGGGTCTCACAGAAGCTTTTTCTACAGTGATTAGTTAGGTGCGTTGGTAAACTTTGGGGTCTTCTTTATATATATATATACATATTGTTTTATATATATATATATATATATATATAATAGCTTGAGAAAGGAAGATGCCTTGTGTTAGGGTTAAGGTTTAGGCAAACTTTATTATTTCCTACTTTATATATATATATAGTATATAATATACTTATCAAAAAAAAAATATATATATAGTATATAATATACATGGGAAAGTAACAAAAGATAAAGTTAAGAGAGACAAGGTATCCTCCAGCAATAATATCATTGGACAAATAGAAGGCCTTAATTTAACCAATAGAGATTCTTCATTAATCTCTCAAGCACGTGCTGCCTTGACCTTCGTGTCTCTAACTTCCGAATTTTTTATAAATATTTAAACTTATTATATATTATTATATATTCTAATGTATTTTCGATATGAGATAGGATATTATAATTTAACTTTTATTTTTGTAATGTTTTACTTAACTCTTATATGATATTCACAATAAGAATCAATCCAAAGATCTTATATAATATTTATAAATTGTTTACAACTTTTGTTAAAGGTTTAAAATTACATATTTTTTATTCGAAAAAAAAAGAAAGAATCTACTAACTTTCTCTCCTAACTATAACGAAATCTACCATTAAAGGTCAATTACAAGCCTTACTCAAAAGTATTGAAAATCATAAAATCAAAGATTTTGGAAGCAAAAGGTTGATGTTTTGTTTTCTTTTGTGTTGCGAAATTTGATGCTCGTTTGTTGAATATTGGTAGGTTATGGTTTTCATATCATCCAACTCTCAATATATAAAATTTGGATTTACTTTTGGTATTTGAAATAACAATAATTTAGTCGGGTTGGTCACTTGTAAAAAGAAGGCTCTGACCCCAAATTTTAAACAGAAACATACATGAGTCGAAGTTTGAACCCTCAACCTCTCTTAACCTAGGAGAGCTTGTTACAAACGTTACATACATCTTAGGATTAAAGCCAAACTTTTAATAAATAACGCATTTTAAACATGTAAAATACATCTGAAGTGTGCCAAAGCAAAAAAATATGATTGAGCTGTTTATAATATATATAGTTGCTTTAATCCCAACCCTCATTTTTTCATAAACAATTGGCATTTTATTTATTTATTTGTTTTGGTAAAAAACAATTGGCTTACATTTGAGAAAACTAAATGCAAATAGAAAAATAAAATTATTGTCAAAAAGGTTTTGGGCTAAGCCCACAATCAAAACAGGCCTTAATTCTATTACTGTGTTTATCTTCGTTTTTTGTAATGGGCCAAGCAGGTTTGGTTATTAATGATTTAATCCAGTAATGAGTTTCCATTCTTAGACCAATTCTTTAATTCAGCTAATTAAGCTGAAACTTATATCCAAACTAAGAAGAAAAAAAAAGGCCCACGTTAACGGCTCAAGCCCAGTTTGGGCTTTGTCTTAAATTATTTTTATTCATTTAATAAGCCCAATTTAAGACGTTGTGGTCTAAAGATTTTTGAATTTGGGGTTTAAGTATTATGTATTATTTTTATAATTGGGCTTGCGATTTTTTTTTATTTTTTTTTTTGACTTAGATAAATCATCACAACTCTGATTAATCCAGATTTGACTCAAGTACAATTCAATACTTACTCGGAGGAAGGTCTTACCATGAGTCTTACATAACGCTTACAAAAAGTGTTGAACCTTGGACCTTATTTACCATTCATAATGCGTTTTCTCATTGTGTCAAATCTAAGAGTTAGAATTTGCTAACTTTGGTGTTTGGGCTGATTTTTGAAGATTTATGACACGAGATGTTTTAAATGAGGTCCAACGGTAGGCGACACATTTAAATCATGACATATAGTCGAGCGCACCCCAGGCTGAATCTGGATTAATCGACCCGTGTGGGTTTGAATACCGGATGCTTAAAAAAAAAAAAAAAAAAAACATTATGAATGGATTGCAAATGTAGTGTAGAATAGCTTTTTATCGAAAAAAGTTTAATGAAACTTCATTCCGAATTAGTCTCAACTCAAAATAATTATAGAGTTAAAAGACAAAATTATTTTATAAACGTAAACTTTTTCTTTTTTGTGAGTAAACATAAATCATATTATTAAAAGATTGTTTTCATACATTATAAACTAATTAAATAATTGAATATAATACCAATATTCTTTCACACATAAATTAGTAAAAAATAATAATAACATAAAATAAAGTTAAAAAAAAAACATTTGAAGGAGTGATTGCAAAAGTTTTTTAAATATATATATATATATATATATATATATATATATATATATTGTTTTTTGACAAATGATGGAGTTGTTGTGACTTTAAAAAATCCAAAAGTAGACATAAGTGGATTTTAGGTTACTTCAAGAAATTGCTACTGCTTCCAAAGTTCACATTAAATACTTCAAGCTGGACTGGAATGGTTTGGTTCCATAATCGAGGCTAGGCCTTGTTTCTTTCTTCTACCTATTTGCACTTTTTTTTTGCATCCTTCCAATTATATATATATATACATATATATATATATATATTTTTTTTTTATAACATCCGATATTTGAAACTATTATTGTATCACGATTTCGATTAATTTAAATTTGGTTTAAATTGCGCTCCAAAGTTCAACTCTTAATCGGAGAAGACTTGTATGTATGTATGTATATTATATGTATCTTTGGCTGCCAGCCAGAAAGTTTGGATTTCTCTATGAGATGGGTTGTTTTGTTTGTTTTCTTTGTTACATTAAACATCTTTGGCCTAGCATGGATTTTTTTTTAAAAAAAAAAATTAATGAATTAATTTAATTAGTTCAAACTATGATTTTCTACTTTCTTTTTTGGATTTGAAATTACCTCCTAATGATGTACTCACTGCACCTTTATAAGATACTTTGATCAATAAAATTCACATTTATATATATATATTTTAAAAAAAAATGTATGCATTATTTATTATATTTTTTTAATCTCGTGTCACAAGAAAAAAAAAAATTTAAAGGAGCTGAGTCCAAAGAATAATAGTTGGCAAAAGAGTAAAGACAGCTCAAACCCTAGTTTTCCTCCATGGAAATTCATATCCCAAAAGTCAATTATACCAGCTCCCATAACATCAACAACATTTTTCCAGCTCCCTATTGTGTATAATAAAATGGCCATATACATATATAATATATTTCCCCACCCCCCTAATTCTTTGTGTATTAATAAAATGATCATATATATATATATATATATTAATTAATTATAGTCTTAAACCATGGGAACATGTGGCCAAGTTTTTTGGTTCAAGAAAAAGTGTCTCTACTTCACAGACATTCTTATACATATGGTTCTCTCTCCTACAACATGTGAATGATAGGTCTCTTTACCTACAAAAAAGATATATATATACTTATGTATATATGTATGTATATATATGGTCAAAATTTTCTTTTCTTTTTTTGGCGGGGGGAGAGGGGGGGACCTTTTTGGAAGGTGGTTGATTACTCAAAGATACTTGTAAATTAAGTTTCTATCTATGCATGCGTTGAGGGAGTCCTATAATTTGGTGGAAACCATTAATTATTTTTTTTCTTTTCAAAAATAACGTGTCAATTATATATTTATTATATAATCTATATCTATATATATATATATATATATATAATACTTTGGGAAAACTATGATGCTCTAGATCGATATCACTCCCACTCAAAGGCCCTCTTGATATGGACCTTTTACTTATATTGTCATGTCTATATCACAAAAGTATATATATAATCACAATCTCGAGCGTTTGACATTTGATATAAGTGTCAGGGTGAAGCCTTCTCTAAATAAGAATTGAATTTTACAGGTGTAACCCGAGCTGACTGTATAACAAAAAAATATTTATTAAAAGCGAATATATATATATATATATATATATATATATATTATATTAAAGAAAGTAAGGGTAAAATTGGAATACTTGATTTTGTGATGGATAAATGGGAGTAGTACTAATGTTCTTGTAATTATAAAGACATTCCCTTATTAATCCTATCCCAAGAAAAATTAGTAGTTTTATAATTACAATGTCACACTCACATGCATGCATGGGAAATTAAAAGTTAGATATCATCCAACTTTTGGTTTCTACATCTTCCCATGCATTAATATTTTTTTCACTAATTAATAATTCTCGATTCAAATTTTCTTTAATGTAATATAACATTTAACATATAATATCATAATATTAATTTGTATTTTTTTATATAAAAATATTAAGAATATTAGAAGATAAGGAAAACTTTAAATTAAAAATATTATATGCAGGTTAAAATGAATTTGAATCGAATTAATATTTTTTTAGATATATTAATTTATTACTATTATATATATTGTATTAAATTATTGAACATGTAATAACATTTATATATGTAACATCAAATCATAATTAGACTTTTAAAACAATGGACCATTTCAAAATACTTTTCTTTCACTAAAATAAATACAAAATTTAATTAAAGTGCTTAATTGAATTATTTCCCAAAATAATATTCATTTTATTTTAAGCTTGAAGTTCAAGCTTCAATCAAGAAAGCAGCTTTCAATAAATTCTCCATGAGTTTGTGTAAAAGTATTTCTTTCCATATCCAACATCAAAATATCACATAAAGAAGTTGTTGATCTAAAAATAAGTATTATATATATATATATATATATATATATATATATATATATATATAGTCTTTAAATTTGCATTAAACTAAAATCTATAATCAAATTCATTAATTTGTGTGATTTGATTATGTATGTGATGGATCAACCAAAATTTAAGATAAAAGGTGTTTTTTTCCTTACAAAATAATAATAATAATAATAATGTTGAGAGGGATATTTCGACAGGTATATCAAGTTAATTATCGGAGTTGGTGTACGTATAATCTATATAAAATAGTTGCCGGGAGTTAAATCAACCAAAAAGTCCACCAAAAGAAAATTAACTCAAGAGTGTAAGAGAAAGGCAGTGACTATTGCTCACTTAAAGTCTATTTAAAGCTCGTGTGACTCATATTTTGGAGGACTGATCTAATGAAAGAAAGGGAGACCATTTATCTTTTCTCGATAGACAAGAAAAAAAATCTTATATTCTCTTGATCTTTATTATTACAAAGAGGAAAAAAAAAGAAACCTAGAAAAAGCAGTTGAAAAGGGGATTTTCTTAAAATAACGAGAATCGGATAAGTGAAAGTAATAACAAATCTATATGTTCTCTTATTGAATTATTGGAGAGTCTTCCTATAGACAAAACTTCCGATAAAAAAAACAGTTTTGCAAGTTTCAAGTTGGAAGAATTTCAATATTCATTCATCCATCGAGCAAAAGATAGTGAATCCACAACCTATTTTGTGAGTTTTGGGAAGATGAAATGCACAACGTGGAACAATGAAATGTAAATTGGGGAAGTTCATGTTTTCTTACGTGATTTACATAAATGGCAAAAAATCAAATCAAATTTAAGATTATAATCATTTAATAATTCACATGGTTAAAATTTGCTTTTCTATGACCAAATTGAAGAAGACATATACCGTCAAGTGTTTGTGGTCAAGTTAGCAGCAAGGCTACTCCCAAACACTCTTTTTATCTAAAGGGCGGGAGTTCGACACCCCATTTCAGTTATAATGCTTGTCAGATCTCCAGTATTGGATTAGTCCGATAAAAACCGGACACCAACGATATTTAAAAAAAAAAAAAAAGACATATACCATTTTTTTTTCTGCTTAGTGTAGGCCGGTAGGAATATTTGATTAAAACTTGAAATAACAATGATAGACATATATTTCCCCGAAAAATTTCGTCTTACACTATTTAGGATATGCAAATTACGTTTTTAATAATAATATTATTATTATATTCTTTTAAAATTTTAAACTATTTTTTTTTATTTAACAAGTAGTTTAGGGATAAAAACAAAGGAAAAAACAAAAAAAAAAAAAAGATAAAGACGTAATTTGCGCATTGTAAATAATTTTATGAATAAAATTTACTAATTTGCCTCTATTGTAATAAGATGAAAAATCTTTGATTAAATAGTTCAAAACTGTCGAGTAGGCGTATCTTAATTGGTACGACCCTCATTTATATTTGTAAAAGTCATAAATTTAAGACACAAATAGAGATAAAATGCTTAAAGTTCAAAAAAAAAAAAAAAAATCAAAACTAAGAATGAAGTAATTTGTTGGTAAATAAAAAAGTAGTTGTAACCCCAAAATGTCGGTGAGTTGATAAGAATCTCTTAATTTAAGTAAGTTTGAGGATTCGAATCTCGACTTATACATGCATCTATTTAAAATTTAGTGTATAAAGTTCCTCATACTCAAATAAAAATTAATTTAAATATGAATTGATTTAAAACATCTAGTTACTTTAGTAAAAAAAAAAAAAAAAAAAAAAAAAAAAAAGCATAAAAGATAGAGCAAAAGAAACAAAAAGAAGGGAATCCCAAGTAAAATAAAAGAAGAAAAAAGAAGTCACAGTGTTGAGAGAGAAAACCCTAGAAGGACACGTGTACTGAAATTAATGAAAATAATTAGATGACAGAAAGGGTAGCACACATTATAATCTTTCAACAAACTTTTTTTATAATAGAATTAATGGATGAAAATAAATTTCAACTTTATTGTCATTTTTTATTACCTTTTATGAACTTAGTGTTTGAAAATTAGCTGGAATTTTGTTTGCATAAATACAACTCCCATTTTTTTTTTACACCTTATATTGAACAAATAAAAAATTAATATACATTTGTTATTATTTTTCTTTAATATTTTACAAGTTATATTTATTAATTGTCAAACAAACATAATTTAGTTAATAATTAAGCTTACTTATCACTTATAGAGATGTGAATTCGAGACACAAAAAAGACAAAATTTTTTAAAATACCTTAAAAATCTTAAATTTTTTTTTTTTAATGTAGAAATCTCATAGAGGGATATATATATTTATATATATATATATATATATATAAATATTTATATATACAAAAGGGGAAAAAGAGAGAGTATAGTTGGACTAATCTTATCACGGGCGTTTTGGAGATTATAGACTAGTTTTAAAATATCCATTGAATTGGATATTATGCAATTTTTTTATATATATAAAATAATAATAATAATTAAAAAAATAGTCAAATTTATAACAATTTCGTTTATAATTTAAGACATCATAAATATTTATATTAGTGTTTGAATTTAAAAAATATTAATTGAAGTGTCTGAATTAATTCAAATCAAAATCTAGGTCAATATATATAAAAAAAAATTAAGTTTTGTCCTAAAAAATTGAATTATAAATGGAGATAGTGAAGAAAAATGATGAAAAGTAAGATATATAGGGAGAGTATTTATATATTAGTATGATGTTTGAGAAATTTTTTTTTTTTTTTTTTTTTTTTGGTAAGTATGATGTTTGAGAAATTATTAAGGTGCACATGTGGTGATCCATCATCATCATCTTCTTTCTTCCTTCCTTCCTTCCTTCCTTCCTGCCTTCCTTGTGAACATTTTTCACAGCTACTCATTTCTCTCTCTACCTCTCTCTCTCTCTCTCTCTCTCTCTCTTCATAAACCACTAAAAATCCCCAACCCCAACCCCAACCAAAGACTTCATTTTTATTGTTCTTGTTTCAGAGAACTTCACTCAAAATTCAAGAAATGTTCTGTTTCTCCTAATTCTCTCTGGAAAGGAGGTAAGAAGAAGAAGAAGAAGAAGCCAGAAATATTATATATATTGAGAGTATTGAGTGTAAGAGGAGGGAGGGAGAAGAAGAGGAAGGTGGAAAATGGGAGGGGTGACTTCATCAATGGCGGCAAAGTTAGCATTTTTTCCACCGAACCCACCAACGTATAAGGTTGTTAAAGATGAAGCTACGGGACTTTTGGAGATGGAACCGTTCCCTCATAGGGAAAATGTGGATATTTTGAAGGTTCCCACAAGAAGAGGAAATGAGATTGTGGCTCTTTATATAAGATATCCTATGGCTACTACTACTCTGCTTTATTCTCATGGTAACGCTGCTGATATTGGACAGATGTATGAGCTCTTTATTGAGCTTAGTATTCACCTCAGAGTTAATCTTATGGGGTATGCACAAAATTGCTACAATTTTTTTTTTTTTTTTTTTTTTTTTTTTTTTAAAGTTACTTTGTTTCAATTGTTTATAATCAATCTCTGTGCTTGTCCATCAAAACAAAAAGTTTTGGAATTCTGTTTAATCCTTCATGTTGGACTTTTCTCTGTTTGCTGAATCAGAAGCTTTATGACTATATTGTTTGTGCAAAATTTTTCTTTTAATGGATTATTCTGAGAATTGAGATGTTAGACATGTAATTCTCGAATGCTTGATTTTCTTACTGTTCTACATTTTTTGGGTGAAGGGGCCTAATTTTTCCTGTGCCTTTCAAATCTTCTTTTGCGTTATCGTGGGCAGGGCTGGTTAGCAAGTTTCTTTGCCATGGTATTGTTTGAAAGATTTAATTTTGGTGATTCTTTCTTTTGTAATTGTGGGTCAGTAAAATTAAGAGATAATGCAGAAGCATTTTGCACTATTGAGTTTGTAATCTGTGAGTACAAGTTGGATTAGTATGCCTTAGGTTTTCCTTGTAGATCTAGCTATCTTTGTGAACTTGTTTGCTCTATAAAATGGCCTGAAATTTCATACTTTTTGTAACAGAAATTGAAGAATTGCTCGAGGTCCAGTGTATTCTGGAAATAGACAGAAAAGAAGTCTTTCAGGAACAAAATTATTAGAAGAGAAATTCAAAAGATATTTTGGTAGAATGACCATTTAAAGCTAAGAAATCTAAGAAAGTGTTTGACTTCATTTCTACTATTTTAGGGCATTGAAAAGAAAAGAATAATTAAAGGTTACTTCCAGTGATGGATATAATAGAGAAATTTTGGCATCTTAAAACTTTGTGAAATTTTGTCAAGGAGTTTAGGTAGAGAGTGGAAATTTCAAAAAGACTTGTTACATTGAATGTAAAACATTTCCTTTTCTAGTTTGGTATATGGTTTTTTCAGTTTCCCTGTATGGGAGCTCACATATATGTTAGGTTGTTGTTCAAGCCTGTACCACACTGTGACTTTTGGTTGCACATGTTTCTATTGGAAATGAAGTACAAATAATCAATTGCCTAATCAATTGGTGAGCCTTTATTTGTTTCCAATGCAAGCCTGGGCTGGCATCTAGAATTCAGCTTTTAAAAATTTAATCTCGTCAGTGGGTAGATAATATGTTAGGTAGAAATTTGGTTGACTAATAATATTTTGTTAAACATGGTTAAGATAGACTAGGCAACTCTTCTGCATGTGAAGCACACAGTACTGAAACAATTTATGCATTGTCTGTTATTTTGCTTATCTTTTGGTCCTAAAAATGTTAATAGATCAATTCAATACTTGGTTTAGCAATCTTTCCCTTTTGCTACATGTTTAAACATTGTACTGAGAGGGTTAATTAATCATCATGTCTGTTCTTGAACTTTCAATCATATGCAGGTATGACTATTCTGGCTACGGACAGTCATCTGGAAAGGTAACAATAAGCAGAAGATTGTCTTGATAATGAATTTCTCTATTGCCTTAGATAAGTAAATGCTTCATGGAACTTACTGAAGTTCATCTTTGTCGCTTCTGCAGCCAAGTGAGCACAATACTTATGCAGATATTGAAGCTGCTTACAAGTGTCTTGAAGAGAGCTATGGTGCTAAGCAGGAAGACATCATCCTTTATGGTCAATCTGTTGGTAGTGGCCCTACCTTGGATCTTGCTGCACGCCTACCTCGACTAAAGGCTGTTGTTCTGCATAGTCCTATTTTATCTGGCCTTAGGGTTATGTATCCTGTGAAGCGCACATATTGGTTTGACATCTATAAAGTAAGAACTTATTCATTGATCTTTTTTTCATGATTACTCACTCTTTTTTTACAATCTTTGGAACATCAGCATGTTAATGGAAATATAATCTATGGTAATTCTGCATCTAAACTCGTTTTGCTCGTGTGCAGAATATTGACAAAATCCCCTTGGTGAAGTGTCCTGTTCTGATCATTCATGTAAGTAACTCTGTCTTTGAATAATTGCCTTTTCCCTAGTTGATTAAAATAGATTTCTCTTAATCCATTTTGTATGTACTCAGTTTTGAATTCTACTTTCAAGTCATAACCTCTATCAAATACCTTGACTTTCTGCTGTCCATCCATATTTAATTAAATTAGTAACAAAAGATGATGATCGTAAAGGATATATAAACGGATAAAACTTTGGGGAGCTCATCATTATAATCAAAGCACGTCTGAAGTGGGAAATTGTTGTCTGGATAGCTATTAGGTGTCCTGTAGGTGAACCAAGAGAAAACGGATGTGTCAGTTGCTTCCTTTCTTTGAGGTGTATTTTGCAGTTGATATGATGTGGGGAAGTTCTAGCAATTGACGAAACTCGATTCACTACTGGTACTGTTCCAGGAGTCATTTTGGTTTAAGACTCTTAATGTTTTACAATTTTGAAAATGTTTAAAGTGGACATTTGTTTAACTATTCATTATTTTAATAAGTGAAAAGATGATAACAATATAATCCTAATTTATGTATCGTTTATGTTCATATTATTTATAAATTTTGATTTATTTCTATTTTACAGGGAACTTCTGATGAAGTAGTTAACTGCTCACATGGTAAACAGCTTTGGGAACTTTGCCAAGAGAAATACGAGCCACTGTGGCTCAAAGGAGGGAATCATTGTAACTTGGAATTATATCCGGAATATATTAGACACTTAAAAAAGTTTGTTGCTACTATAGAAAAACCTCCTTCCCAAAGGAACATACCAAGGAGAAGTATAGATAATTTATGGAAGAGTGATTGTTTTGAAGCTCCACGAAGAAGCACTGATCGGAGGGAGAAACCAAGGCGGAGCATTGACAAGCCAGAAAAGCTGAAATTTCATGACAACAGGTTCAATCTTGATGATAAGTTTTCAAAATTAAGAATACCTTATGACCATATGGAGAGATCAAGGAGGAGTGTGGAGTACAGTGAGAAATCTCGGCGGAGTATTGATGTACAGTTAGAGAGAGCTAGGAAGAGTGTGGATTGGCTAGATAGAATACGAGCCGGGTGAACTTATTGATTTTTCATAGTAAATTTATTTATGGTAAGTTGTCTTGATTTGGAAGGGGGTTAAAAAGAATGAGAAGAATTTAGAGGAAGCACTAACTTATTGTGTTCTGTGTGTACTTTTATTGTTGTTGTCTACAATAACATTTCAATGGTATACAACAATTTTATTTTTTCAATGTGAAGTTATTGTAATGTAAAATGATCTATTTGATAGAAAATTGTTGTAGAGATCAATCATTGTGTAACAATTTGTGAGTTTCAATCCTTTCTTTGAGGAAAAGGGAGTTTAGTTTTTATCCATTGATCTATCTATTGTGTAATGCTTTATTTCAGACATTCTGTTCATGTCTGTACATGTTTGGGGACTGTTTATTTTGGTCTGAATTAGAACATTAGGAAAATATTACTTGAATAATAAAATACATATATATATATATAAAAAAAATGTATGGTGCATATTGTATAGATTTATACTGATCACAAATATAGGAAATTAATTAGTATATTTTATAACATGGAGATTTTAAAATATCAAAAGAAGGGATTTTAGTGTTACATTTCCACCTTCTTGGAATGACATGTATCTTTTTACCTTCATTTAGCTCTGACATATATTCTTCTGTACTAAAACAGAAAGAGATTTGAGAATATTTGTCCTAAAATCAAAAAGTACAAAACATGCATGGTTTGTCTTACCCTGAGACAAGATCCTATATATTCACCTATGATTTTTTTTTTTTTTTTTTTTTTTTTTTTGATACTAACAAGTGTATACTTTAGTATATTTTGAGGATAAGAATCAAACAAGGCATTTCTGTTGCATCCCAGTTGGGGAAAACCTTGGTAAGATAGACTACTGTTGCCTTTGGTTTCTAGTCTTCTTCAACATGTTTTCATGTCACAGATTTTTTAATCCTAAGATATGTATGCAGTAAACACCAGTTTGTTACTTTCTGGTTCTTTCTTTCTTTCTGCAGGTTATTGGTATAAACACTACAGAAATGGCAAAGAATTTGGCTGTAATTATGTACTGAAATTGTTTCTAGTCCCATATCCATGGAAATAAAACTGGAAAATGGAGTCAAAGAAATCATGAATCACAAAGGTAAATCAATGCCTAGACCTTGCCCCGGATTAAGAGGACAGAAAATACTCCTGCTGACAAATTACTTCAAAGTTTATGTGGAGAATACAAAGAGACAACTATACCACTACGATGTAAGCTTCTCTATCTAATTTGATTTCAGTCAGGAAACATAGAAACATGGAAACCTGAGATAATTTCTTTTCTTTCCCAGGTTTCTTTTTTCCTTGGTAATGGTGATCCAGTTTCTAGTGCAAGAATTAGAAGGAAATTGTTAGATAGACTTGATCAGACATATAAATCTGAGCTAGCTGAGAGACCATTTGCTTATGATGGAGTTAAAAGCTTCTATACTGTTGGTCCACTTCCGAACAATAACCTTGAGTTTGTAGTTGTGCTTGATCATGTCTCCTTGAAAAGGTTACACTCACTGGCTTTCTTAGCTTACACTGTAATTTATGTGCATAATTTGAGGTCCAGCAGTTAGAGAAAATTTACTTAATCTGTTTCTTTTTCTGAGTACAACATGTAGAACTGGAAGCCTTAGCTGTGATAATAACCTCTCGGGAAATGATCAAAAGAGGCAAAGGCTAGCTTCAGCATCCAAAACATTCAAGATTGTTTTACACTTTGTGGGAACAATAGCTACTGGAGGAATTATTGATTCTTTAAGCAAACCGAGCACAGATAACCTTGAAATTCTTCAAGTCTTGGACACAGCTTTACAACAGCATGCAGCCAAAAGGTAATATACATAGCTAACTCGATTTATATTTGAACTTTCTGTTCAGGGATGGTCTTCTTATCCATCAATCAATCTGTTACTCAGGGATTGTCTTCTTATCTGTCAATCATTCTTCCCTAATGTGCCTAAGAACTTCATGGATTTGGACCATGGTGTACTTGCATGTAGAGGTTTCAATTCTAGTTTTCAGACTGTCCATAGTGGACTTCATTTGAACTTTGGTAAGATACTTTTCTCAAGAATGTTTCCAAGCATGCTACCACCATTGCTGATTTCTGTTTTCCAACACCAGATACATCTACTACAATAATATTTCAGCCAGGACCAGTGATAGATTTTCTTCTTAGCCATCAAAATGTGAGTGATCCATTGAAGATTGATTGGATGCAGGTAAACCAGCTCTTTTCTTTACTTGATGTATCAGTATAGTATTACTTTGAGTTACTTTTAACTGAAATATATATCTGCTATTTCCTTTTCTCTAACAAGGCTAAAAGAACACTGAGAAATTTAAGGATAGTTTTAGCCCACAATCAACAAGAGAAAAGGGTCACTGGATTGAGTAAGAGATCTTGCAAACAAGAGAAGTGAGTAAGCCTAACTGCTGCAAACACATGCTTAGTTTAATTCAATTTTGGTGCTGCCATTGACAAAATCATTTTACAGGTTTCTCCTAATACCAAGTGTAAAAGATCAAGATGCTTGTTTTCAAGAAATGGAGATAACAGTTTATGATTATTTTGTCAATATGCTTGGTATATCATTGGTTTATTCAGCAGACTTGCCATGCATTGATATTGGCAGACTGAATCGTCCAATTTATTATCCAATTGAGGTGACATTCGTCCTTCTTATTTGCACAAGATTTAAAATTTTAGCCATTCAGCTACTGATACAGAAGAAAATTGGAATGAATTTACAGCTTTGTTCACTGGTTTCCTTACAACGTTACAAAAAGGCATTATCTGTTCATCAGAGAATTCAAATGGTAAAAAAGTGTAGCTTGAAACCAGATAAATTGTCACAAGTTCTGATAGATGTAAGTCAAGAACAGCAAAATATGATTACACCATCAATGATCTACTATTAATATGTTGAGAAAATGCTGAAATTTAGATTTTGTTTAGGAACTGAAATGCAATGATTATAATGCTGATCCATTTCTGCGTTCTTGTGGCATTTCAATTGATAATTCTTTTACAAAAGTTGAAGGCCGAATACTACCACCACCCAGGGTATTGTTCTCCGTAGCTTTTTTTTCCATTCTGCTTTGCATACTCTTTTTAGGATTTCTTTGATTATTGTGTGCAAACCATAAGAAAGATCAAATGTTCTTGCAGTTGAAGTTGGGAAACAGGGAAGATATTTATCCTAGAATGGCCTCATGGAGCTTAAAAGATAAGGTGATAGATATTTTTTCCATGTCTATATTCCTGAATTTATGTCCTGAACCTTGGCATTGACATTAACACATCTCATACAGACACTTGTAGAACCAAAGAGAATCGAATGTTGGGCTGTAGTGAACTTCTCTGATTACCATGACATAAAATGTTTGTGTGAAGAGTTGGCCAAAGCTGGTTCGAAGATTGGAGTTGTGAGTTTGTCATTTTTATGCGGAATCATGTTTCTGATTCCTCAACTGATGCAGTTTCTTCTCATTCCCAGCATGCTTTACTTAAATTTGTCTATTTATTCTTCTTTTTTCGTCTTTTTTGAAATGTGTAGTTTCTCAGTCCCCCATTACATATCTTTGAAGAGAATGCTAAGTACAAAAAGAAACCCCCAAATGTTCGAGTAGACAAGATGTGTGAACAGATAAAGTCCAGAATTTGCAGGGAGCCTGTTTACTTTATTCTTTGCCTTGTTCCAGATAAGAAGCCCAGTGAATTATATGGTCAGTACATAAACTGATGAAATCTGGTATGTTTCTTGATATATTTTTTGTTTTCCTGAGAATGAAAGACATGATTCAATCAATGCACTATCTAAAAGGTCCATGGAAAAGGAAAAGCCTTGTAGAGGTTGGTGTTCGGAATCAATGCTTTAGAAGTAAAAGACTTGACGAAAAGTGCTTGAGTCAGCTCCTTCTGAAGATTAATGCAAAAGTAATCCCCCTGATGATCGAGAGCATATACTTCACCTTCTTTTCTTTTCTTTTTTGTCTCTCATTGCATATGCTTGTTGACTGCAGCTTGGCGGTTTGAATTATAATTTATCTGCTGAAATTACAAGAACAATCCCTCTGGTATCAAAGGTTCCTACAATGATTTTTGGATTGGATGTCTCACATTGTTCACAGCCTGACATGCCCTCCATTGCTGCAGTTAGTACTTTTTTCCTTTTTCTCTATACAAGTTCAGATGCCATCATTGGACAGGAAAAGAAAAAGGGGGAGACTGTTCTTATGAACTAAAATTTCCGAGAAACTGTACTGCAAGTTTCCACTAATTGACAACCTATAATTGTTACTTTAGGTAGTTGGCTCTAGGAAATGGCCACTGATTTCTTGTTATAGAGCTTCGGTTCATACTCAGCCTCGTAAAGTTCAGTTGATGGGTTCACTCTTTCAGCCAGTATTGGAGAAGGAAGACAAGGGTAGCTTCAGGTAAAATTTTTTCTTTCATGGAGTAGAAAATAATCAAAGACTAGGACGTGGAATGTGTCATGACAAACAGGCAGAAAATAGAAATCTTCGATTTTTAACTTTATTTCTGTAGCAGTGAATTCACTGATCTTTTTCTTCATTTCTTTCATGAATCAGGGAGCTGCTAGTGGACTTCTATGCTAGTTCAGGGCAAACTAAACCAGAACATATTATCATATTCAGGTGGCATTTTTTTTCTGTCAAGAAGATCAGATTCTTCTTTTCGCGATTCCATGCTATTGATTGTTTATTAAATCATTGTTTGTCACAGGGGATTCAGTTAAACCAGATATTCTCCATAAGGATTAATTAATTCTTTTGTTTTCTGTTACTTTTCAGAAGTGGATTAAGCAGGTCACAGTTCATTCATATGTTAAACATTGAAATGGATCAAATTTTCAAGGTTTGTCATCTGTTCCTGTACATGCTTAACAGTTGATCATACTCATTGAAAATTTTACTCCTATATTTGAAATAGTTGAATCTTGAGATTTCCTTCATCCAATCCATTGCAGGCCTGCAAATTCCTCGATGAGACATGGTATCCAAAGTTCACTGTCATTGTTTCACAAAGAAGGCATCACTCGAAATTTTTCAAGGCTGGTTCAAAAGATGATATCCCTCCTGGTAATCTTCTGCCTCGATTCAGAAAATGTTATACCTTTAACCATCCAAGAAGCACACTTATTTACTCTTAAGTTAATTGCTGCTTGAAGGATTGGTGGTGGACCAAAAGATTTGTCATCAGCAGTGCAATAATTTCTTCTTGAGCCCCCATGTAGCGTTAAATGTGTGTACAAAATCTCTCTCTCTCTCTCTCTCTAAAACTAGAAGTATAAGTAAACACAATATTTTACATTATAACAAAGCATTGAGATTATATAAAACACAAGTGGAAAATATACTATCACTTTCGATCATAATAACCTTTTTTTTTGCTTAAATTCTGTTTTAGTTATGTTATTTCTTCATCCTTATTATTGAATATCCAACTATGAAACTATTTTTTTACACATTTCAGGGGACTGCTAGGCCGACCCTTTATCATGTTCTATTAGATGAGATAGGTTTTACAACGGATGATCTGCAGGAATTAGTCCACAGTTTATCCTATGTGTAAGTAAATCGTGAACCAGGATTGCGTTCTTCATTAGAAATACAAAGATTCAGAGATTTTTTCCTTGTTGATTTGCAGGTTCCAGAGAAGCACCTGTGCTATCTCTGAAGGTACTGCAACTCTCGAAATTCCATGCTTTTTGAAATATCAGCCATAAAACTCCTACATTTTGCATAATTTCCATAAAAATATCAGCAATATGGGGGCCTTGTTTTACTGTTCTTTTCCCCTCTTTTAGCATTATTATGTATCCTTTTAGTTCTATTTACCAAAAAAAAAAAAAAAAAAAAAAAATTATCCTTTTAGTTATTCAGGAAAGAAATAGTAGTTGTTTTCCACTTCTTTTATTTTATCAACACATTGGTATGTTTTTGAATCCTTCATGGTTGTGTGCTTCTTCCCAGTTGCTCCAGTTCGTTATGCTCACTTGGCTGCAGCTCACATGGCCGATATGATGAAGTTTAATGAAACATGGAAAGCATATCCAAGCTTTGGAGGTGCTACTGAATCAAGGCACAACTCTGGGCCTGAACTACCCAAGTTGCACAAGAATGTCTGTGCTTCAATGTTTTTCTGCTGAATGTCAACCAAAAGCTACTTTCAAATGTATTATCCATTTAATATATATATATATATTTCTATTAACTTCCATGAAAATGAACTCAACATTTCTCCTTTTCTTTTTGACTCTTTTCTTTGTTGGAACTGAATGCAAGTGCATACTTCTATGAACCTTTAACCCAACATTGGTTTTGATTCTTTCTGATATGAGAGAAAAGCTGTGATTTTGGTAATCTTTATTTTTCTGTAGCATTGTTTTTTGGCTTCTGATGCATGAAACTGAATAAAAAAATGTTAGTCTCCTCTTTGACTTCTTCTGCAAGTGAGTTCCAAGTTTTTTAATAGAAGCTTTTTCCTTGGTGGCCAAGTTCTGTTGACTTTCAATCAGAAAGAGGGAAATAAGGCAATAATTATGCTTGCTGAGCACGTTTATTCTTCTTGATCACCTACTAAACTTCAATCCTTGATCTTGAGTTTCCACACTGTTGTTCTCCACAGGTAACTTAGCAGTATTTACAGTTTTCTCGGTTTTCAATTCCTCAGTATTTGTCATAAATATCAGTTGAATTTGTTCCATTTTACTAGCAGGGATATAGCTAATATGGAAGAAATGGAAGAAGATCAAGATCTTGGAAGAACTTCACCACCCCGGAAAAAGACCAAAACCGAGGCCAAATCTGGTAGCAGTAGCACAGTAAATGCTGCAGCAGTGCTTCCTGAATCTGTTCAGCACAAGCTTACTCTGAGGCACAAGATTGATGCCCACAAAGGTGAATGCAGCTCTATCCAATTTCTCAACAACTCACAGTACTTAATTTCTGGAGGAAAAGATAGTGCTATAAAAGTTTGGGACACAACCAATGGAACAGTGACAAAATCTCTGGAAGAAGGCGTTCTTGGCTCAATTTGTGACTTAGCTGTTAATCCAGATAATTCCACCCTAGTTGCAGGCCTGACATCGCGAAACCTCTGTGTTTGGGACTTAAATTCTGGTCAAATCCTACGAATTCTCTCGGGACATAAGCAGAAAGTGTGTGCAGTGGATATCAGCAAAATCACTGGCCAATACATAGTAAGTGCTGCAGCTAATGACTCTGCTGTAAAGATCTGGGATTTGCACCGCGAATATCCTATAAATAGCTTCTGTTTTTCCTCTAGTGCCTGTAACGATCTGTGCTTTGCAGCAAATGATAGGATAATTTGCACAGGACATGATGATGGAAACATCATTTTTCACAATGTGGAAAGATTGGGAAAGTACTGTTATGGTTTTGTGGGGAAGAAGATAAAAGCACATACACAGCCAATTACTTCGATTTGTTCGTTGCAGAATGGGAATGTTGTGATGAGTAGTGGAAGAGATAACTTACATAATTTGATTGATTTGAGGACAATGCAAGTTTGTACAAAGTTCAAAACAAAGTGTAACAGAGTGGCTACAAAATGGACTAGAATGTGTGTTAGTCCTGATGAAAGTTTGGCTGTTGTTGGATCTTCTGATGGAATGGTATATTTATGGTCAATTTTAATGGGGAAAAAGATTTATGCTTTAGAAGGGCATGATGGTTCTGTGCTTTCTTGTTCATGGGGTGGCATGGGGAATTCCTTAGTGACTGCTGATAGTAATGGAGTTCTTTGTTTTTGGTCTTGAATTTCTTGTTATAAAAGGAGAAGGGAAAGGGAAAGGGGAAAGATAATAGTAGTGATATCTTGTCCCACATCTCTTAATAGAATATAAGAATGTCTTAAATGTTTATTTTAAATGTTACTATGAGTCCGATTAATTCAACTCTAATTAATCAAATAAAAAATAACAAGTTAGAAAAACAAACATATATACATTGGATTAATGATTATAATCATTATCCAAAATGATTTAGTTGTAATGCGTGACTTTTTAAGATTGTCATCAATTTTAAGGTGTCAAGACATATTATAATTAAATAAAGAAAAGGATTGAATTGAAAAAAAAAGCAAACGTGGGATGAATATAGATAAGTTTTCCAGCCCTAAGCCTGCACTTGTTGGTAACCTTAACATTGTCTACTACCTTTCTTCCCTATCAAAAAATTTTAAAATCCTCTGAAGTAAAAATCCCTCAAGAATTTCTCCAACTCAGATCATCCATTTGTGTTCTTCACAACATCAAAACGGTATAGAAAAGGAAAGGAATTATTTGCTGCGAACATGTAAGATTTGTCAAGAAAATCAAACAAACAACGACGAATTTTATTCTTTTCCTTTTATGATCATTTATTTTTTATTATTATTACTATTTTATTGTTGGGTTTTCTTTTTCTTGATGTTTGGTTAATGGGATTTGGATTTCAGGTCGCAAGATATTGGAAAGGACGCAATCAAGCATGCTCTGAGAGCTCTACGAAATCGGCATTTAGTTGAAGAGGGAGCTCATGCCCCTGCTTTTATCGCTCTTTCTAGGCCTTTTGTTTCTCAGGTAAACCCTTTTCTTCGGTGTAAATAATTTTTGTATGTGATTTCACCCCCCCCCCCCTGGATATTCTTGTTTGCTCTTGAAGTTGGTGTTTTGAGGTTTCTCATAGTTGAAAGATGTATAATTTTGCTGTGGCAATTTTAAATCTTTGCTTCTTGTGAATGCCCTGCTTATTAGCAAACAAATTCTGTGACAAGATTCTAAATGTGCTATGGGAGGAATATGAAAGGAAAAGTATGATTTGGAGCCACCCTGCTTAGTGGCATTGGGAAAGGGTTGGTTGCTTTAAAGTTGGGGAGCTCTAGTTGAGAAATTATTGCCACCAATTTTTGTTTTGTGGGGTTCGTGTTCAACGTTGTTTATAGAGACTATTTCTGGAAAAAGACTTTTTTTTTTCCTTGTTGTTTTCCCCTTGAATTGTGCTGAATTCTCTTACTATTTTTCTGCAATTTAAGGTGATGCATCTTGAGGTTTTCTTAACTTGATTGAGGAACTTTTTCCCCCTGATTTAATGACAATCTTGCTATGAAGTTGCTCAAAATGGAAACTTTTTCTTTCCTGCTTTACTTTAGGGTACCTTCTTATACGTTTCTAACCTATATCAGCCAAAATACTAATTGCCTTTATAAGCTGTAGTTCTACTTTAAGAAGCTTGGAGTTTAGAATTTGGAAACCAAGGGGTATTGGTGAAGCTCATTGCCTCTTGCTGCTTTACTTGTTAACATTGAACTAAAATAAAAAGGAATTGTGAACAAATGAATGCTAAATAAGCCTGTTTAACTTTCTGTTGACAACTTTAAGCTTTATTCTTTTTCTGTTTTTTTTTTTTTTTTTTTTCCTTGGTCAACTCTAAAAAGAAACTCAAACCAACCCGTATCAACCATATAACAATGAGTTGGAATGTCTCCCTGTATTTTTTACATGCTTGAAATCCGCAAGTGCATGATCAAGGCATCATGGAAATTATGGATTCATATTCTTGAAAAAATTATTCATGTCTAATATTGGTGGAACTCCACATAACGAAGTCTTCTGATGAACATTGACTTGCTTTTTTCTTGTGATGGAATTATTTGGGAACCTTTAAGATAACATGACAAATACCACTTTATGATAATGATTCTTAATTCATGTTTCATATGTTCTAAATTAGTCCTTCATGATTCTCAATTCTTTCTTATTCTTTTCCTGAGCAACTCACCGGTTATAATGATATGACTTGGTTCACTATTCTCATTTATAGAATAACACCAATTGTACTTGTGGTGTGACTTAGTTTGAAGCATCTCTTAGAGTTGTAGTTTTATTGTTTAAAAGCTTCTTCCCCTTCCCCTTCCCCTTCCGCCTTCCTTTTCCCAGTCCTCTTTTCTTCCTTGTATAATGTCACGATTTACTTCTTAATGACTCTGAATCACAGCAGTGAATAGTTGATGGATTATCGCTTAGTGTTTTCTCTTTTGATGTAAGGTTGTGCTTTCCTGAATGTTAGGCATGGTGAGAAGGTTTCTAAGATGTTATTAATGATACAGTATTTAGTTTACTTGAATAGGTAACAATGATCGTAATAGTGTGAATAAAGTGTTCTTGCACAGAACCCAGGAGAAGAAAAGGTTATAAAACCCATGGAAAAGGCATCTGATATTACACTAGCTATGCCAGAGTTTGGACACAACTTGTCTAAGCATATATGCTTCCTAGGCTATAAATATTCTTGTGCTTAAATAGCAGTCAAAATCTTTTTTTTTTTTTTTCTTTTTTTAAACTGTAGAAAAATCTAACACTAAGATGAGTTAAAGGTTTGATTAAGTTATTAAAATTTTCGCATTCTTTACTATTGTGAAAGCACAATAAGAAATTTGGTCCTCTACTTTTCTGTTTTACTTGGATATTTATTCCATGGAGGACAAAATTGTTTCTTTTATTCATTTATCTCAGATTTAATATGCAAATTTGAAATTTTGTAGAACTATAGTAATTGTAAGGTAATAATAACCTGAACTTCACAAGAGGGAACAATGCTAAGCAAGCCTTTAATTAAAATAAAGACTGTGGATGGGGACTTTTTGTGATGTTATAAGTTTGTACATCCACTGTTAATCTTTACTTAGAATTTCCGTTTAACTATTCTGACTGTGATATGATCATTTTTTTCCTATTTCTTATTTGATGAAGATTTACATTCTTAAAATATGTGCATTCATTAAAAATTGAATATCTGGATTGATTTAGTTGGTGTATGCCATCAAAGGGCTCAGAGTGGAAAGAGAAAGCTGAAGAGCTTGAAGTGGAACTTCAGCAATGTTATAAAGCCCAATCTCGGTTGTCAGAGCAGCTTGTGGTGGAAGTGGCTGAGTCCAGAACTTCTAAAGCTTTAGTTCAAGAGAAAGAAGCCACAATCACTAATCTGCAAAATGAGCTTACACAAGCAAGGTTGGTTTTGTACAGCCCAATTATCCTTTGTTTGCTATGAGAAATGTTCAAACTACAGGCTTTTGGGTATTTCTTCGGGACTGGCTGAATTAACTTTTTAACTGCAGGGATGAATGCTCTCGCTTATCTGCACTTTTAGAAGAAAAGACAAAAGCTTTGGAAATTATCATGTCTGAGAACCAGGAAATTAAAGCACAGCTTGAAGCAGCAACAGCTAGAGCTAATAATGCTGAATCAGAAAATAAGATGTTAATTGATCGGTGGATGCTGCAGAAAATGCAAGATGCTGAACGCCTTAATGAGGTTTGATCGATGTTTTAATCAGTTCTACTGCCCTCTCTTATATACTTCTTTTGAACCTGCAATTTGAACTCTGTGGCTCCACTTTTGATATTAGTGTGTTCCTATTCTTAGACTGAAAAGAGTATAAAAGGGAAACCAAATAGGAATCATTTTTGTAAAAATGGCTGCAATCGCATAAATTCCAGAATTGCCTGAATCTCTTGTTAAGCCTCCCTCCCTCTGACCCTTTTTCTTTATCTTATTACGTTTGCTATGCCAAAGGAAAATATTTGTCTTACTTTTCCACATTTAAGGATGTCACCATGGGAACTCCTAAATAAAGTTTATGGGATATTTTGAATATACTACGTTTAACTTTGGTTGAATACAAACTCACTCTTTACAATTGTTTCTCTTCCTCATCATTCCTATGTTGCAGGGGGTGAGGATCCTGTTGTTTATTCTTGTGGGGGGAGTAGGATTGATCATGAACTTAAAAGTATTAAAAATATTCATAATAAAATTTTCTTTTGACGTTGTTTCTACCATTACCGTGTATGTGTTTTGGGCTTTCACACATCTGGACAGGTGTTTTGGCATTTCATTTCCTTTGATTGCCAGTGGTGAAGTATGAATAGGAGAGGATTGGATTGTTTTTATGTTTTTTATTTAATGTTTCCTTAGGCCCAATTAAGATTTTTTCAATATATATTTTTTTGTTATAGGCTAATGCTATCTATGAAGATATGGTGGATAAGATGAAAGCCACCAGTATTGAACAACTTGCTCGTCAACAAGTAGATGGAGTGGTCCGGCAAAGTGAAGAGGGTGCTGAGTACTATGTGGAGTCAATTGTTCCTAGTATCTGTAAACAAAGGATCTCTGCACATGACGGTGGCTGTGCTGCTATAGCATTTGAGTATAATTCCAGCAGATTAGTTAGTGGAGGTCAAGATAGGGCTGTGAAACTCTGGGATACAACTACGGGGGCACTGTTGCAGACTTTTATTGGCTGTATGGGCTCTGTTCTTGATCTTTCTATGACCCATGATAACAGGAATATCATAGCTGCCAGTGGTTCAAACAGCTTAGTTGTATGGGATGCGAACACAGGGAGACTACGCCACTCTCTTACAGGACACGTCGATAAAGTGTGCGCTGTGGATGTTAACAAATTTTCAAGTCGCCATATTGTCAGTGCAGCTCATGATCGTACAATAAAGATCTGGGATCTGCAGAAAGGTTATTGTGTCAACACAATTCTTTTCCACAGCAACTGCAATGCCATTTCTTTCAGTATGGATGGACAAACAATTTGCTCAGGTCACTTGGATGGGAACCTCCGGTTGTGGGATATTCAAACGGGAAAGCTCTTGAGCGAAGTTGCTGCACATTCGCTCGCTATCACATCATTATGTTTGTCAAGAAATGGGAATACGATATTGACAAGTGGAAGGGACAATGTTCACAACTTGTTTGACATGAGAACTTTTGAAGTTTGTGCCATACTTCGAGCAAATGGCAACAGAGTTGCATCGAATTGGAGTCGATCCTGTCTTAGTTCTGATGATAATTATGCTGCTGCTGGTTCTGCTGATGGATCAGTTCACATTTGGTCTATTTCAAATGCTCAAATTGTAAGTACGTTAAAGGAACACTCTGCTCCTGTCCTCAGTTGTTCTTGGAGTGGCCTTGGAAAACCATTAGCTTCTTCAGATAAGAATGGAGTTATTTGTGTTTGGTCATGACGTGTGGTGGGCATGCGTTCTCTGTAGGCAAGATTGACTATTCTCTTAACTGTTCATGTTCCACGTTTCGAAATATGTTTATATATATATATAATATTCATTTGTAAATACAAGTAAAAACATTATGTTGTTTTGTACATTGAAAGTTCTAGAAGCATTTTGGAATGGGTATTATTTTTTTTTTTTTCCAGTTAGATGGATCATTCTTTTTCTTAGCTCTTCAAAGATTTAGTGTGTATTTGGACAACAACGTTGAAAAGTAATTTTTTTAACGAAATGAGTAAGAGAATCACTCTGCTTCCTTCTAACAACAAGAATAGGAAATTAGAGGCATGTGGAGCGATAGGGGCTTCGGTGTCTACAAATCGCGAGCGGGATTAGTTTGAGTATAGAATGGTTTGAAGGTGTCGCTCTTCAGTGAAGAACTCACCCAAAATACCCGTACGACAAGCCAAAAAAAAAAAAAAACAAGAATAGGAGATACTACGTGATTCAATCAAAAACCTATATACATAATACTGCTACATTAAGATTGTATTTTTTGCATTGATAACTATCAGACTTTGACATATTTAACCTAACTAAATATCAAATTACAAAAGGCACCATTTTCTACTTGCTTTTGGTGTTTTCTACTTGGTAGCAGCAGCTTGATGCTGTAGTTTTACCAGCATGTAATAGGCACCATTTTCTCCTTTAGCAAGTAATTCATCATGAGATCCTTCTTCTATTATCCTACCACTCTCAACTACTGAAATCTTATCTGATTTTTGAATTGTAGATAAACGATGAGCTACAACAAGGCAAGTCCTTCCAGCCATGGTCTTCTCAAGTGCATCTTGTACCATGTTTTCTGCTTTCAAATCTAGAGCACTTGTTGCTTCATCCAGCAGTAATATTGGTGGGTTTTTCAAAATGGCACGAGCTAGAGCTATCCTTTGCTTTTGTCCTCCTGATAGCTGAACTCCTCGTTCTCCGCAGTAAGTTCCATAACCATCTGACATTGAGCTGTGATTGATTGCAATTGGATAATAAGTCGCATTTTTTGAAATTGATTGACACAGAAAGAATATAAAGTTCATACCTTATGAATTCATGGGCATTTGCTAGAGTTGCAGCTTCAATGACTTCAGCTTCTGTAGAATTCTGTTTTCCATAAGTGATGTTTTCATAGATTGTACCTGCAAAAAGACTTGGCTCTTGACCAACCCATGCTATATGTGACCTCAGAGCTCTCAGATTGTATAATCTAATGTCAATTCCATCTATTTGTACTGTTCCTTTGGAGGAGTCATAGAATCTTTCGATCATTCTGATGACTGTTGATTTTCCACAGCCACTTTGGCCTACTAAAGCAACAACTTCTCCTGCATTTATCTTTAAGCTGAAATTATTCAATATCAATTGTGTTGGTCTTGTTGGATAGAAAAAATTCACTTCTTTTAGTTCAATTTCTCCATTTAATTTCTCTGGGATAATTGCTTCTCTATCATCTGGTGTCATCTTACTATTTCTGTTCAAAATCATGAAGATTGAATTCAATGCATTTGTCCCTTTTGATAAATCCATTGTCATGCTTCCACTATGTGCTATAACTCTGGATGTTGCTACCATTATGAAAAATGTCTCAAATAGGTTCTTGAATGAGATCTCTCCGTTGAAAATAAGTCTACCTCCGTACCAGAAAATAAGAGCAGTGTTTGTAGAACCAAGGAACTGTGAAGCAAAAAGGCCAATTCCAGCATACCAAGATTGCTTGTGACTCTCATTTTTGGGGCCTTTTTGTGCATCTTCAAACATGGCCATGACCTTATCCTGTGAGTAAAATGCAGTAATAACTCTATGATTACCAACAGCTTCATTTGCTATTTGACTGCTCTTGTTTTGTGACTTCAAGATTTTCTTAGACATGCTTCTCATCATGATTGCCTTCATATAGAATGCGCCAATTATGAGTGGCTGCAGTACAATGACTACAAGAGCAAGTTTCCAACCAAGTGCCAATGACCAAATAACTGCTAATGTTGCTCCTGAAATTGATTGAATAAGAAATGCTAAACGGTCTGCGACAAGACTTCTAACCATGGTTGCATCTTTGGATAATCTTGAACACACTGCACCAGTATTGTTATCTTCCTGCTCAAACCATTCTATTTCAAAAGTGAGAATCTTCTCCACAATTGCCTCTCTAACTTTCTTTGTCAGATGTTCTCCCATAACTCCAAAGTTGTAGTGCTGAAGAACACTGAATATGAAAGTACAGATACCAACGGCTATGAAAGCAAAGCAATATGTTCTTGTTTCTGACATGATTTTGCTGTTATCTTGAATAAAGTAAGCTGAAAGCAGCGAACCAAGGAGGAATGAGTGAACCGGCAGAAGTAATCCACAGAAGAAGGAGCCAAGACTTCCAAGCAGAGTTGATCTCCTCTGTGATGCAGTCATTTGTAGCAGTTTCCAGAAAGTTGGCTGGTGGTTTTCTTCTTCTATGTCGTCCTCAGTCTTGTTCTCATCATGGTAAAGTGAGGAAGCTGAATTATTCATAGTATTTTCACTGCAAGAAGAATCTCTTGCCAAAGATTTGGACTTTTCTTCTTGATCAATTTTATTTGGAGTGCTGGTGATGCTGGTGATACCGTTGTCATTGTTCATGAGTGTAGTTTGGAGTTGTACCATTGCCCAGTATGGTCCTTCCTTGTTCTGGATGAGTTCATTATGGGGACCAAATTCTACAACTTTTCCTGACTGAATGACAGCAATTGAGTTAGCATTACGAAGAGCAGAAAGGCGATGTGCAACTATTAGAGTGGTTCGTCCCTGTGAAGCCTGATTCAAAGCATCCTGAACAGCCTTCTCAGAATGAGAATCCAGTGAACTTGTGGCTTCATCCAGCAACAAAATTCTCGGATCCGCAAGCAATGCTCTTGCAATTGAAATCCTTTGCTTCTGTCCCCCAGACATCTGGATTCCAAGCTGCCCAACCTGGTAAAAATCAAATCTCTCTCTTTTTAGTGTTACATATTCACCTGAAATTAACAGAACATAATGTAGTATAACAAATATGAATGTATTTCATACTTGGGTATCATAGCCATTGGGTAACTTTTTAATAAACTCATGTGCATTTGCTGCCTTAGCTGCTAGGATAATTTCTTCTTTTGAAGCTTCCTCTTTTCCAAACAAGATATTTTCTTTGATCGATGTAGCAAACAGGATGGGCTCTTGGCTGACTAGTGCCATTTGCTTCCTTAACCATTTCAGTTGAAGGGTCTTTATGTTAATCCCATCCAAAAGAACTTCTCCTTGGAGGGGATCGTAGAATCTTTCGAGCAAATTAATCACTGTTGACTTCCCTGATCCACTGCCACCAACCAAACCAACAGTTTGGTGTGGCATCACCTTAAGGTTAAAATTTCTCAGCACCAAGTTTTTTGGTCTGGATGGATAAGCAAATTCAATGTCCTTGAACTCCACTTCACCTTTGAAATCAGTAATGACTTCCCCTTTCTGGTCTGTCAAATCTATGATTGGTGCTTGTTCGATCATTTGATAAATACTAGCTGCAGCAACATTTGCTTCAGCAATGTACTTTAAGTTCATTAAGGAAGTCCCCAGTGCCCTGCAAAGATAGGAGAAGATAAACATAGACAATCTTTCACTAATAGTCTTATAAATAAGTAATGATTTAAACTTACAGTCCCCCATTTAAGATGCACGTCGTTGCACTGAAAATATTCCCACCTTGAGCTCTCTTTTCTGTCACAAGGATGCTCCCATACCAGCCTAATAGTGCCCATATTACATGTATTGAACCACTGCTACCTATTGTGATTCCTTTCAGCAGTCCTTGTTTAATCCCAAGCTCGAGAGTTGGTCCGAGTGCAGCTTTAAACCTCTTAACCGTGTCTTGCTCACCAACATATGAGTAAACAGTCCTGATTGATGATAATGCCTGTTCCACTATTCCACCAGCATCTGTATAAGCTTCTTGTAGTCTTCCTTGTGTAATATTTAATAGCTTCCCATAGATTAGAGTGGGAATAACCAAGAGCAGAAGAGCAGGGATAGCAATTACTGCTAATCTCCAAGATAGATAAAATGCAGCTAATTGACCAGAAAAGAATCCTGCTACATTAGAAATGAAGTCTGGAACCTGCATAATAAATCAATGAAAAATTTTACATCCAAGTTCAAGAAAAAGTGTGAAAGTATGTTGGTAAATCTGTAGGATATGAGACCTTCTCGCTAAGAACTTCTTGTATTAATAGTGTGTCTGCAGAAACGCTTAAGACCACTCGAGATGTTATGGATCCTTCTTCACTTTGATCAAAGTAACCTACATCTTGCCTTAAGACAGCTTGTAGATATCTGGATCGTAGTCGAGATGCTTGTCTTTCTGCTGTGCGTGCCCAACAAAATCCTTCTGCAACATTGGATACACAACAGAGGAGTAAGTGCTGTACTATTTTTAGAAATTGATTCTAATAACATCATATTCCAAAACATAATATATATATATATATATATATGTATTCTTGTTCTTGTCACACAGTATTTAGTGGAAGCAAAATCATACCAAAGAATGCTCCTACACCAGCTCCAATGGCAATGTAGAACATATCCAGTGCAAACTGCAAAACAAGCAGATAGACAATTTGTTCAAAGCTTTCAACTATTGACAAGTAACCCCTAATTTTTCTTTTCATGTATGGCAGAGGAACAATAACTGCATTTATTTACAGACCTTGTTTATGTCATCACGGGTGAATCCTGAAGATGATCCACCATAGCTGTTCATGATGTTCCTTAGTATCAGCAAATTTGCAGACCAGGCCATACCATCTGCAACACATCCAAGCAATCCCAGTGCCATCAACAATGTATCCAAGGCATCTGCTTGCTTCAGGACGAGCCACAGCGATCCTTGAGGCGGTTGAGGTCTTGAATCTCCTCCTGTCTTTTCCTGAAGTTCTACCATTTTGGTACTGATTTTTTTGCTGTTCTTAAGTTTAAAGTACAAAATCAAGGTTAAACATACTTCCTTAATATAAAGGCAATGGATATGCAAATACAGATTTTAGTGTCTCTTTCTTGTCATGGACACTAGTTTGGATGGCAAATTTGCTGAAAAAGAAAATACTTGCTTTTTCCCTTGTTTTTCAGCTACCGGCCTTCAAGAGATTTTACTGTATTATTGGTTGTTGGCATTTACTTGGTGTAGATAGATCATTCTAGCCGTCTCTGAGGATTCTTTTTCTCTCATTTTCATGGACAAACATTTTAAGCTAAACTGCTTTCTGTCTTCATTGTCTCAGTCCTATGGTTGTTGGGCCCGTTTCTCCAATCAGGTTGGAATGATATTTGTCCGCTTTGGGCCTAAGCCCTCACGGGTTTGTTTTTGGGACTTTCCCAAAAGACCTCATAATTATAGAGTAAATGTAACTC
Organism: Cynanchum wilfordii; assembly: GCA_025388415.1. NCBI lineage: Eukaryota > Viridiplantae > Streptophyta > Magnoliopsida > Gentianales > Apocynaceae > Cynanchum > Cynanchum wilfordii. The sequence goes on along the minus strand of JAHSUH010000608.1, from coordinate 36,367 downwards.
AGGCAATTCTTGTCTAATCTTCCCGGGACTTGGGTTAACACTACAACCTCAACAATTATTTGATCGCATTCCTTATAATATGTATTTATAGTATTTTTGGTGGGAAATTGGCTAAATTCGTCCCTTAATTTATAATTTTTTTGCGATTTCATCCCTTATCAATTTTTTTGGAAACTTTCATCTCTTATCTTTATAATTTTGGCCAATTTCATTCTTTTGTTAATTTTTTCATTAGTCAACGGTTATTTTTAATAAAAATAATTTTTTCAAATGGTAAAAATGTCAATTCACTTTAAAAGAAAAGCAAATTGGCCAAATTCGTCCCTTAACTTATAATTTTTTGTGATTTCATCCCTTATCAATTTTTTTGGAAATTTTTATCCCTTATCTTTATAATTTTAGTCAATTTCATCCTTATTTTTATAATTTTCGCTAGTCAACATTATTTTTAATAAAAATAATTTTTTCAAATGGTAAAAATGTCAATTCACTTAAAAAAAAAAAAAAAATTGAAAAATCATCACAGGATGTCCGCCTCTACCTCCCGCTCCGGTAACTGTTGCGCCATTGCCGTCGTCGGTGACAAATAAGGCTCTGTTGCCGCCCAATTTTTTCAGAAGGCCTCTTTCATTGGCCAAATCATGGAAGCGTAGTTGAAATAATAGATTTCGGTAGGGATTAGGACTAGGAAAATTAGTCTCGGTCGCTCTCCCGGCATTTTATTTAGCATTTTTTTAAAAAAAAAAATTATTATTATTATTTGATCACATTCTTTATAGCATGTCATTTTTTTAAAAAAAAAAATTATTATTATTATTTGATCACATTCTTTATAACATGTATTTATAGTATTCCTAGTCTGTATATGTCAGTCGTGGACGTAAGCCCATACTCAACTACTTAGTTTTGTTTTTTTTATTAAAATGATACTCTAAATTGACTATGAATAAATAAAATCATTTATTTTACTTTTCGATATAAGATGACAGTATTATAATATAATTGTTAAAAGAGTGGAATACATTTTAATTGTATTTTTAATTTTAAAATATACAATAAATGTATTTAATTATTGTTAAGTCATAATATTTTTTTGATATCCTTTTCGTGCCACGTTGTCATAAGTTTATTTTTACATAAAATAAATAATTAATTAAAAAGTATTAGATAGAAGTGTAATAACTTCAAAAAAAATTGAAGTAAAACAAATTTCTATAAGGCCTGTCGGAATAAAAATAAAAATAACTTTGTTGCATGGGACAAATGATATAATGTTACATGGCAATTAGTAATATAAGGCAAACATTTATTAAAATAAAAATAAAAATAATATAAGGTAACCTTTTTAAAATTAAAAAAAAAAAAAAAAAGAATCAAAAAAGACAAGGGAATAGTTTTGTCCAATTTAGCATGAAATATAGTGAATCGGCAGATACAGATATATCGTGACAAATATGAGAATTCTGGTGTTCTTTTCTTGTCTTAACGAGGTGAAAATAATAATTTTGGATAATATCAAATCAATTAACAAAAAAAAATTAGATATTTGTAAATATTAAAAAAATTCTATAATTCTTACAAAAAATACAGCACACTCAATAATAATTTTCCAAAATTTTTAAAAATATAAAATAGATATTAAAATTTTTCAAGATTAAAAGTTTTGTCCAATACCTTGTGTGCATTTATATTTGATCCCACGGATGGTTATTATCTAGAGTTATACCGAATGAATAGTCTAATATAATGAATTTTGAGTTGTTGGGACAAAATTTTATATATATTGAGAGTAATACAATAGGTTTCCATTAAATATTAAAAAATATTTAAAATTATTGAAAAAAATTTGAATGTTCTATATTTATGTATATATTACGCAAATGAATAAGGTAATGAGTAAGATATATATAATTTTGTTAAGCACATAAAAGTAATTAAAAAATGATTACAAATTAGATTTTATTTTGAAATGAATAAAAAATAATTAGGGATTTACAAAAAAAATTGTAAATTAAATGTATTAAATTTTTAAAAAATTAAGAAATGGAAATGTAGAAAAAGACTCAGATAAAATGATAAAATTACTAGAAGAAAAGAAAGAAAAATATGTGTTTGTTTAACACTGAAAAGCTTAAAATATCTTTCGATTTTATTTTATTTTTTCAATAAAAATAATTAACGAGTATAAATTGTAAAATATTAATTATAAGAATACATTAAAAAAAAATCTGAATTTCTTCAAGTTAATTAAAACGGTGGGGGAAACCAATATGTTTGAGTCCCACAAACAACTATTTTTCAATCGATATACACATATATATATATATATATATATATATATATGTTAATTAAAAAAAAAAAAGTGTGTTACTATACAAATAATGAAAATTAAGAATTGGGACATGCGTTAATTCATGCATGTTGGTTTCCTAAAGTTGGAAGTTTCTCTGGTGAGTTTGGGTACGGCAATTCAATTAAGTACAACCGTGAAGTATTAATTAATTACTGCATTTGGGTACACAACTCCTATGTTACTATGGCCTAAATTTGTCACAAAAATATATATATTAATTAGCCGTGTCAATATTATTATTATTTTTGTTGTTGTTGTGTATATTATTTCATATAAGATTGCTTATTATTTGTGTGAAGCCAAACTCAAAACACGTAAATCACCTAACTAATTCAATTGGGTCATATCCCTAACCAATTTCATGATATCAAATTCAGTTACTCAAAAAAGCCATCAGTTACTGGAAAAGAAGAAATATAATATATATATTTTTTTAAAAAAAGAATGATTGTAACTCAACTAGCAAGATTTCGTGGCACACACTCTAAAAAGTGTAACAAAAAAAAAAAGGTAACAAATGCTCGTCACCTTTCGGCTTATCTTTCACCCATTATATATGTGTGTGGGTATAGTAAATAGTAACGTGGTTTACATGCCAAACCCACACCAATCTTGGGGGAAACTTCTACCTTATCATTCCGCCCAAGATGAAAAGAATTGTCTGATTTATCTCTTTTGGTTACACCATCCGATATCTAAAAACATCACAACTCTGACTAATTCGGATTCGGTCAGGGTTGTATCCAACTCTTACTCAAGAGAAGGCTTCACTCGACTCTTAAAAAATGTTCAAAGCAAGTGTCAAATTTTCGACCTCGTGTAGTATTTACAATGCGCTTTTTCATTGTGTCAAATCAAGGACTTATTGTCCGATTAATTTCACAAAATGAAAAACATGTATATATATATATATATATATATATATATATATATATATATATATATATATATATACTTATTCAAAAGTAGTGGTGAATTAATAAGAAATTCTCTTAAAATTTAAAGCTTAGCCTCGCGGCGCAAGGAGTTACATAACTCAAATGAGATTAGTATGCAAATTTTCCTATAATTTTAGGACATTAATGAATATATGTATATATATTGCATAATTTTCGCGCGAAAATTGGGCAGCCAAAATAGATCCCAAGTAAGCACTCTAACCAAAAAGCAGCCCCCATATCCTGCCCCTTTCAAACAAAAGAGTTTCATAAGCAAAGGCTGCTGTAACAACTTTTCATGGTAAATAAATAATTTAAAAATAAAAAAAAAAAGGGTTTTTTTTAAACACTTCACATATAGAAAAGTCCATACTTAGCTTCTCCAACTCATCAATTACATTATTTTTCATTTCAACAAGTTGTCCTTCAATTTGGATAGTTGAACTCATCTTTAAATTATGCACAATATTATATAAACAGTCGCAAAATTATTATAATAATATGATTATAAATAATGGATCCGTTTTATAAATACATATAAATCTTTCAATCTTTACTATTAACTTGATACGCAAGTTGAATATTATTGATTTTAATTTGTATTACTTACTGAAAATTAAATATTCGATGTTTCTTGCATATGAAGTATGCTAAATACGAACCAAATATAGTAACTGATTTATAATCTATATTTTTTCCACTATATTTAGAGGAAACGGAGAAAAATGCAATTTTTTTCCTCATAATGTCACTAACTAGAAAAAGGTTATTGCAAAATTATATACACCTAAAAAAAGGAGCTTCTAACCTAAAAATTCTCTTTATCTAGAAAGCATAAGTACTTTAACTTAATTAAATTCATACTATGCATGGAAAATGAGTGTTGAGACGTCATTCATTCAATTCTTCATCATTTTTTTAATCTAGCTACCACATTCATATATATGTATATCCATATTAATAAATTATTTATTTGTAGTTGAGGTAATTTATTACTTCAAGGAAGCTGATCTCCCTAAACTCTTATCCATTGTGAGTTTTCTTTCTCTATAAAAAGGCCATCCATCCATCCAATTCTTGAACATCACATCAATTTATCCATCCATTCCCATCGAGTTTTTGATCAAATTAATTAACTAATTCAAGATATGGAGTATTATTTGAAGAGGGTTTTCTTATTAGTTTCTCTTTCTTTAGCCTTGATTATTGGAATCACAGAGAGTTTCGATTTCCACGAAAAGGAATTAGAAACGGAAGAAAGTTTGTGGGATTTGTACGAAAGGTGGAGAAGTCATCACACCATTTCAACAAATCTTGATGAGAAACACAAGCGTTTCAACGTGTTCAGAGCAAATGTTCATTACGTTCATGAATTCAACAAGAAAGATGACGTGCCTTACAAGTTAAAGCTTAACAAGTTTGCAGACATGACTAACCATGAATTCAGAAGCTTGTATGCCGGTTCTAAGATTAATCACCACCGGATGTTTACCGGAAGATCGAACAGAACCTCGGCTTTCTCGTACGCTAATGTTAATGCTGTTCCAACTTCTATTGACTGGAGACAGAAAGGTGCTGTCAATCCTGTTAAGGATCAAGGCGATTGTGGTAAGGAATTTTATTTGATCATCTATATATATATATATCCTAGCTTGACACAAATTAATTAAAGATCATGTTCTTGATATATATATATATGTATACAACAGGAAGTTGCTGGGCATTTTCAACAGTAGTTGCAGTGGAGGGAATAAACTACATCAAAACAAACAAATTAGTTTCATTATCAGAGCAAGAGCTAGTAGATTGCGATACTAGAGAAAACGAAGGGTGCAATGGTGGTTTAATGGATGTAGCTTTTGAATTCATCAAGAAAAATGGAGGACTCACAACAGAGCAGAACTATCCTTACAGGGCTCGTGATGGAAGATGCGATAAAACTAAGGTAATTAATTATAGTTTTATATATTGTAATAAAAAATATATATGTATATATATAAATCTAAAACTCGTGAAGAACGAATAATTCAATTGGTAATAGTATCTCTAATCCATGGTTTTCAATATTAAATGGTTTGATTTGCAGGCAAGTCATCCAGCTGTATCAATTGACGGATATGAAGATGTGCCTGCTAACAATGAAGATGCTCTGCTTAAAGCTGTGGCCAACCAACCCGTTTCCGTCGCCATTGATGCCGGAGGCTCTGATTTCCAGTTCTACTCTGAGGTAAGAACACCATAATCTTGGCTCCGATCTACTATTATACCAATATAAATATGAGTGTCATTATTTCATTTATATTCAACTCATCTCTATTCAATTATCACGATCTTGGATATTTATAGTAAACATAAAAATTAACGAATAATGTTTTTTTATTATAGGGAGTATTTACAGGAAAATGTGGGACAGAATTAGACCACGGAGTGGCAATCGTAGGCTACGGAACAACCGTAGATGGCACAAAATATTGGGTAGTGAGGAATTCATGGGGACCGGAATGGGGAGAGAAAGGATATATAAGAATGCACCGTGGAATTAGTGCTAAAGAGGGACTTTGTGGCATTGCAATGCAACCCTCGTATCCTATCAAGAATTCTTCCAATAACCCTATTGGAAGTTCTAAGGATGAACTTTGAAAACAATAAATATTTCTAATTTTTAGGTTTTTATGATGTTGGACCTTATGTTTTGATCAACAACAACGTTGTAATAATAATGCTAGTGCTCTTTAAGTTTGTATACTTAGGGTACATGTTTGATTTTATTTTGAAGTTTGATGTATTGTGTTTTTAGACAAAAAAAAAAAAAGGAAAGTCTAATATAAACAATGATTTAATATTTTTGCGATTATTATTACATATGATTTAATTATTAGTAAAATGTATAAAACAAAGTAATCAAATAAATTCTCGAACTTATGATCTTTTATATAGTAATAATAATGAAGAAGTTTGATTTCACTTGTTTGTATGTAATATGACTCCAACTCATAATATTTAGAGTTATATTATATTATTCTATCAATTTTTTGTCAGAACCAGATGTAATAGGACAAGGATTCTAGGATAGAAATTCTTCTTGTCCTTTTTGGATATGGAAAACTAAAAAACCCCGCGCTCTCAGCATCTATAAATTATTACAACGAATAATCTCGTCCTATTCGTGTTTCCGTTGTTCGTTCAAAAATTTTTCTTAAACTTGTTCTCTGTGCGAATTCTTGTATGATAAATTGTAGTGAAAGAGGGAGTTGTCAAGAATTCAATGGAGGGTTCAAGAACCGTCCTTGATACTGGGTTTAATGGTAGCCATGCAAGCTTAGGTTGTCAAGAAATCACTCGTTCTTTTACAAGATTAGGGCTTGCGCAGAAGAAAACTCCGGGAAGTTGGTCCCCGATGATGGGTTTGGGAAATAATGGTGTTTCGATTTCTCCTAAGGGAAAACCTTCACCGGTAAATGATGGTGGATTTCCTGCAGTAACCAGAGTTATGGAGGAGAAGCACAAGGTATCACCCCCGTCGTCTTTAGATATTCCAGTTCTTGAAGGTTTGAACAATGGCATTATTGAGAGACAGAACCCTTTATTTGGGAAATATGAATCTGAATTCAACCCGGTAATAGGCAGTCAAGATTGTAACGGAAACTTGATGAACAAAGGTGTTCCAAACATCAGATACTTCCCTGATGATCAATTTCAAGAAAATTTAATTCCGCCAGCAGAAAATTACCTTTTGATGAGGGCAAAAACCCCGAGTGGATCAGAGGAGTTGGTGAACCTAATTGGAAAAGGGAACCACTGTGGGATTCAGATAATGCTGGAAGGGATTTTGGGATCAATGTTTGAATGGATGACAGATGAATATGCACACCATGTGTTTGGAATGTTAGTTGAGAAATCCCAATATGATCAACTTCGGTTAATAGTCAACAGGGCAGCTATTGAACCAGATAGATTTGCAGATCTTGCTTTAACACATAAAGGTTCAAAGTCAATCAAGAAAATCATCAGAAGCATCAAGAAGAATCTATCATTGGAGATAAGTATTACCAGAATCTTGAGGCCAAGATCCTATGAACTATTGACTCATAAGATAAGTGCAGAAGTTATTCGACAATGTTTTCACCAGTTTGGGGAGACATCAATGAGTCTATTTCTGGAAATACTATCACCAAGATTACTGGATTTAGCAGTAGATAGAGTAGGATGTGTATCTCTATACAACTTAATTGATTGCATTACTGGTGGATACAGACAACTGGTCCTTGAGCATCTTGCAGATCAATCACTTTTTCTCACCAATGATCCTTTTGGGAACTTCACTGTACAGTACCTGTTGGAGCTCAACAATAAAGAGGTAGCAGAGATTATAATTAGCCGCCTCAAAGGAAATTTTGAACATCTTGCTCAAAAACAAGGTGGCAGTCATGTTACTGAGAAATGCATGAGTCATTCCCTGAGAGCACTAGAAATTGTGATTTCAGAGATTACCAAGAACAGAAATACCCTTCTAAGAATCGCTCGAGATCAGTTTGGAAATTATGTAATTCAAAGAGCTTTGAAGCTAAGCAAGATGTTGACAGACAGAAAGCTCTATATGCAACTTCTTGATGCCCTGAGGCCCAACTATCCATTTCTTATGGGAAAATCAAAGGGAAGACATGTGGCTGAACTGATCAAAGAAGATATAGAATCAGTAGTGGAAGCAATATGATGAGTGAAATACCACACTGTTTTGATTGTTTTCTCTTTTTGTTTTGAACTAAACTGTTGTGTTCATCTTTTGCATGAATTAGGTGATTATTTTGTATAGATGCTGACTAGTAGTTTGTGTCCACATTTGGAATTAGTTGTTCAGCAGTGGTTAATACAACTTACAGACATTTTTTTGTTGCATTGTTCTTTTCAAATCTAACCAGGAGGAGAAACCGGTAAGGATATCAATGGTTTTGTTAACTCTTTGTTCTTGAACATCCAAAACTAAGTGTACCAAAAAGAAGTAGATGCAATTTCACCATTGAGGTTATAAAACATAGCCCAATATATATATATGTATGTATACATGTTGCAGCCATATTTTCTGCTGAAGCATTATTCATTCATTCAGTAATTTAGGAAAATGTCAAAGATCCACCACCATTCACTACCCCCATGAATACAGAATATAAAACAAGAATCATAATATATAAGATGCTGATATCTTTCAGCATGGTCCTGCATTTATTTCATGGATTTAGTACTTACCATGAGGCAAAACTGTAAAGTTGTCGTATCAACCATAGCACCTGATTGGATCATTGCAACCTTTAGCAGCAGACTGCTTCAGACCTCTACCCCCACCCTTCTCCAGGTATTGCTGATGATACTCCTCTGCTCTATAGAATGTCTTTGCTGGAAGAATTTCAGTGACAATCTTATCCTTGAATTCTTTTTGTATTTGCTCCAGTGATTCTTGAGCTAACTGTGCCTGCCTTTCGTTGTAGTAATATATCCCTGAGCGATATTGGGAGCCAACATCACCACCCTAGAAAATTATCATTAGATAACACGAATGACATGACAAAAAAGGCTAAAACTCTCCCACACGTCCAAAAATGATCTAATAATGAATAAGCTACAACTCTCTTCTGTTTGATGAGTAAAAAAAATATAAACAACTAGTATTTCTCCAACCTCATGACGGAACAACTACAATGAAGAACAGAGAATTAATCATATTTAGTCATTGCTTAATCAACTCTAGGTACCAGAGTCACTCGTAGGCAAAATTTTTGGCTTCTAGTAATTTTCAACTTGAGGATAACATGTTATCATGAACTTCCAACAATCTGAAACATGAAACATGTTAAATGACCATGAGATTCTGAATTTATGACCTAACCATTACAAAAACTTGTTTGTATGTATATGTTAGAAAACATCTATAGTTTGAAAGCCACACAAGAACATCATAGGCATATTGTTAGCTTTATTCCTTAAAAAGGGCATGGTCATTTCCTACAATTGCCCCACTGAGAAATACACTGCCATCCTATGTTACCAACTTTTAATGTAATAAATTTGGGAGAGGAGATGCATAATAACCACACCCTAGGAAAAATTTGTCCCCTTCCATAACCATTTAGAACAACAATAAAATACTAAAACACTTTACACACCACTCAAGCTCTCCTATTACACTAATACAAATGTAACCAATACAATTATGATATGTGCTACCATTTTATTGGTATTCAAGTCATTTTTCTAAATCACCAATAAAATAATGACATTGGTACTAACTTACCTTTTACCAATGACCAGTCTAGCTTCTCTCAACATACAAGCTAAAGAGATATTCTTGATTTTGAGAATTTTCATTTTCACCACCAACACAAATCAGAAAGTGCAATTTTAAACAAGAAAAAGACCCCCCACACAGTTCATCCTTATGCTAAAGAAGATCAAACAAAGATTCCACTTTCATAACAAAATATCATAGTTCATCCTTTTTCAAGTTATAAGTGCTGATACCAACATAATTTTCTAAAATTGCAAGCTTTTCAAATGCCACACCTTCTAAGAAATGCTCACAATTGAAGAGATATTCATAGATGAACAATAGTATGAGCATATCATCAGTTCACTACACACATCAAGATGTTTTATTTTATTTTAGTTTTTAAAATTGAGAATTGAGAGAATTGTTATATTTCTCAAACACCACCTATCTAAAAAATCCCAGAAAGATTCAGTACACTAACAACACTAAATTTCCATCTGTTTTATAGGAAAAGGATGATCTTCAGATTTCCAAAGTCAAGAGAAACATGCCCTAAAAGGAAAAATGTAACAAAAACATCAATGGTACTGTTTTTCATCAAATAATTGTTCTTTAAATAGGTTTGTGTGTGTACCTGGCGATTGAGGGTGGTTGGATTATGGCGGGACCAGAAAAGAGAAAGTAGAGTAGAATAAGAACAAACAACCGGGTCAAATTGAACCCGAACAACTTCAGCATGATCAGTAGTACCAGTACAAACAAGCTTGTAATTCGGGTTATGAACATGACCCTGTGAATATCCAACTTCAGTTTTCACGACACCTTCAATTCTCTGAAATGCCAATTCCACTCCCCAGAAACACCCTGCTGCAAATTGGGCAAATTCGAAACTTTTTTCAAGTGGAGCATCGACATCCGGATCCATAGCTGGGTTCGTTGACTTTCTATCTTGTAGTTCTCCTCCTTCACTGGTCGCCATTGTCAGAATTTCTCAGCTCTCTGTTTGAGGAATACAAACGTACGGGTGGTGTGTAATTTACTGTTTAGGGGGGACAGCTGATAGTCCGCCGCCATTTCAGTTCTTTTTTTTTTTTTTTTTAACTACCACCTTTTTTTCTTTTTTTTTTTTTTTTTTTCAACCCAATTTGTAATAAAAGGCCCAATCTTACTTATGGATCCTATCCATCTATTTATCGGATTTTTTTTTCCAAATTACGGGATGATACTTTTAAACCAAATCCATTTCTATACTGATTTTTGTTCGAGTCCAGTTGATCATTTGCGAGATGAAACTCTCGTCCCAAATTTTCTTTGAAAGATTATGATTAGAAATCTATGGAATTAAATTAGTAATTAACTTCTTTTTTTTACTTAAATAATGTTAAGGTTTGAATATAAACTCAAATGAAGTTAAGAGTTTGAATATATCTCTCTAATCTTGTACTATGGGAAGGTAAAGACTCTCGAATAAACTCCAATTTCTAAACTAGTAAATAACTCAAATATAAAAATAATTGTAAAGTAAAAAATAGGAAACTGATAACTTATTTGTGGCGATCATGGAATCTTATATAAACACGAGTATAGAAGCATTTGTTCTAATATCTCGATATGGAATGATGACAAATTAAATATAGTTGAGTATAGACATTTATACCTTCAATATAATAAATGTCTATATATATATATCTAAAGTGTATTATGAATACTGAAAATGAAAGAGTTGGAATAAAACAGTGGGATTTTAGGTGTTTTATCACATTCCATTCACTTTAAAGAAAGAAAAATCATACATCCAACAAGCAGCAGCAGCATCATGATTAAGGTTGCTCTTTGTTACCAAACAGCCGAAAGTAATGAAATGTCAATTGAATCTTTGGGATCATCCAAACCCTACAACTTCAAAGGCATAAATTTGTGACCTATAAAGTTTATATATATATATTCGTACAAAATCATAAATTATTGCCTCTACAATCTTATCTTAATCATTTGATTATGGGTTTCTTTTATTCTTGTCAAGAAATTTGACCACAAAATATGCATTATTAAATAATAATCATATGAAGGCACAATGAGTAAAAGGATCTTTAGGTACATTTTAGAATAGTTAAGTGTCTGCTCTACTCCCTCTAGTTTTGTACATCCATCCTTCCCTCCCATGCTTTCAGACCAAAAGTTAAAGACACAATGATATTCATGCACGAAGCAACCACAACATGCCATTGGCATATATATAAATAGCGTGAATGAGTAATGATTGAATTTTGACTATTGCATATATATATTAGTTAAATCTATAAACTTAACTTATTTTTATCAGTTTAATACCGGAATAAGAAGTATAATAGTGATTTTATATTATTACTTTAACAAATAAATATAACTCAATTGATAACGATTTCACTTATAAATATAAACGTTATAATAAGTTCAATCCGTATTCAAGATAATAATATATTTTTAATGAAACAACTAACTATATCTAAATCTAGAGGTTTTTCCCAAAATGGCCCTACTTTTTAAAATCACTCCGTGTTTGGCCATGTTTTTCAAACTATTTCCCAATCTGGCTTTGACTCATTTACCGAATGAGTTATTTTGGGTCCCATTGACAAATTTTTTTTTTTGTTTTCTCTCCAATTTGTCTTTCCACTCATTCTCTCTCCTCATCTTTCCATCCAAATTGACAGACCGTTTCTTTTATTTTTTTTTCTTTTCTTTTCTTTTTTTTTTTTTTTCCTCTCTTCTTCTCAAATTTCCTTTCCCCTATTTTCCTTTCATCCTCCGGAACAACCAAAAAAACCCTAGACCGCCGACACTAAATTGATCGCCGCGCCCGTCCATAGATCTTCGTGCGCCGAATCGATTGCCGCGCCGCCGAATCGACGACTCTCGCCGTCAATAGATCTACGCCAACGCTAAGGTATCGGAGGTAAGTGAGAATTGATTCTTTGAGTTGTCTTTCACAATATTACAGTATGAAATTAAAGAGCAATCAAATTTGAATATGGAAGATATCGGATGGGATATATATATTTTTTATTCTTATCAAATGTGTGTTGTGTTTTGGAACTTTTGGAGGAAGAGAACAAATAAGGGTTTTTGATCTTGGATGGATATTGTTTAAGGAGATAAGATAGATAGATCGATTACGGAAAGCAAATTCTCAAATTGGCGGAAAACTCTGTGGGAATTTCGTTTGAGGTTTTTGTTGTTGTTGCTTTGTTCTTTGTTCTTGGTTTTTGTTTCCTTCGCTTCTGTCTGCTGTGTTGTTTAGTTGTTAGGTGTTGTTGTTTCCTTTTTCCTTTTCCAGATTGTTTTCCCTTTTCTAATTTTAATGGTATCCAACTGGCTTAAAAAAAAAAAAAAAAAAGAAAACTCGTGGGAATTGAATGCCAATGAAAAAAAAATTAGAATTAATGAAGCAGTGGTAGTGGTAGCCTCATTGACTAGTCTTCTTCTTACACGTGAGTAGTAGGACAGTGGTGAGATTCCTTTTAGAGATTAAATTTTATTTTGATTTGAATTGGGTGTGATTGCTTTTCCTCGGCAATTAGGAATAAAGCAAATTGATGTGATCTAAGTTTCTTCTTTCTTCTCCTTTTTTTTTTGTCACTTTGTTTCCCTTTTTTGTTTTTATCAACCATTACAAATAGGCAACTTGATAATAATAGTTCATCAAAACCCACATTTTTTTTTATTGGGAAACATGTTTACTTACTTGTGAGAATGTATTTCCTCAAGAGTGTGGGTAATAGTTAGTCCATTTCCCTCCCCAAAAATTAGAAAAGAAAATATTCATTCCCTTAGAATGAATTTTTATTAGGACAAGAAGGCTGCAGCAAGCAAAGCAAAACCCCTCTGCTAATTGATAATTGACAAAGCTAAAACGAGAAATTAAAAAAAAAAAAAAAAAAAAAAAAGAGATGAGATAATACTAAGTCAATAGCTATAATATATAAAACTAAACTAATAACATATCAAATTTTCTATATTTCTTTTAGTTATGTATTTCTTTTTAACATATACAACTAAACTAATAACATATCAAATTTTCTAATTCAATAACATGTAATTCAATACTTGAACGTCTGAATAACATATATTTTTTTATTTGATGTTTATGTAGATGACGAGTTCTACAGAAATAAATCCAGTCCAATGAGTCCAGTTGTTTTGAATGAGCAAAATGAGCATAGGACATCTTTAATTTGGGCTGGTGAGAAAGAGACGATTAATAATGCATTAGGTGTGAGGAGATTCGATTCTCGCTTTTTTTGAATTGTATAGCATAGCTCCAACTAGGGTGAGGGAGTTGTTAGATATTGCTTGGGTTTGGGGGGTAGCACGCGTTGGGTACTTTGTAGTTGATCATAGTTTAGTTCTTGCACTTGTAGAAAGGTGGAGACCGGAGACACATACATTTCACCTCTCATGCGGTGAGGTGACTATCACACTACAAGATATTGCATTGTTATGGGGTTTGCCTATTGATGGAGCGCCCATTATCGGGCCAAAAATTGTGGGTAACCTGAATATTTGCAAGATTTATGTGAGAGGCTTTTGGGTTTTAAGCCTAGAATGGATGAAATAACAGGAAATAGAATGAGAAAGAGCGCCTTAGATAGACATTTGTCGGTTTTGTTACCACTCAATGCATCCGAAGAACAATTAGTGCGGTACTCACGCTCCTTAGCACTATTACTAATTGGAGGTTTATTATTCACGGATCGCACGGGTAATAGAATTAACCTTAGATATCTTAGTCATTTAGAAAATTTGAAGGATGGTAATTTTAGTTGGGGTAGTGGAGTCCTTGCTTACTTGTATCGGTCAATGTGTATGGCATCAAAATGCGAGGCCCGTGAGATTTCAGTCCGATGGTACTACTTCGGGTAATATGTAATTTAAATTGAAATTTTTTTCAAGTTAAATTAATTGAAAGTTGAATTCTAATATTAATTTGAATAATTTTTCTTTACAGTTGTGGGCATGGGAGCGTCTTCCCATATTGAGACCAAATATACTCCTTAAAGACTTAACGGACTTACTGGAATTAGCTCCATATGGAGCAAGGTGGCAAGTGGACTTTTGGACGGTAGAGAATTCTATGACTCGTACAGCGTATGAGTCATAGCATTCTCCTCTGTCCGAAATCAAATTTTGAACAAGAGAGAATTCTATGACTGTGAAACGGCGTGAGTCGTGGCATTCTCCCCGCCCCGAGATCAAATTTTGACCAATAGAGAATTCTATGACTCGTACAGCGTATGAGTCATAGCATTCTCCTCCGGAAAATACAAATTTTGAACATTAGAGAATTCTATGACTTGTACGAATGAGTCATAGCATTCTCCTCTCGTCCGAAATCAAATTTTGAACAGAGAGAGAATTCTATGACTCGTCAACAGCGTATGAGTCATAGCATTCTCCTCCGCCCGAGATCAAATTTTGACCAGTAGAGAATTCTATGACTCGTACAGCGTATGAGTCATAGCATTCTCCTCCGGAAAATACAAATTTTGAACATTAGAGAATTCTATGACTCGTACAGCGTATGAGTCATAGCATTCTCCTCTGTCCGAAATCAAATTTTGAACAGTAGAGAATTCTATGACTCGTACAGCGTATGAGTCATAGCATTCTCCTCTGCCTAAAATCAAATTTGACTAAATAATGATACGACTTATTCTTACAACACAACATCAATGCAATTCAACATATAAACCAAAATATAATAGAAAAAACACATTAATTCGATATATATTCCAAAATGAGTCCATGCTTAAAAAATAAAATCAAAATACAATAATGAGTTTGTTTATAATGTTGGAAAAAGTATATTGAAATACACACTAAACAATCAACAATCGGTAGTTCGGTTTGAGTCGATGGCACAAGTTCTTCTATTATGACCCGACATATGACAGCTTACCACATCTTGGAGGTGAATCAGGATTTCTTGCATCCATTGAACCTCGATACCTCCTAGAGCGTGAACGACCTGGACCACCACTCTTCATATTATGTTTATTGCAGTGGAGTACGAATGCGGCTTCATTCCACGCTTCTTCATTTGCGACAGGATAAAAATTTGCCTCGTAAATCAACTTGTAATTAGAGCTTGAGTAAAATGGCATAACAAATGAAGTTGGATCCCATCCACGATGTCGACATACCGCAAATACATGAGAACAAGGTATTCCAAATATCGACCATTTATTACAACTACAAGATCGTTCACCGATGTTTATTGTGTAAACATTATTTCCCCTTCCATCTCCCCTCATTGGTGTACTAACCCTATATATTCCAGTTTGAATATTGTAATAAAAAAAAAGTATGCCCTCTTGCTTTTTTCACATTTTTAACAAATTGTCTCCAAATTATAGATGGAAAAGGATGTATAGTGTGTCTTGCCTCATCTCGATATTTACTAAAATAATGTACAAGTTTGTCATAAACGAACTCGACCAAAGCCTTCAAAGGTAAAGCACGACACTTCTTCAAGACACTATTTAATGATTCGGATAGATTTGTGGTCAAACAACCATACCTGTAACCGCCATCATATGCTAGTGTCCATTTTTCCTTATCTATTGCGACCAAATAATTAAATGCTTCCGGGTTCCTCATTTTGATCTCTTCCATAAACTCATTAAATTTTGTGACCTTGCTGGTTGATCCCGCCTTATACATCAAATCCGATAGCTCTTTCCTTTTGAATGCCACCTTGAAGTTTGCCCTTACATGTCGTAAACAAAATCGATGGATCACGGGTGGTGGTTGCCATTCAGGCGATGATTGATTGCACTCAAAATACCCTTATGCCTATCGGAAATTAAGCATACAATCCTATTAAGTACCACATAATGTCGCAGGTCGTAAAAACCAACTCCAACTTGCGGTAGTTTCTTCATCAACAATTGCAAATGCCAAGGGATATATATGGTTGTTTGCATCCCAACTACTTGCGATTAGGAGTACGCTTTTATATACACCTCTAAGAAATGTACCATCTATAGAAATGACAGTCGACAATGGGCAAAACCGGAGATAGATGCATTGAAAGACCAAAACATATAGTTAAATACCTTATCATTTTCAAGACTGGATTGATGGTGTTTCCAATGTAAGATTGTGTCTGTATTTGCATCTTGTAAGGCACGCATATACTTCGGTAATACTTTGAAAGTGTCTTCCCAACTCCCGAACAACATTTCAATTGCAGCTTTCCTCGCGTGCCATCCTTTCTTGTAAGAACAATTACATTGGAATACGTTGTGCACTTCTTTTTGGATAACACTCACATGAGTCTCCGGGTCATTCCTTATGAGATGTAGGATGTTTCTTGCAATATACTTATGTGTCAAATTTCGTGGTTATTATTCACAACTCGCATGATACACGTGTGATCATGATTTAAAACCAAATCGCCACGTTGATTGAATGATTGTTTCCAAATGACTCGAATATACCAACTGCATGGATTTTGTGTAGTCTTGTTCTTGCATTCGCTGTCCATATGGTACTCTTACTTTTGATAACGGTAAATTCTCGACCTTGTTGTATGTGCCACATTCTTACGAAGCATAAAGGACTTGAGCCTTATCGAGAAATCTCATTCCCAATCTCAACTCCTTATCATTTTCGGACCATCTATGTATATTAATATGTTCCCCTTCAATGTCTTCATGCAAAGGTTCACCGGAAACCCATATCACTATAACATGGATATGAATGAAATGATGAAGTATGATTTGAACATTGTGGAATGACATTATTCTGTTGTCTTCATTGTCTAAATCACATCCATCATCATCGCTAGCCGGTTCCCCATCAAAATCCGAAGTTGCCCCTAAACAATCCATAAATGTGGGATCATCATTTGTTGATTGTTGAGATGTCATGGGATTTACATTCAAATTTATATGTGTCGTTTCATTCTCCGTTGCTTGATATGATCTTGAAGCATTCGATGCCCCCATAGCGGTTGAACATGAGTTACTACTAGTCGAAGAAGCTACCTCATTCGCCGTGTAGCATATGGATTGAATGAAACATAGTTTGGATTTGACAAGTTGGTCGGAATTGGAAATGTGAAATCATTGTCAACACATGTATTGTTTTGCATCATATTTGATTGCACCACATGTGTTGGAGATCCATGAATTATTGGTGAAGAAGGAGGATCGATGTGAACTTCTTGAACCAAAACACTAACACCCACAATCTTGAAGTCACTTGGTATTGACCAAATATGTTCCATATCTTCCTCATCTATGACCTCAATGGCACTGTATTGGACAAATGAACAACCTCTTACAACACCCGGAAAGCGTAGTATGAACTTTAAGTTCGTTGTTGTCATATCAATACCTCTATAATTGCAAACCTTTTGAACAATATCGGAATAAGACACTTGTCTTCTAAACACCCATGATTTTTTTGCTGGCCCTTCAAAATATGGATTTCCATTTCCATCGTAAAGAATACTAGAATCCCAAAAGAAATTTAGTCTAATTGGTTGCTCCAACAATGCCATCTAAAAATTGTAAAAAAAAAAATCAATATATTAAAAATTTCCATATATAATGTTTCTTTATAAACACAAATAAGAAACCATAAACCTAAATAAATCATCACCTAAAAATCTAAATATAATACAATCAACCATAAATAATTAATATGTACAAGAAAAATTCATTAAAAATACAATAAAAGTCAAGATTTACCTAACTTGAGTCATAAACCAAAAAAAAAAATTAAAATAAGTTATATAAAGAGATAATATATATTATGTAATTAAATAAAATATTAAGATTTGTTAGTTATACTTACAATATGTGGTTGAAATTCCTTGAATAGATCTTGAGAGAACAAATTTGGAGAGAAATTTTGGAGAGAAATTTTGGGGAGAGAAATTTTGGGGAAAGAAATTTTGGAGAGAGAGATTTTGGAAAGAAAGTGAAGTTCAATTTGAGTTTAAAAGGGATCCGAAAATTTTAGAACTATGACTCATTCAGCGTATGAGTCATAGTATTAATATATATATATATATATATATATATATATATATATTACATATGCACAAAAAAGAAAAAAAAAAAAAAAAACGGGGTTATTTTTTTTTGAGACGGGAGGGGGGGGAGGGAGAGAATGAGAGGGAAGAGAAAATTAGGAGGGGAGAATTTTTTTTTTTTTTGGGTTGGGCGAATTTGACTCATTCACAAAATGAGTCAAAGCCAGATTGGAAAATAGTTTGAAAAACATGGCCAAACACGGAATGATTTTTAAAAATAGGGCCATTTTGGGAAAAAACTCCTAAATCTAAGATTCCCATTTAACTATATTTTGGTCCTAAGGTCATAACAAAAAGCTATCAAAAGTGAGTGTGTTTGTGGAACTTTTCTAGTACTTAAAAGTGTTCTTTGGTGCCCAAAAGACCTTTGCTCATAATGAGTTTCTATTGCATTACACACACACATATATAAATATATATATATATATATATATAGCCCTTTTGTGAGTGAGTCATGTCTAATCATGTCCTAGGTATATATATACATATTATATAATTTTGTACGAGACAACTTTTGCTACCTAAAATATATATTCCTAGATCAAACACTAAAGGTCCTTAATTAGAAGATTCCTTTCCTTGTTCCAAGGAAAATGGTTCTTCTCCTGTGGACTTGGTGCTTCTTTTACCCCACTCCCAACCTCCCAATACAACACAACCCTTCCTTTATATATATATATATATATATATATATATATATATTTGCCTCAAAATTTTGCAATCATGGATTCTTTCTTTCCACTGTCTTTGGTTCTTTGGTGAACTCCAAAGCCATTTCCCATTTCCAAATTGAGTAGAAAAACACAAAAATGAAGGAAATAAAACCTAATGGTGCAAATTCTATTAGATGATAATATATAATAATAATCTTTACATTGAAAAAAAAAATCACCTTAGTGAAATATCAAATCAATTTCATTATGAAAAGGACCATGACATTACACATGTATTGTGAAAGGCATTAAAAGTTTTTTTTTTTTTTTTTTTGTATATTAAAAGGCACTAAAAGATCTATATATAAAATGGAGGAGGAGAAAAAAAAAGTAAATAAATAAATATGTTTTGGAAATGATGCCAAGTAAAGCAAAACACTATCAACCTCAAAGATTTTTTTTTTTTTTATAGAGTAATTCAATCAAATTTAACCATGACCTTGACCACATGTCAAATTATATATATGTAGACAAATCAAAATTGAGTTACTCATATCCGGTAGTCATTTTGGGCTCAACTAAATTGAATTTGAACCACGTCAGACCCTTATTGAAGAAACTCTCCCTACATTTATCTCTCCATAGGTAAGGAGAGAACTCGAGATGTTGCGGATGGGGAACCAAACTCCTTCTACTTGGACCAACATGTATTGGTATAAAGTATTTCTTTATATATATATATATATATATATATATATATATATATATATATATATATATTATATTAATCTTGAATATGACTTAAATTCATAATATTTTATATTTATCGATAGAATATTATTAATCGAGTTATATATATTTGTCACCATTGTACGTATTTACTATATTTTAGTTTCATTTTTCAAACGCATAAAAACAAAAAAATATCAATAATAAGGTATAACTCATCCGGTTACGCATTTTTACTTATAATTAAAAGATTATGAGTTCGAATCATGACAATAACAAATTATAGCATGTAGAAGGAAATCTAAAAAATCCACATGATGGAAAAAAAAGACGAAAAATATCAATTTTCTCATAGCTAATTAACTACCAAACTACAAACCTATAAGCGAAGAATTCAAATTATGATTATAATTGAACAAACTTTTCTAATGAACAAGTATTCCATCTATTAAAGTGGAAATGTTTTTTATATATATTACGACAAAAATACATGTTAAGAAAGATGTTATCATTTGTGATAAATAAAGTTATAATATAAAAAAAAATCTTGTATTTCGATTATGGATGATATTCATTTAAATCATCGACTAGAAAATATCATAGAATTGTTATAGTTTTATAGCCACATGTTTTGTTAATCAAATTTATTTGGAAAGTAGTATAATTAAGGTGGACAGGTAAACCTAAAATTATGCTGATGTAGACTTTATAATGAAATTGTTCAAACATTTGGCAGCCCTTGTTATCACATCATGCATGCGATGATGGGAAAATTGGTAGATTGTTTCCTTTCTTTTACATTCAAAAATATCTATAAAGTGGAAACTCCAATATCTTTGGAATAGGATTGTGAAAAGTTGGATGGGAGAATTTACAATTATTTTGTTAGAGTTCATTTTTTTTTTTTTTGTTATTTTGATTTAAACGATTTGTAAATGTTAACCGATACTTTGTTATGAACTTTAGATTAAAAATCAAGATGATGTCTTTTCTTTTGAGTAAAAATTAAATTGTGTGAGTATCATTCAAGATAAATCCATATTGATCGGAATAATAACTTTAGATATCGAGTGATATTAAAAAATAAATTAATTATTATCTCTAATAAAATTTACTATTCAATTCAAAATAATAAAATTTCAATACAAAACGAGCACTTGCCTATTCTCTTTCTTTAACCCATTTGTTTTTATCTTTTAAATATATATATATATATGTGTGTGTGTGTATTGATGTTTGTGAAGGGTCCTTTCCATTGTTCGTCTTCTTTTGCCAATTTGCCAACTGGTGATCCTTATCTAGCAAGATGGGAGGGTGGTAGTGTCCTAAAATAAACTCTGTGTAAATAATAAATTAGAGTTACGTCTTTATCAAAGATTCAAAAAGAAAGAGGTAAGAAAACATATTTGGTTTCTTTATTCGTATTCGTATTTGGTTTTCTTTTTAGGTATTCTATGAAATCTTTGATGCGCCCAGGATGGATTAGACTCATTGAAGAAGAAAAAGACAGAATCGAACTCTATTCGCAAATGAAGTCTAAAAATGACCGTATGAAGACCATAGATTTAAACAGAATATCTGTTATTTTCCTTTTATATGTATCCCTAATTTTATTTAGGGTTTTCTTTGACTCACCTAATTTTTTTAGGTTGAGTTTTATCTCTGCACCACTTAGTTTTAAGTTGGTATTTTGTATCTCCGTGAATAATTTTAGTCATTCACTTATGTAATATTTTTATTTTAATAAATATTCCACTTATAAAAAAAAAAAAAAAAAAAAAAGTTTTTTTATGAATTCAAATTTAAGCATTCTTTAAATATATATATATATATATATATAAAAGTTATGATATTCGAATTTATATGATATTATATTATAAGTGAAGAAGCTTAATGGTCTTTTTCCGAATTAGTTACTGTCTGAAAATCATTAGAATGATCAGTTGTGAATACACTATCAGAAGAGTACATTTATCACCAGTGAAAAGATATTTTCATTTCCACGCGTAAGAGCAATTGAAAGATCTGTGTTTGGTTTACATTGCTTGAAGAAGGATACCAAACATTGAGCTGGAAGACTGACAACCTCCACTCACCGCTTACCCAAAAACACTAAAATTGGGCACTTGCACGAATAAAACAAATACACCACTAATTCGGAAACTCCATTTACATTTTGATAACTACTACTGCTTTTACTTCTTTCAAGATCACCCATTTTTACATAAACCTAGAAAATCTACAAGACAAAAAAACAAAAGAGAAACAGGAAAATTCCTCCCCGCTAATTTCTTTAAAGATTACTCTCATAATTTGAAGCTTCTAATACCAGGATGAGTACTAAGGCTCATTCTTGGTTCATCTTCTCTTTTCCTCTTTGGCAAGGATAAGGAAGAAATGGCTTTTGCTGAAACCACCTTCCTCACAAGCAATTTCCATCTTGTCTCGTCTCTTTTCTTTTCTTGTTGTGCCTTTAATTTGAATTGTCTGTGACATAAACAAAAAAATGTTGAATTAGGGTCAAGAAAGAAAGAACTGAAAATATCTAGATAATGGTTTTAATAGATAATAATTAATGGAAGGAGATATATCATTTCAAAATATGACTAGACAGCTTAACAGATTCATTTAACTCGTGAGCTGTCTGACATAGAAACAACGTCTATGATTGTGCCATAGACACAATGAATAAATGAACCGAAGCTTTTGAATGATACCTTTGGTACACAACAGGACAAAAGATGTTTTGGTTTTAAGAAAGAAAAAGTCTTTGGGATTTAAACTCTACACCTACGTATTATAAAGCTAAGTTCATAAAGGGTCTTTAGTACTTATATATTGGAATTCTTCCACTATGGAATTATAGTGATGTTCATAAACAGCAGTACCAAATTTAAGCAGGTAAAATATCTTCTCCCCAAAATTAAAGACCAAAAGCAAGCTATGTTTTCAAAAAAAGAAGAATTCATTGAATGTAGTGTGTTTCTGTCCAGTTGTAATTAGCCAAGTCCAAGTTAATTAGATGACCTAGAATTTCTGACATATCATAATTCAAATCTGTTACGACATTAATGGTAGCCACAGATAAAAATTGGAAGCCAATAAACTCTTAAACGAAACAGAATGACCCCACTATCTAACAATTAAGCTTTTACAATCTTCTCATTTATTTCCATGGCCAGATTCGGATCCAATTATAACGTGATAACATGTAAGGATCACCAAAGGATGATTCAAATCACAAAAGTAAACTAAATTATGTAAGATGGAGAAAACAATAGGAACTTTCAATTACCTGCATAGAGGAACTCTGCAAACATCAGATTGCTCACAAATTGATGAATGCAGCCTTAGAAGCTGCCACATCCGTTTGCATCTAAGGCATCCTCCGTTTACCCTCTTTGTACAGGTAGCAAAATGTTTGATAAGAAGCTGTAAACCATGGCATGTGGAGAATTTGCTACATGGTTCCTTCTTCTTGCTTGGCTCCATGTCATAAGGACCAACACTGGTGCAACCTTCTGCACATATGTGTTCTAGACACTCCATTGCTTCGCTTAACTGAAAATATAACCTCTGCGCCTCTCTATGCCTCCTTGTCCTCTTTTTCCTCTGTTACAACAAAATTACTGATAAATTAGAATAATAAATTACTGATTTTGACAAAAACAAATTATGCCCAATCTGTTAATCAATTTCCTACTATACCACAATAAAGGGAATCTTTTAATTGGATCAAAATCCTTTTCTTCTTTAAAAGCCATTTTCAAATCAATCAGACCCAGATTTCCATGAATCACTATCTAAAGAAACAAGATTTAAGGGAAAGAATTAAGAGAATATACCAGTTCTGCTTCATCAATGAACTGCAGAATTTCAAGTTCAAGCCAAGGATCATGCTTCTGGAGGAACTTCCACCCTTCAGTCTCCTCAACAGACCTAAAATTATTTGATAACAATTTCATACACTTGAGGTATAAATCAGGGGCATCGCATAATCGAGCAAGCTGAAGCACATCGACTACATTCTCAATCGTCAGTCGGCCCCCCAATCCTCTGGTACAGATTTGCTTCAGCTGTGGCACCAAATACACATGAGACAAAGCCAGCAAAGGGATACCATATTTCTCCATCTGTTCCTCACTGCACCTGAAAAATCATCCAGGGACAATCTGGTCAATTCACATCTCCCATGTTATAGGATTCAATTATATAGATATAGT
Organism: Cynanchum wilfordii; assembly: GCA_025388415.1. NCBI lineage: Eukaryota > Viridiplantae > Streptophyta > Magnoliopsida > Gentianales > Apocynaceae > Cynanchum > Cynanchum wilfordii. The sequence goes on along the minus strand of JAHSUH010000608.1, from coordinate 12,124 downwards.
TTCATCACTCCGCGTCAAAAGAAGTTTAACACGGAGACGGTAACTGCTCCACGTTTCACGTTACACAAATTTAGCAAACGGTCGGTGATGATTTTCCGTTGAAGATTTCGTTTAGTCTTTAATCATGGAATATTTTGGCGAATATTTAAGTTGTCCACACTCGGATTCCTTTTTCCTTTTTTTTTTTTTTATTTTAGAAATCAGTAAATTAAAAACGACTGAAATCATAGAAAAAACGTGATTAACAAGAGTTTGAGAAACTAACTTGGCGGAATAGAGAATCTCAACGAATACAGAAACCGCTTCGCAGGGAACGCCAAGTACCGGAATAGTTCGATCTGAGCTCCGGTGCTTCCGCGGCTGATCTATTATGTTCTCCAGAACAGTAGAAGCCGCAGCCTAATACATCATTTAATACAGTCAGTGATCTAAACTTTCTCCAATCAAATTATACATTATCACTCAAAAAATTTAAAAAATAAAATAAAAAAATCATCAGATTCAAATACTTTCCCAAAACATCTTTCAGTTAATAACTCACAAGAATCTTAGAATGGGCCGGAATACGAGAACCGCCGGAAGTTACAAGATAAACATCAGACGGCGGCATTTCTCCGTCGAAACTGACAGAAAAAGTTTGCTTCATGATCGGAAGTATAAAATTCAGATATATTAGAAATGCGAGAATCGGATTTTATTGTTTAACAGTAATTACTTGTTGAAACAGTGAAATCAAATTAACAAAAAAAAATGAACAAGCCTTATGTGATATTGGAAGAGAAAATGAGAAATGGAAAGTGTAGCTAAATGAAGCTGTGTGACGGGTATTTATAGAGCGAGATAGGATAGAGTACTCAAACAAGGAAAACATGAACGAGAACGTGCATTATCGGAGGCGCGTGTACACGCGTTTCTGGAGGTTGGCTTCTCGAATTTCTTGACTTGCAATAGTTGGCCAATGGCCGTCCAACTTTTACTTCTTGACCCTTTTCCAGGGACAAACTGCCAATTGTGTTTAATTTAATTTTTTTTTCCTTTTCATAATTAATTTTTGTTTTATTTATATTTATATTTTTTATATATAATTGGTTTATTTATGTTATCCAAATTTTCAGTAAATTTTTCTTAATTTAAATAATTTAATCTGAAACTTTTTTAAAACTAATTAAATTAAAGTTATAATATATATATTTTTACATTCTAAAAGAATATGTCCACGTAGGATTTCCACAAATTTTTTTTAAAAAATTTATCATTAAAAAGTCAAGAAAACGTAACTCAATTAGTAGCATTCTTACTTATGACATGGGAGGTCATGAATTTGAGACATGATAGAAGTTAGAATTTTTTAAAAACGAGTAAAAAAAAAATTATTATTATGTTAAATTTATAGCTATCATAATACTTGAATTTATATGATAATTTTTATTTTTTTTACTTTCAATTTTTTTTTTCTTAGAGATTTATCAATTAAACTTTCTCTGTTTAATTTTGATATTTTTTTAATCTCATATATAATGTGAATACAAGATATTTATATTTATAAATAAGATGTGTTATAATAATAATAAAAAGACTAATTTAATTGATAACAAATATAAAATAATGATAATAATTAAAATAAAAGGAATTATGGAGAAAGCAGAATAATTAATTGTAGGGTTGTAACACTTTTCTATATGGTAAAATAGGATTTGTTATTATTATTATTATATTCAACTAACAACCTTTGAACACGAGAGTCTCCCAGCTGTCAGACATACTTATTAGGAGGAAGGAGGGTAGATTTGGAATAAAATAGTATTAAAGACTGTTAAATGCATCGCCGTTTCGGTGCGATTACATTTGAGTGGAGGTGTTTTCTTGGGATGTAATAACTGAGTTTCCAAATTATACCCCTGTCTGAAACGCTTTGTCCCGTTTTTTCCTGGACACGAGTCCAAGATTAATACAGTCATTGCTGACGCTGTAAGTTTTTTTTCCTCGAAAGGCGTACTCTTTTTTTTCGTCTCAAATTATCCTTTTTTTTTTTTTTGGACAACAATTTTCTCTCTTTCATTTTTAGTTGTCATTTTTAGGAATATTTCTTTTGTGTTATATATATATATATATATATTTTCTTTTCATTTTATCTATAATTTATTCTCATAGTTGGTCTTATATTTTCTTTTCAATAAAATTGGTCTTTTTAAACCAATTAATTTTGAATATCATATATTTTGTTTTATAAGTTATTGAGTAAAGAGTTTTAATTTTTATTTAATAAACACATCTAATGATATTGTTCGCTTTAGAATACTTTAGGTAGACTTCATAAATTTAAAACGTTTTATTGAGTAAAATGATTTAGGTCATACTTAATAACTACCTAGTCAAACTTTTTTTTTTTTGTTAAACTATTTGGTTTTTGAAGGCATCACGACTCCGACTAATCTAAATTCGGTTTGGGTTGCCCCTCCAGAGTTCAACTTTTACTTGGGGGAAGACCTCGGTCCGATCCTTACATGACGCTCATAACAAGTGTTGAATCTTCGACCTCGTGTAACATTCACAATGTGTTTTCTCATTATGTAAAATCAAGCACTTCTCAATCAATCTTTTAGGAGAGCAAAACAAGATGAAACTTCAAGTCACAATAATATTAAATTTATTTTATTTTGAAATTTGAGGCACTCTAGCAAAAAAAAACAAAGAAAAAGAAAAAGAAATGTATTATTATTAATAGGAGAAGAAAGAGGTAATTTTGGAGGACAAGGTAAAACTTTTTGAGGGGTAAAATGGGAAAAAAAGGTAGAGGGCCAAATATTTATATGAAAAACGGCCTTTAGATGCCAGAAAGGACATTAGGCTCTTGGAAAACAGTCTGATGTGTCATCCTAATCTGAAGAAGCCGTGCACTTTTGCAAATTGTTAATTTACCAGAGTTTAAAAGATCATGCCGCGTAGGTTGATAGCTTTTCTTACATGGCACTAGATATTATCATAATATTTATTCTTCATCCAGGTTTTTATTACATAAAAAATAATAATAATATAAATAAATAAATACAATTGTTTCATTTTAATTTTACGTTTATTACAACTGGATTGGCAATGACACATCCTTATCTGATAATGTCATGTAGCAGGTAGGGTTAATTATTGTATGCAAGTAATTATTGTAGGGTCGTAAAATTTAACTTCTAACTATTATAAATGTTTTAAAATCGTAATATTATAATTTTATATATGAAATATAAATATGGATTGATGTATTTATTATCATCAATAATCGTTATTAAATAGTTGATTATAACTATTATCAAATTTATAATCGCGTTACAGGTTTACAGATGAGAATATTAACAATTCGTGGTATTAGAGCACTAATAAAACATTAAGGGAGTGAATTTTCCAGTCTAATGACACGAGGTTATTTTGGATGAGTCTTAATTATGAAACGAACACTTTTAAATTATATTTGTCACATCAAAATTAGTTTCTATTCGAGGTGAGTAAATCTCCTATGGAAAAAGTAATTTATTTTAGTTTTAGAAAAATGAAACTTTTTTGGTTGTAATAGGTGAGGTATTACTTTTTTGGTTGTAACAATCTATAAAATTACTTTTTGAGTTTAAAATTAGAATAAACTTTAAAAAATGACACTTTTTGTGTTTATTTGGATCATTTGATGGATTATTCATTTTTTTCTTTATTACACCTTAGTGGCTAAATTATTATTTTTTTTTTTCTCTTACATCATTTAATAGTCTATTTTTAACAATTAGTTGTAATATATAATATAATAGAGAATATAACCAGTGTTATAAATAATCCAATGATATTTTCCACTTAAATCCACTTTATGTGAGATCATGGATTTAAAACGCGTTATTGAGTAAAAGATTTCAAGCTCCTATTTAATAAATGTTCAATAGATTTACTAGCGAACAATGTAGAACTCGATGTCAAAATAACGAGAAATTTATTTCATTTTACTATAATATATATATATAATATTTAAAAGGAAATTGGATTGTCTCCTTAGCAAGAGCAAGAGGTAAGAGATGATTTTGTTTGTGGAAACAAATGCAAGTTGATGCACATATAAGTTAATATAAATGTATGCTTTCCACTCAAGAATCTATCTTTTTTAATTAGCATAAGTTAGGGTTGTAATATAAAGTGTCCAATTGTGCTTAAATTACTAATACTAGAAGAAGAAGAACCAGACATGGAAGAAGTTTCTGCATTATTTTTCCCCTTGTTGCATTATATATATATATATACATATCTTGGACAAATATTCAACATTTTTCATCAGAAACTTAAAATATATATTAAAAAAAAGTTATTATAGACAACAACGTCTTATAACTCAATGTTTACGTGGTTATTAAATGAGTTAAATTGTCATATATTTTAAAAAATTTAAATAATTGAGATGAATTAAATTATTCATCTTAAAATACTTCCTCAAATTAAAGATTACGAAATATTATATGCTAGAATGACCTAAGTTTGAAGGGGAAAAAAATTACTATGAGGAAGAATGTTACGATCACGGTCAACTACTTAATATTATTCTCACTATGAGTACTTAGATTCATTCTTATAACTTAGGCCATTCTTATAAAACCATTATGCATTCATAATAACTTTTGATGTGGGATGAAGTATCGCATTAACCCCCTTAAGGCCTAGCGTCCTCGCTAGGGCCTAACTGAACATAATTTGCCTCAACTCAAGATCAACTAGTGGGCGTCCGCTCTAATATCAACTGTCACGACTCGGACCGCAAGCTCGTGTCGCGTCTATGGGCTTCTTAAGCCCACACGATCAACTACTTGGTATTGTCTTCACTTTACCAAAAAAGATACCCGAGTTAACTATGAATACTTAAGTCCATTCTTATAAATCATTACAAATTTACTATAACTTTCAATCCCGATGAGCTATCACAAAGAATATATAAAAATTTATCATCTTCAACTACGTACCCTTTGATTTTCACAAGATGAAAATCTTTTTTCTTGGGACTCAAGTCGGTCCAAGATGTCTAAAACAAGGTAGGAATACCGCAAAAGCATGTAGCTTTCATCACTAAATGCAATCTTCCATTTTTGTTACTCCATGAGCTGTATTTATTTTGTTAGAGAAGGGATTTTTAAAAAAAATCTTAATTGCACTCAAATATATATATATATATCACATTATATATATATTTCACATTACCATGATTTGATTCTTGACTTTATGAATACGAATTAATACTAAATTCAATTATTATATATTAATAACACGTTGCCGCGTTTAATATTAAAAAAACAATTCTTACTTTTACTAAGGTTTTTCCTTGATTAGTTTGTTACTAAGTAAACTTCACTACCTACCTCCAAAAATGAAAAGATTAATACACATTATTATTGCTCCATGTGACAAAAAATACTATATTTATATATATATATAGATTCTTTTGTTTCTTTTAAAGTAAAATTTAATATTTAAATTTTATTTAAGAAGAATCAAATTAAACTATGTTCATAACCTTTTATATTAATTAGGTTAGATTGATGTATATGCATGTGTTTTATTTATTTTTAAAATTTTTTTTTTTTTTTTGTTTATTAATTATTAGATTAAAATTTAATGACCTTTCATGTCAATAAATAAAATTATTATTATCCTTATAATTTTTTTTTTTTTATTGCAAAATCATTTTTGGAATAATAATAATAATAATAATATGATAATGTGACATTGTTTTAATTGTAGACCCTATTTTTGTTGTCAAAACGTAGCCAACAAAAGCTTGTCTTGTCTTGTCATGTCAAGTGTTGTCACATTGTAATAATAAGAAGTTGCTAGAAACTTTAATATACATGTGTTTCTTAGCAAAAAAAAAAAGGGATAAAAAAAAAATATATACATTTTTTCTTTTTTCTTTTTTTTTTCTTTTTTATGGTTCTGTTATATATTTCCATCACGATCGAACAACAAGCACAATAAATGGAATGCCTAATAATTAATGGCGCAATCGAAGATATTTATGTGGGGTGAATAGCTTTTTTTTTTAATTCCTTTTTTAACCTTTTTTATCGTACATTTTTTTTTTATTGTGTAAATATATAATATAAAAAATTTAAAATTTGAATTTTTAAAGTAATGTGTTGAGTAATAGTTGGTGATATGTTGTTAATTTTTTCGAATTAATTTTTTAATTTAAGCCAAATTTTTTTTTGAAAAATTATTAATATATTTATAAAATTTGTAAATGTATTTATAAATTATTCGAATTCGTTGCAACATGTTATGTAGTGTAATTTTATTATTTAAATTTAATTTCTTTTAATATTCTCAATTTTTTTTTTTATAATTCGAGTTGATTATTTTCTAGTAACTATAAATAAATTTTGATTTAATGACTTTAAAAATCACAATTTGAGTTGTCCTTATTAAATATTAGTGCACTTATATACATATATATATATATATATATATATATATATATATATATATATATATATATATTTATATTTAATTGAGAGGCATTGAAATTCTAAAAAGTCCGTACAGGTAGGAGGGGTGATTTGAGGTGGACTCCACGAAGGATTGGAGGCTCCCGAATAAGTTTCCCCGGACTGGGGCGCACTTAGAGTCATCACACCGAGGGCGTGATATCCGACAAGGAGATTTCATCCGAACTCAAAATTAAATGCACTTGACCCGATATACACTGTTTGGAGCCACCATTTCGGATTGTCGGGAAAAGGTACCCAATCTAAGTTTCACCTATCCATTGGCTCTCCCTCTCCATATAAACTATAACACACACTTGCACACAAATAAGTTGAAAGCCGGATATATCCAATACATTCTAAGTGTTTAGTTACTTTTTGACACTATCTTCTCAAGAAGAATTGTGGGGAATAAACTTTCCCCCGAGATGTCCTCTTTAAGACTTTATCCGATTTAGTCACTAACTTGATCATCAGAGAATCATCACAAAGAACACACCTCCGACACTTGGCCTCCCTTGCAAGACACGTCGGTAGAAAATAGAACCCACTAATCACGCGTGGTAAGACCGGAGATTGGCATCCCGATATTAATAATTCTCTTAAAAAAATCGGTATTCTTATTAGGAAAAACAAATAATGAGTTGTTGAATTAAAATAATAATAATAATAATAATAATAATAATAGATTTAATTGATCAAAGTATGTAAAATAAAACTAAATTAACCAATCATCTTTTTATATTTATTATGTTAAGTTTTAATTTTTTTTTAAAAAAATTATTTATTGTCTGAAAAGGATCTGTATTAATAAGTTTTTTTATTAATTAATTTATTTAGGCGATATTTTAGTCATCATCTCATGCATGAAATCCATCCTTACGTTAATAAACAAAGAAACATCACTAATTACGTTGGATTTCTTGAATTGTAACACGTCAAGTTTCCTGTCTTAAGAAGCATGATTTTGAATTTCTTCTTCATTCATCATCTCTTTATATAAATATATATATATATATATGTCTTTTGTGATATTACGAATTCAATATTTGTTCGGAGCACCATATAAAAATTGGGATGAGATCTACCTTGACCCAATATCTCCACCCCTAGGAACTAAGAGAAAGATATAACTAAAACCGTAAAACTAGAGTAAAAATTAAACTTTTACAAGTGCAATTCAAACGAATTTAAATTAATTGATGTAATAATTTTGAATATCAATTGAGAAAACACATTATTCGATTCATCCCGTGAATTTGTGGTTGAAGATTTCATTTGACATTAATATTTTATTTACATTTTTGTTTTGGTCAAAACTCTTTACGGGTTGGCTATTGACCGCCCATAATTAGAGATATATTGTATCTACTTCCATACGCGCTAAACATAATTTAATTTTAAATCAGAATAAAGAGTCCATAAAATTAAGAAATTAAAAAAAAAAATTGAATAATTACAAACATATATATTATTTAATATAATTTGTTAATAATAATGATGCAATATAAAAAATGATTTTTTTAGTACTATATAATATATTTAAGAAAAATTTAGTCCTCATATATTTTGGTTTGGACATATTGTATATATTTATACATATATCATTATTTGTTAACTATGCTGAGGATATTTATGTCATTTTAATATTTATATAAAAATAAAAATTTTAAATTAATTTTAAAATTGAGAATGGGGATGGAATTCTTCCAAGAAACGGTTCAATTTGTTGAAACTAATATATGATTATATTTTAATCCGAAACAGAGATTACTTATTTGTACCATTTTTGGACTTAAAAAAAAAAAAAAAAAAAAGATGGCCTTATCCTTTCCTGGATAAGGGATTCGTGGTTAACATTTTATTTTAAATAGGCAAATTGGTATAAATAATCCCCAAACTATAGAGATTTGGTGATATTAGTCCCCAAATTATTTTTTTGGTAGGATTGGTCCCTGAACTATAAAAAAATTGTGACATTGATCCTTCCGTTAAAAATTCTATTAAATCACAATTAAATTTGGAAAAAAAAAAATAAGGGCATTTATGTCATTACACTATTATTCATAAGAAAACCAAAAAAAAAAAAAATAATAAAAGAAGAAGTACAATGGACACCACGACGAAGTATTGCCGCCGTCAGCAACGGTTTGGAGAATAGTGCGATGGGAAACGACGTAAAATTTCTTTGAATGTCAACCCTTTGATGGCTTACTACTACTAATGCCCCCTTTTCCAGCATCCAAAAGACTTCATGACTATTATCTTTTTTTTGCTCTTCCGAATCATCCATGAAAATTAAATTTCGATTGTCAGAATGATTTCCTAGATTTTTCACCTTTTATTTTTGATCATTTTTCAAGCTCAATTAGGTCTTCTATTTGCTCGATACCTCGTTCCCCATCGCACTCTTCTCCAAACCGCCGACGACTGCAGTAATACTTCATCGTCGTGTTCGCTGGACTTCTTCTTTTGTTTTGTTTTGTTTTTTTTTTAAAAATTATTTTCATATCTATTAACATTTTTACCTTTTTATTTAATTTAATGTAAACGGTTAAATTTTTAAATTTTTTAACAAAATACATTTACAAAAAATTTATTTTTCTCCGATAAAAAAGTTTAGACTTTAAAAGTTAAAAAAAATATTTTGGGGATTAAGTTTGTCAAAAGTAAATTTATTTGGGACTAAACTCACAAATTATTATAATATTATACATTATTAATTATATTTAAATAGTATAATGACATAAATACCCTTAAAATTTTATTTTATTTTTCAAACTTAACAGTGATTTAACAAGATTTTTAACGGAAGGATCAATGTCACAATTTTTTTATAGTTCAGGGACCAATCCCACCAAAAAAATAGTTTGGGAACCAATGTCACCAAACATCTATAGTTTGGGGACTATTTATGCCAATTTTCCTTATTAATTATATATATTTAAATAATATAATGACATAAATACCCTTAATTTTTTATTATTTTTTTAAAAACTTAACAGTGATTTAACATAATTTTTAACGAAATGACCAATGTTACAATTTTTTATAATTCAAAGACTAATCCCAAAAAAAAAATAATTTGGAGACCAATATCACCAAACATCTATAATTTGGGACTATTTATGCTAATTTGCCTTTTAAGTAAACTAATTCAGGGTAACAATTAAACACAACCACACGTATTTAAATATAATATATTGTACGTATAACTGGACGGCGGAGGCGTACCTGACGTGGTGGAAGCACAGGCGGTGGTGCGCCGCGAAACTTGTCATTCAGAGAAAATGGGAAAAGAGGATAAACGATCGAGATTTCGAACCAATGAAAAATTAAACTATATATATATATATATATTATTTATTCTGTGTTGTCGTCCATTTTTTGTGGAATATATGAATTTAATATAACGAGGTTGTTTCTTAGCGGCTTCGATCTTCCAATTATTTTCGGTTGTCCAGAAAGGAAGACTATCACAAGTTTCTTGACCGTTTCACCGCACTCACAATAAAATAGTATATATATATATTTGCTTAGATTTTTTTTTAAAAATAATTTATTATAATTTATCACAATAAAAAGGTTTTTTTTTTTTTTTTTTTTAAGAAAAAAAGTATAATGACATTTTTACCCCTGATAAAATAATTTTTATTAAATATAACAGTTAACTAACGGTTTGACAAAAAAAAAAATTAACGGAAAAAATGAAATTGACCAAAATTTATAAAATATGAGATTAAATTTTCCAAAAAAAAAAGAAAAGGGATGAAATCACAAAAAATTTATAATTTAAGGGATGAATTTGACCAATTTGCCTTTTTTTATTACTATTTGCAAATTGTCCGTTTCTCAATTTTTATTTATTTTTTAATAATAATGTGAAGGTTGAAAACATGAAATGCTATTGGTTTCTAGAAATATTATATTAATATACATACATATACAAACACAAATATATATATATACATCTACTGTTATTTATAATTTAATATGAATACATAAAATTATAGATACAAAATAATAATAAAACATTTATGACTTCAAATTTAATTTTTCTTTTTTCATAATTCTAATCTTAAACTTTATTGTATGCAAATTGCAGTTTAAAAATTGAGTTCAACGGTAAAATATAGGCAAAGTAAAGTTTAAAATTGAGATTATATAAATAATAAAATTATTTTCAAGGTTAAATTAGGTTTAGGGTCAAATATTCGTTTTTTTTTTTTTTAAACTTTTATTTGTCTCGAATTCATGATATTCGGGTCATAAGTGAAGTTGCTATCAACGAGCTATGCTTTCTTGACCAAATATTCGTCAATTTATTATTATTATTTACATAAATCGAATTTTCTTTTTTTAATATAATAAAAATAACAGCAAAAATTCCAACTAATAAGATAGTACTTTATTACGTGATAACATATGTTTTGTGTTTTTCGTACTAACACGTTTTCTTTGAATTATTATTTCTTGCAATTCAAGTAATATTTTATAGGTCAAATATGACTAAAGTCATACCTATCAATTTTCTTTTTCATTTCTTTCCTATGCATTTGTAAAGAGTTTTTTTAAATATATATATATATATATATATATATATATATATATATATATATTTCAATTGAGCTTGAAGAAAAATAAAAAGAGGGGGATTTAAAATAAAAAATAATAATAATTGAGAAAAATGATAATTGTGATACCTATTCATCAATGATCATAGTATATGAAACTATAACTCAACTAATTTAGATTTATCGTAAATTATATTTGTCATATTATTTTGACTAATTTAAATTTTGCACAAATTGTATTCTTAAAAAGAGTTTGACATTTGCTCGAAAAAAAAAACCTTATTTTACTCTTATTTGAAATTCATAACCAAAGTCAAATTAAAAACCTTGTTTATAATTTACAAATCCCTTATTTTGGTTTGAAACCGAATCTGGCAAAGCAATCAACTGGCAGCACTATGACTGAATTGGTTGGGAGCATGGGTGCTGACCACTCGACCACAACCCATTTGAAGAGAAAAAAATAGTAATAAAATATGACTGCCATTTATTCACACATTCAGAAATCTTCAACTTTCAAGTTTTCTAGTTTTCGACTGTTTTTGAATACTTGAAGTGCACTTTTAAAGTTATGACAACTCCATATAAAGGTATAACCCATAAGCACAAGTTATGAGTTCTAGCTAACTAGAGTTGCAGTATATATACAAAATGAATTGTGTGAAGTTGTGAGAAAGGAAAACTCACAGAAATCTCATTACATGGTCGAGTGCTGAATCAGATTTATTCTTGCACATGGAACAACTATATGGCCATTGTTCTTTAATATACTACAATATAAGAACTCATAAACTAAAAATTCTAAAGATTAAAAAATATGTTGTAGAATCCTCGTTTGACTAAGAAATATCCAATATTTTAGTCATTCCCTTTTCTCAGTCAAGAATACGTTTATATTTCCATAGCGAAGAAAAATTACTGTCTTCATACGTTGAATCCTTGTTTGACTAAGAAATATCCAATATTTTAGTCCTTCCCTTTTCTCAGTCAAGAATACGTATATATTTCCATAATGAAGAAAAATTACTATCTTCATACGTAGAGTCGAGTACA